>JAKGSA010000562.1:561495-672825 GCA_033558755.1 Philaethria dido
TTAACGCCTGTCGTGGCACAGAGGCACAAGCGTGTGACTGTAAAAGCGACAGGTTCTGGGTTCGATTCCCACTCCAGGAAATGGAATTTTTCGTTTCCTGGGTTTGGTAACAAAAGCAAATCGCGGCGTTAAGTTCCGCCACTCAGCACGCAATGCCTCAATTCGGCCAAAAGTGGGGAACAGATTGTCTTAACACTACGTTCCCTCTGCTATGTTTGTATGTATGTATTTTAGAAATATAACATTCTAATTTTCTGGCATTTAGTCTATTAGAAATTTCTAGAATTATATCACAGTCTACACCAATTCATTCCTCCCCAACCGAGCGGTTTCATCGCATTTCGAATTAATGTGCGAATTAACCGTTTGTGGTTAAATTAACAAATCAGTTAACTCCGTTAAATACGTTATATGTAATTGAAAAGCTTTAAAATTTAACATTTCTATGGTTAAAGAGTAAAATCAAAAACTTTTTGCGGTTATCACATGTCATGTGATTTTAATATGATTTTTTATAGCTTCACGCTATATCCCGCATAGCAGGATAGTCAGAGGGAACCTGAGAACCTAGTGTTAAAACACTCCGTTCTCTTTTAACATTTCCGTTCTCCACTTTCCGTCGTGGCGAAGGTGTGGCGCTGAGTGGCGAACTCAACGCCACGCCTTGAGTAATAATTTATTAATTATATATAGTTTCAATGTGTTTCTTTGAACTAACTTAACTTCGTCTATAAAAGTAAAGTAAACACATCAAAAACGAATTATTTTTATAACAAAGTTATTGTTTTACACTGAAAGGTTTGTGCCAGAGATAATTATTTCATTACATTTGTGTCAAGTGTTTGTATCTCTATAAAATATTTTTTTAGTTACTTGAGTGAGTTACCGTTATAACTCGGTGAAATTTTACTGCTTGAACCAATTTTGATTGTACTTTTCTATATGATAGGTATTGTTTCTGATGTGGTCCTATATATTTATTGTGGAAATATACGCAAGATCAGACGAGTAGTTTTCGAGATATTCGTAATAATTTTACTTTGTTGTGGATTTTATTTGAATCAGTTTTCTATTTTGATCTAATTTTGTATTATGATTAGTTTCACCTGTATCATCTATCTAAATTTAGCCACGCCATTTCAACATATTTGTACTGTCTAATTTTCTTAAATTGCACACATGTCCGGGTCTGATGACATATTTACATACTATGAACCTAACGTCCTTGTCAGGACAAACGGATACTTGAAAATACTATACATTTAGAATGATTTCGAGAAATGCTCTCTTAGACCTCCCCTATACTCCCCAAGGAGCTTGAAATGTTGTTTATTGTTATGGAGCAGGAAATGTTAGTATTTTCATTTTCTGGGTTTGGTGACAAGGCAAAGCGCGGCGTTGAGTTCCGCCACTCAGCACGCAATGCCTCATTTCGGCGGAAAGTGGGGAACGGAATTGTTGTACGAGAACGGAGTGTCTTAACACTAGGTTCTCGGGTTCCCTCTGCCTACGCGGTGTAGGCCTAATAATAAATATATAAATCCTTTTTATCTTAGTTATTAATGATTACAAATTATAATGCCTAATTAAAAAAATAATTCTAGCTAACCAACTTGAAAGAAAAGAGGGTTCTCTCTGCCTACCCTGCTATATGCGGGATACAGCGTGAAGTTAAATAAAATTTTACCGCACTTATAACACTTTGTTAACCTAATAGGTACAATGTAATCTAATATTTCTAAAAGTGGACCTCCTTTACTCCAGATGCGACAGAGATAAGGCACGGCTTACCTTATTATGTATAATATCCTTACGCTCTTGAAACTGCACCAAAAATGCCCCATTATCATTTACCTCACAAAAAGGTACTTTTAAATTTCTTTTCGGGCAATTTTTGAAATTTTTATGAAGTAAATAAAGTGTATATAAAGAATTTTTGTTATATACCTAGAACATAGTATGTGACTATTGTCGCGATGGGTGTGAGTTCGATCCCTACTTAGGGGAATTTCAATATTTATATATTTTTTAATAGCTTCACGCTGTATCCTTAGAGAACCTAGTGTTAAGACATTCTGTTCCCCACTTTCCGCCAAACTGAGGCACTGCGTGCTGAGTATGAGAGAATATTGCGTGTGTCGATTTTCCGACTTTGAGATTTTGCATGTTGAGTGGCGGAACTCAGCGCCGCGCTTTGTCTTGTTACCCAACTCAAAAAACGAAAAAACTAAACTTTTACATTTCCTGGAGTGGGAATCGACCCCACAACCTGTCGCGTTTACAGTCGCACGCTTGTGTCTCTGTGCCACGACAGGCGTTATTTATATTATTTTTCACAAAACAAGAGACAAAGTACGGCGTTGTGTTCCGCCACTTAGCACGCATTGCCTCAATCCGGTGGAAAGTGGGAAACGGAAATGTTAAAAGAGAACGGAGTGCCTATAAAAATTGACTTATTTAGACTGAATTATTATTATTATTAATAATATTAAAATCAATATTTCTCTCAGTAAAATTGAACCTACACTACCACGTTTAATCCAACACTTACCTACTGTACTCCTTCGAGTTACCTCTTCCGTGACAGATTATAATTTCCAGCATTCTGTTAATAAAGCTAAAGTTATCGCATTTCTCAGTAAATTGTTGTTTGATATGATATTACACAAATTGGTTAGTAATTGCTAGTATTGGTATTTTGTGGTTTAGTTAACAATAAGCCATTGTGGCGCAGTGGAACAAATATTGTAAATCCGATTGGTTGTGGATTCGATTCCCCCTCGGGGTCTTTGTTTAACTTGGGTGGGTGTTGGTTTAAACTATATTTTACTCTTAGAAAACGTATAAAAATGTGTTTCGTTTTCTAAATGTGTGATTACACTTCAAATTATCAAAAATATTTTTATTTTCTCCGCTCTTATAAGTCAAAGTGCGGCGTTGAGTTCCTCTACTTAACGGATATTGCTTGTTGAGTGACGGATCTCAATAATTATCACAAAAATGTAAAAAATACCGACTAACCATACTAAAATCAACTTTATTGGCTTTCCAAGCAAAACTTAACCAAATAGTAATAAAAGCCAAGTTCAAATGTTCAAACGGTTCCATGTTTTCACTATCTAATAGTTCTAGGGGTCGATCGTATACCGATCCCCTGAAACACCCTGAGGTACCCTCATTCGTCACTGCTGTTAAGTTACAATTTATCAAGTGTCCGTCTTATATATTGACGATACGATTTGTGATGGATAACGGTTTACCTTATATTATATTAAATTGCTTTTAGGGGTGACTGTTTAGGAGGGTTGTGGGTTCGATATCTATTTGAGGGAAGTTTTTTTATAGCAATGTAGCTTGAAAGTAGAGCTAGGGTTGTTGAATACTAGGCTAATGCTCATCATAGAATAGAATAGAATAGAAAAGTCTTTATTGCATATTGTAATTAACATGGAAGAGAAAAAAAATCATATACTTCGTAAATTATTTTTTTCTTTCTTAAAACAAATTGTCTAAGTGTTTCACCATAAAAAAATCTATATAACGCCTGTCGTGGCGCAGAGACACAAGCGTGCGACTGTAAACGCGACAGGTTGTGGGTTCGATTCCCACTCCAGTAAAAGTTTAGTATTTTCATTTCCTGGGTTTGGTAACAAAGGCAAAGCGCGGCGTTGAGTTCCACTACTCAACATCCTCAATTCGGCGGAAAGTGGGAAACGGATGGTCTTAAACACTAGGTTCTCAGGTTCCCTTTGCCTACCCTGTTATATGCGGGATACAGCGTGAAGCTAAAAAAAAAAGAAATCTATGTCTTAATACGTGAAGGAAAATCTTTGGATCAGACAGAGGAGCATGAAACTTAGCACACTTATAGTTTATATAGAAAACGAGTGCAAAATGATAATATTTTTTATAAAATATTGCATAAAAAATATATTAAAATAATTAAATGCAATACCCACCATGGCTTGACATTCATGTTTATACAAAGTGACATACATACATTGCTAAAGACTGAATGAACTATGAATGAATTCTGCTTGAACGTTATTAGGTCATTATTTTTGATTTTATTACAGCAATTTTCATTTTTTTTCACAAATAAAGTTGTTATTATACTCAGATTAAAAAAAATATTTTTCGAAACATCGGTGAAAACATATACGTTACTAGGCAACGCGTTGCTAACGCGGCAACGGGTGTAAATTAAAACTATATTATATTAAATTATTTTTAATTCAATTTCCAGTAATAAATTACATATTGAAATATAAAACCAATTATACGGAGAGTATAAAAGTGTTAAAACATTTAGAAAGAGTGATGCATCGCTGAAAACAGAAAATCTTTGTTGGCAATCCAATGCTAGGAAATCCGTTTCGAAGATTAAGAAGTCAGAGAACTCGCTTCCCGCTTTTATTTTACTATCACGTTTTAGGGTTGACAGCTTATGATAATATTATTTTGTCATATTTTTAAAAAGTTTTGAATATTTTTTGCAACGCACGCTTTTTTCTATTTAACAGGTACTTAGAGAGAACCTAGTGACCAAACACTCTGTTCACCGCTTTCCAATATGAGGTAAACTGAAAAAAACAGATACTAATCTTAGAGAAAAAGCCGAGAAGCGAACCTAAAGTCTACGTTTTCCGTTTTAACCCGATTATTTACCCCCCTTAACGGAGTGAAAAAAAAAATTCTAAAACAAATCAAATTAAAAGAAGCTTCACGCTCAATCCTACATAGTAGAGTAGTCAGACAGTCCATTCGCAATGTCAAATGTCAGAAAGCGTTCCGCCCGAATTCGAGACATTGCGTGTTAAATAGTGGAACTCAACGCCGCGATTTGAATTTTCAGAGTAAAAATAAATTTAAAAAGAACCAAATATATTATGGAATCTATATTTTTTTTAGCTTCACTCCATATTCCGCACATAGCAGGGTTGGTAGAGGGAACCAGTAAACCTAGTGTTAGGACACTCCGTTTTCTTTAAAATATCCGTTCCCCACTATCCGCCGAATTGAAGTACCACGTGGCGAGTGGCGGAACTCAACGCCGCGCTTTGCCTAGTTACCAGAGCGAGCAAAAGAAAAAACTGAATAATATTTAATATTTTTATTTTCTGGAGCGAGAATCGAACCCACAACCTTTCACGTCATTTGCACGCTTGTACCCTGCGCCACGACTAATCTAATTAAAGAATTTAATTCAAATAACATTAAATTGTAAAAGTTTCCACGTCTTACTTTATATGTACGTCGTCAACCCTAGTACCAGGACGATCAATCAGTGCCGTCCGTCTGTAAGCGACGTTGCTGTGTAAGCATTATTTTAGCTCGTGTGATTTTGTTTTCAGGATTTTCTTGAGATCCATCCATTAATGGTGGCTAGTTCTTATTGTGACTAGATAGATTTTTAAAAAGGTAAAATTAGATTTTTTTAAAAATAAATTAAATGATTATACTCATATTACTAGTGGCCCCGCTGACGCGTTAATAACGCGTTGTCTTTAGCAATGTGTATGTCACTTTATATAAACGTGAATGTCAAACCATTGTAGTGTGTGTAACATTTATTTTACTAATTTAATATACTTTTTATGCATTATTCATTATTAAAAAAAAAATATTAGCATTCTGGACTCCTTCTCTATATAAACTATAAGTGTGCCAAGTTTCATGCGCCTTCGTTCGCCTAATATCGTATTTATATATAGATAAAGATTTTGTGTAATTTGGTTTTAATATAAAGCGACTTCGCGTTTTATCCGGCATAGAAGGGTAGTGAGAGAGAACGTAGAAACAAGAGACTCCGTCAGTTTTCCGCCCGAATTCAAGACATTGCGGAGGACGGAGTGACTTGACCCGAGGTTTTCTCTTTTTAACTTCCTGCGATGAACATAAAGAATTTATTGATTTATCAATTATTACAAATATTTTAGAACTGTTAAACTTTTACAGTAAAGTGTTCGAAACGTCGGGTTTCCAAAAATATATTTTCGAATACAAAAACATACGCGATTAATCCGGTTAAAATAATTTCATTTAATATGTGTAATAATCGCGAAAATCAAAGAGTGCATTATTTTAGAATCGCCGAATTGAGACATTGAGTGTTGCGTGGATCTCAATGCCACGCTTTGCCTTGTTACCAGAGCGTGGAAAATACTAAATATTATTTAACATTTTCATCTCTTGGATTGGGAATCGAACCCACAACCTATCCCGCTTACATGCACGCTTGTGCCTCTGCGCCACTGGCCTGCTTATATTGATAAGCTATCTAAACATATTTTCAAAATAAATTCCTCTACATGAAAGACTATACATGACACTCAACTGCGAACACTCCGTCATTACACCCAGCATCGGGTGACCACTTAAGCTGCTCTGCGGCAAAAATTTGTTAGAAAATGTTTTTACAGTGGCCTGTTAAGTTGTTTTTTCTTTATAAAATATAAAACCTTGATAGATAGCTGTGGCTTATTCTTGTTATTTTTTTCTCTTTTGAATTCTGCACTCGATTGGTTGTGGGTTCGATTTTCACTCGGGGAAATGGTTATATTTCAACTATTATCATTTTTACCGCCTGTCGTGGCGCAAGCACAAGCGTGCGACTGTAAACGCGACAGGTTGTTGGTTCGATTCTTACTCCAGGAAATGTAAGTTTAGTATTTTCATTTCCTGGGTTTGGTAACAAGGCAAAGCGCGGCGTTGAAAGCGCGCAATGCCTCAATTCGGCGGAAAGTGGGGAACGGAGTGTCTTAACACTAGGTTCCCTCTGCCTACCCTGCTATATGCAGGATACAGCGTGAAGCTATGTATGTATGTAATTTTATCATGATATGCCTTTATGATAAAATATTCTTTTTATTCTGCCGATTTTGCCCAATAAAATTGTAGGCTCCGTATCTACATAAGAAAATATTAATTTAACATTAACCACTGCACCATAAGGTATAAACATATATAAGTATCAATATCCAAATAAAACGTATGGCATCAAAAAGCTGTAACTCACATGAAACGCGAGTACATTCGCGCCATTGCGAAAATTCGTCGGGATTATAAAGGATTTACGATCAATTTATTCTGGATGGAGTCCATCGGTGATTTAGTGGGGGACGAAATTGTCGCATACGTTAGAATAGAGCAGTGTACACTTGACAATGTACAGAATGCGAATATTTCACTTGTATGTATTACTAGCTGTTACCCGTGACTTCTCTCGCATTGACAATACTACATACTACAATATATTGTATGTATATGCTTTAATTTGAAGGCGCTGAAGTAGCTTCATTTTTATTTTATTTTGAGAATCATATCTGCCAATTTTTTTTAATGAAAAGTATCCATGTCATTTTTAATACCTCTAAAAATATTTCGTTCGCATTAGTTCGAAGTTCCATGATAACCGGTTGTATCATTCGTATTTATAAAATTAGTAGGGATTCTATTAATTAAACTTATATTGAAAAACAAAAAATTAAAGGTATATTTTAGCAATGTGATTGTTTTTCAAAAAAAAATATATAGCTACTTCAAAGCCAATCAAAATCAAATTATTCTTTATTTAAATAGACTGTTACAAGCACTTTCGAATCGTCAATTTACCAAGGTGTCAGTCGTGTCAGTCCTAACGGAAGCTGCCACCGGAGAGGAAGGCAGTTTTACTAAGGACCAGAAAGAGGAACATGGATTAAAGTAGCATTTGAAGTAGCATGGATTGCTATTGACTACGCGAGTGAAGCCGCGGGTAACAGCTAGTTTTTAATAAATATAAGTCAACAATACATGCTAATGCAAATATCGATTAATATATAACATTACCTTACCTAGCTGAGATTTAGTTATGCCATTACGGCATGAAAGGGTAGAGATTGTATTCACCGAGCTATTTCACTGAGGCCTTATCGCTGAGTTAATTAGAATAACTCTAGTAAATACTAATTAAAATCTAAAATTAAATTGCAACGTAAATTAAATACTTCATTATGTATTAGTGGGGAACGGAATTGTTGAAAGAGAATGGAGTGTCTTAACACTAGGTTCTCTGGTTCCCTCTGCCTACCCTGCTATATGTGATACAGCGTGAAGTTTAAAAAAAAATTTATTAGCTGTGTCCTGTCACTTCGTTTGCGTGGTCTATTAAAACCCGTTATTTCTCGTTTTTTCTCCTCCCTTCCATACTCTTCAAGGATGTCAAACCATACATATCTAATTTCAGATTTCTACGGCCCGTAGACTCGTCTGGATATATAACATATAGTACATATAACATATAGTAGTGTCCCCGCGGTAATAACGCGTTGCCTAGCAACGTATATGTCACTTTATATAGACATGGATGTCAAACCACGGTAGTGTGTGTAATATTTATTTTATTAATTTAAAATGTATTTTTATGTATTATTTAAACAAAAATATATTTTAATTCTGCATTCCTTTGCTATATAAATTAAGAGTGTGTCAAGTTTCATGCTCCTCTGTTCGTGTAATTTTCATAAAAAGGGATACAAAGTTATTCCTTCAACTTAATGTCGTGGCGCAGAAGTACAGGCGTGTGACTATAAACACGACAGGTGGTGGGTTCGATTCCCACTCCAGGAAATGGAATTTTTCAATTCCTGGGTTTGATAACAAGGCAAAGCGCGGCGTTGAGTTTCTCAGCACGCTATGCCTCAATTCGGCGGAAAGTGGGGATCGGAGTGTCTTAACACTAGGTTCCCTCTGTCTACCCTGCTATATGTGGGATACAGCGTGAACCTATGTATGTATGTATGCATGGTTCACAACTAACAAAAAAAATTACATAAAAGACAGTGTTCTTAATAAAATATATACGAGATCCAAGTTTTTATGATAGTTCTCATGAGATATATTGTCAACAACCGTTTATATCTCAACTGAGTCCATATCTGAGGTAGTGTTTCAAAATGTACTCCCCCTGGGAGCGACCCAAGGCTGAATTCAGGACATATTATTTTGCTAAACCCTCGCTATCTTAAGTACGTTTTGTACTAAGTTATTTATTTTCTTTATATTTTTGTAAGGCATATTTCCTTTTTTATCTTAACTCATCTGCCGAATTGTTTACTAGTGTACCTGTTCACGCGTTAACAACGCGTTGTCTTTAACAACGTATATGTCACCGTATATAAACATAGATACTCATGGTAGTGTGTGTAACATTTATTTTAATGAATTCATGTCTTTTTATGCATTAATTTAAAAAGATATTATCATTCTGCACTCCTTCGTTATATAAACTATAAGTGTGCCAAGTTTCATGCTCCTCCGTCCGCGTATTTTTCGTAAAAAGGGGTCCAAAGCTTTGCTTTACGTATTTATATATACATACATACATACATAACTTCACGCTGTATCCCGCATATAGCAGGGTAGGCAGAGGGAACCTAGTGCTAAGACACTCCGTTCCCTACTTTCTGACGAATTGAGGCATAATTTATATATAGATTTGTGGTAATATCTAAAATCTTATTTTATTTAAGAGAGTTTATATACTTTAAAGCTATAGATAATCTAGTGTTATGACACTACGTTCTCTACCATTCATTTTATTTTTTGTGAGTCATATTGTCACTCTTTATCTTAAATCAATATCCCAAAGGCCATTGTGGTGCAGTACAGAATGTGACTGTAAACGCTATTGTTTTTTTTTAACTTCACGCTCTATCCCGCATATAGCGGGGTAGGCAGAGGGAACCTGAGAACTCTTCAACAATTCAGTCCCCCACTTTCCGCCGAATTGAGGCATTGCGTGTTGGTTATGGATTCTATTCCGTTTCAGCTCTTAACCAAAGTGTATACGGGTTCAAATATCGCTTTTAAATGTTATTTTTATTCACCTATACACTTCTTTTAATACTTTTTTTTGAGCTTGACGCTGTATCCACATAGCAGGGTAGGCCGAAGGAACCTGAGAACCTAGTGTTAAGACACTCTATTCTCTTAGCATTTCCATTCCCCACTTTCCGCTGTATTGTGATATAGCGTGCTGAGTGACGGAACTTAACGCCACGCCTTGCCTTATTTACCATAGCGAAGGTATGAAGATATTAAATATTAATTATCATAAATACCTGTGGCATCTTAACCGTTATTCGACCAGAAATCGATATCGATACGTAATCAGGTGCTCAAATGGCCACCGATTAATTAGATTATTACGATAAGACTAAACATGTAACGGAATGCAGATTGTAACCAAAGGCTAAATTATCAGAATCAGTTGCTAATTGAACTATTCATTACATTCCTTTATAATCTAGTTGGAAACGTCTTATTGTATAGGTGGCTGGTTGTGGGTTCGATTCCCAATGATAGATGATTAGGAGGATGATTATATTTAATTTAAATTTGATGATGAAGGAACAGGTTCTCAATTCGATTGTATGTTTTTGTGTTTCCTCACAACTTTTTACTGGGTGAACCAATTTTGATGATATTTTTTTATATGATAGCTAGTGCTTCTGATGTGGCTCCATGTAAGCTTAGTTAAGATCTGACAAGTAGTTTTTGAGTTATTCGTAACAATTTAAGTTTTCAGTACATTTTATTTGGAGTCGGTTATCCTTTGTTGCTAAAATCGTAATTACTGAATAATTCCGTCAATAGCAATGGGTAACATTTAACATTATAATATAAAAAAAAATTAAATATAATAAAAATATATATAAATATACATACATATTTTATGGTTTCTTATAACCGCGTGAGATCATAGAGCTATACCATATTGTATCCCGCCACATCCCCGTGGCTTGATTTCCGTTTGCCTGTTCTCCTTCCTGTTAAGATTCTACTAAGATCAACCTAACGTTACAACATCAATATAAAAATGTCTGGAAAAATAAAGTAATAGACAAAATACGGTGTTAAGTTACGCTTCATATATAGTATGGCAAAAAACAGAGTGCAGACTTATATTAGGTCCTTTGGTATTTTTGAAATAATAAAAATATTTTTCGAAAACGTATAAATTTTGAACGTAACGTGAACTCGAACCTTGGAGCATTGATTTTTAGCGAGTTCCTAACAAGTTTCTAAAGAAATATATTACAGTAATGAGCTTTTTGATTTTCGCGATTATTACACATATGAAATGAAACTTACCTGTCTACCCGTCTACCTGTGACCATGGACTACTGTAAAGTGTTCGAAACGTCGGGTTTCTAAAAATGTATTTTCGAATAATAAAATATACGCGATTAATCCGGTTAAAAAAGTTTAATTTAATATTTCAGTATGAAATGAAAATAAAATATTGTCTCATATGTCAAATATTGCCAATATGTTAGATATTTTTACAATCTAAGCTTCCAAAAGAACTATACGGCGGTTTTAAAATTGAACGATTTCAAAAAAAAACCTTAAGTTCAATTATTACGAATAACTCAAAAACTACTCGTCAGATCTTAACTAAAATTAAATAGGCCCAAATCAGAAGCACTAGCTACCATATAAAAAAGGAAACATCAAAATTGGTTCTTTTACTAAAAAATTATATTAAGAACCTTCTTTCTTAAAGTCGGTTAAAAATATATTACATCTGGTCTTTTTTTACAACAAAATATGATATGAGAATAAAAAATTGTCTCAATCTTAGATATTTTTCATAACTAAGCCACAAAAAACGACTATACACCGCTCTTAAAGATAATCCAAATCATTTTTGTATTCAGGCGCTTATAAACATAATGTTCTTTACAGATTAGGCTTACGGAGTATTAGAATATGAGTATATAATACCAATAAAATGATATTTGAATTTCATTTTTTACGTATCAATTGTTGAAAATAACTTTTTTCTACCTTATATTTCTTTTTAATATGTTTTTATGTGGAGTGAATGAATTGATTTTTTTTTACTTTTTTAATTTGTTTTCGTATAACTGTGTGTTTTTATTTTGTACTAAACAATTGCATAGTTTCGTTCACAATTTCGATTTTGTCTTCAAATAACTCGAAAACTACCTACCTAGCTTCACGCTTTATCCCTCGCGGGGTAGTCAGAGAAAACGGAGCGCCAAACGCTACAGTCCATGCATACCTCTTTCGCCTCGTCCACATTCATTAACCTCTTTCCTCTTCTCCTCAAGACACTCCGTTCTCTATTTTCCATATTCTTAATGCCTCTTTAACAAAGCAAAGTAAACCACAAGTAACAGCTAGTATAGTCTATAAGTTTAGTTACGGAAATAACTTATCTACCTGTTGTTGGTTAGAGGTTGTTTGCGTCCCGCGTGATTCAAAGTTTATATTGGGCTCGCTTTAATTAGTAAAGCGCAAAGTCGCTTAAGTATCTACCTGTATTAGTATGGATTCACGTTAAATCATAGTCATAGTTCATTATTTTATAATATTTTTTAATGAAAATGGTTGTAGATTCGATTACCACTAGAGCGAATGATTGTATTCGAATATTTGAAATTTTAACAATATATAACCCTATCGCCTGTCGTGGCACAGAGGCGTGCGACTGTAAAAGCAACAAGTTGTGGGTTACATTCCCACTCCAGGAAATGTAAAGTTAGTATTTTCATTTCCTGGATTTGGTAACAAGGCGTTCAGTTCTGCCACTTAGTTTGTAATGCGTTAATTCGGCGGAAAGTGTGGAACGGAATTGTTGAAAAAGAACGTAGTGTCTTGACACTAGGTTCTCAGGTTCCCTCTGCCTACCCTGCTATATTCGGGATACAGCGTGAAGTTAAAAAAAAAGAAAAAATCGACTTCATATAATATTGAGAACCTTCATTTTTAAGCGATTAAGCGTTGTCCTAAGTCTAACAAATACTTTACTGAAAACCGCATAAAAATCGGTTCACGCAAACGTGAGATAATCGCGCACAAACATACATACATACATATATACAGGTCAGCCTGAGAACCTTCTGAAGTCGGTTAATTATTGTCATTTCTGGTGAATTCTGCAACTTAACACACAATGTTTGAGACATTAGAGTGGAAAGCGGAGAACGGAGTGTGTTAACATAAAGCTCTCTTTGGCTATACAGGTGAATCTACCAAAAAAATATAAATAACTATTAAAATAATTAAAAAAGCTTCACGCTGTACCCCGCACATAGCAGGGTAGGTAGAGGAAACCGGAACCATAGAACCTAGTATTAAAACACTCCGTTCTCTCTTAACATTTCCGTTCCCCACTTTCAATAATAGTTTAAATAATAAATATCTCTAAAAGAATATTTATACGATACGCCTGACAAAATATATTGAGCAAAACCTTCGGAAGGTGAATTGCTCAGTTATTCACAAAAGCGCTCAAGACTATAACGTATTTTTATAATATTATGTTACATTTGCTAGTGTATTCCTAAAGAAGCTGTATATATATGTATATGAATTTTTAAAGCTTCTCAATATGAATTTTTGTTATATATTTTCATTAGGGCCATCGTAGCGCAGTGAAACAGCCTCTGACTATAACCGCCGTTGTGGGTTAAATTCCCCTTTGAGGAATGATTATATTAAAATTATATTACATACATACATACATAGCTTCACGCTGTATCCCGCATATAGCAGGGTAGGCAGAGGGAACCTAGTGTTAAGATACTCCGTTCCCCACTTTCCGCCGAATTGAGGCATTGCGTTCTGAGTGACGGAACTCAACGCCGCGCTTTGACTTGTTACCAAGCTCAGGAAATAAAAAAATCCATTTCGTGAAGTCCATTTCCTGAGAATCGAACCCACAACTTGTCGCGCTTACAGTCGCACGCTTGTGTCTCTGCGCCGCGACAGGCGTTAAAATTATTTTAATGTCTCATATAACAAAGCGCGGCGTTGAGTTCCGTCACTTGACACATTATATCTTAATTTTAGGCATAAAGTGCTTTTAGACAAAGTGATCATTAACAAATTTTAAATATATTTTAAAACTGAACCTAACCTATGAAACCTAAAGGAAAAAGCGCTAAAAACGTCCATACTGCCAGTTTATCTAACCTACTTACCATATAATTACTGTTAACTACTAAATATACTTGTAATTGTAAATTCTATGAGAATTTCCTCATTCAGATTCAAAACCCGTGGTAAGAGGACATCTACAGTCATAAAATCTTTTTAACCTACATACGTTGCTTTGAGTGAAAGGTCGGCTGGTCAATGTGGCGGTTTATATCCCCTTACATGGCTTTCCATAGCAATACTACACTGTTTCATGTAAAATGTCATGTCATAGTGTATATGTACTGTGAAATGTTTCAAAAACTATTGCATACATACATACATATATAGCTTTACGCTGTATCCTGCATATATCAGGGTAGGCAGAGAGAACCTAGTGTTAAGACACTCTGTTCCCCATTAAGAACTATTCTTTTTAGTAAATCTGTCATACCGACTTACAAAAAAGAAGGTTCTGAATTTAATTGTATTCTTTTAATGTGTGTTTCCTACTGGATGAATCGATTTTGATGATTATTAATAATAATAATAAAAACTCTTTATTGTACACACCCATACTACCATAATAATAAACGAATAACAGAAAACGATGTACAACAGGCGACCTTATCGCTAAAATAGCGATGTCTTCCAGGCAACCTTAGGGTATAGGAAATACACAAACTAATTATTTGATGTATGTGATAGCTTGTGCTTTTGATGTGGTCCCATTTAAATTAATTTAAGTTCTGATGTCTTTAGTTTTTGAGTTATTTGTAATAATTGTACTTTTTAATACATTTTCTTTAAAGACGTTTTTTTTTTTGTTAAAGTCTTAATTATGACATAAAAAGTCCTTTTTACCACAGCTGAGTAATTAGTACGAGTTATGTGTCTAAATACTCTGTTCTCTTCCGCTTTCCGCAATATATTGAAACATTGTGTACAAAATAGCGGAACTCAACGCAGCGCTTTGTTTTACCCTGTTCCTCCTGTTCCCCCTGTTTCACGCCGTATCCCACATATAGCAGGGTAGGTAGAGGAAAACTCAGAACCTAGTGTTAAGACACTCTATTCTCTTTCAACATTTCCGCTCCTCACTTTCCGCCGAATGGAGGCATTGCGTGCTGAGTGGCGGAACTCAACGCCGCGCTTTGCCTTGTTAGCAAACCCAGGAAATGAAAACATTAACATTTCCTGGAGTTGGAATCGAACCCACAACCTGTTGCGTTTACAGTCGCACGCTTTTGCCTCTGCGCCACGACAGGCGTTAAAATTATTGAAATATATAATTCCTTCAAGCGGGAATCGAAGTCACAATCAATCATGTTTACAGTCAGATGCTGTTCCACTGGGCCTTAAATGACCTCAAAATACTTATATATTAAAAAAACTTAAATTCAAAATTACAACTTAAATTCAAAATTACATAAAAAAGAACAAATACGGCTTCTAAATAGCAAAACTAACAGACATTATGAAAATTATTGGAACATTCAGTATTTCAGCTGTACCTAATATTTGCGAATAATAAGCTTAATAACGTTATTAAGTTATGTTATTGACTTGTACACAAACTGTTATTGTGTGTAAACATAGTCTTCACTAGTGCTAATTTGAATATGAATGTGTACGTTTGTGTGTAATAACAAGCTTTAGAAGCATTCATTTAATTCCATAATACATACACACATACATATCTTCACGCTCTATCCCGCATATAGCAGGGAAGGCAGAGGGAACGAGGCCGCCAAATTAAGGCATTGCGTGTTGAGTGGCGGAACTCAACGCCGCCCTTTGCCTTGTTACCAAACCCAGAAAATGAAAAATTCCACTTCCTGGAGTGGGAATCGAACCCACAACCTGATGCGTTTACAGTCTCACGCTTGTGCCTCTGCGCCACGACAGGCGTTTGAGGCGAATTTATATTGATATGCTTTTACCAGTTTCATTCCTATATCTATCTATGTAAGAAAATCTTGCAATGATTTCGACCCACTTCCTGCCGTCCGATTTGCTTGAAAATTTGCAGACGAATTCAGATCTGAGTATCCGAGTCTACCCATATAATATTTTCATAGCTCGAACCTGATGTTCTTGTTACGACGACCAGTGTAACTAAAAAACTATTTTAAGCATTGTTTAAATTTTTCTTTAATATAAATGTTCTGCTTAAGTTAGACTTATTACGGCGTTTAGTTCCTCTCTATATTTCCCATAAAATATAATATAAAAATATGTGTGTCCCCCCTGAGTTTTTTGCGCTGGTTCTGCTCAGGTCTGAGGCATTAAATTTAGTGAACCGGTGCAAAATTATTTGACGTTCAAAAAATGAAACATGTAACTTATTTTGAATAAAATTATTTGACTTTGACTTTATGTCAAATAAATACTAAGGTTTTTAACATCACTCTCAAAATCATTCGACCAAAATTTTCAAATAATTTGATTAATAAACCTCTTTTTTTACAATTTTTTTACAAAATTCAGTGTTTTTCAGAGTTCAGGTCGCAGCATTCATTAAGCGTGGCGCAATGACGCGGTTCGTATGAATATTATGCACGCTCGGATGCGAGGGCACGCCGTACCTTGCTTATACGTGACATACTGTCGACTTCTTTATTATTACTAGAGACCAGTGGCGGCGTTCATACAACACGGTTTCCACCGGCTTGGCGTACCATTTGTAAATGACAATAAGTTTTGTGGAAAATTTTGGGAGGGATTTTGCTAAAAAACTAGTGTGAGACCTAAAAAAAAGAAGGTCGCCAGAAAAATGTTGGGTATAAAATGGCAAAACACAATCTCTGACATCTGACATCTGACATCTATTAATATTCTTTATTGCACTTGAAAAATACAAACAACATAATGTTACCGAGTAGTAGTTAGCAACGGTGGACTTATCTCTATAAGAGATATATTCCAGCCAACCGGTAGATGTGGATGAAATATAGCCATATAGCGGGATACCAGATCCGTACAATAAACAATTATATCAACAATTAAAACAAACATTAATATAATTCTTTCATGTTTTAATGTATAGGTTACCAAAAAAAACTCAAAGTAGTCCGCTATTGGAACCACCATATTTTGGGGAAAGGATGGGTGGGAAAAAGAAAAAATGAGCGTTAGTTCCTGCTTTTTCTCTTTTGTCTCATGGGCAGTGGTGAACATTAATGTGCATTTTAAAGGAGTCCTAAAAACCTACTATAGTGTCGTAAGTCTCTACTTCTCACTCAACACGCAATGTCCCGAATTCAGGCGGAAAACGAGAGTGTCTGGACACTAGATTTTCTCTGTCAGCAAAAAAGCGTGAAGCTTTTGATATATATTTGTATCTTAACGGGGTAGCCGTATGTAGATAAAGAAGAAGACGTGTTTAATAACGCGGAATGAAAACCAGTTGAAGCTATTTCTCACACTTTGATCACAAAAATCTACTTTGCGGTGTCTATCTGAAATGGTTATTGTTTCAGTATATATTGATTGTTTTCTGTATTCTTGTTTACTATATTTAGATCTAGATTTTTCTTAACTTATGTATATTAAAAATATCTATTATCATATAAATATTTAACCAGAATATTTTCTGTATATTTGTTACTTTAAACTTAAAAATAAGAAGCTTCAATCTTTTCCCCCATAGTAAAAAACCTGGATAGGTAAATATGGTAGGGCATAGTGAACCTAGCGTCAACACACTCCGTTATTCACTCTCTGCTTAAAATCGAGACATTGCGTGCTAAATTGCTCATCTAAAACAGTAAGCAAATCATGCAGCGTGAAACTAAAAAAAATAAAAAATATTTTAGTTTCACGCTGTATCCCGCACATAGCAGGGTAGGCAGAGGAAACCAAAGAACCTAGCGTTAAGAAACCTCCGTTCACTTTTGAACGTTTCCGTTTACCATAATGATCTGATATTCCAAATAACTCTAAAATAATCATTTTTCAAGTCAAATTTAAATTCCATCAAAAGTAGCCTAACAGGATTTCCTAAACTGTTATTTATACTTTAAAGCAATTTTCTCATAGCATTGAATTTTCAAAGGCCCAAAATAACGTGAAACAATGCACGTTACTTCTATACAAAGATTTCGATCATATAAAGCTTTCAGGTAGATACTGAAGACGATACAAGCGGCTCACGTTTTGCTGAGAGATAACAATGTAAAAAGGTTGTGTGGTGTAAAATGTAGGGGGTAGCGTGTAAATTTTTTTTATCACTTCACGCTGTATCCCACACATAGTAGGCACATAGGGAGAGAGAACCAGAGAACCTAGTGTTAAGACACTCCGTTCTCTTTTAAGCTTTCTGTTCTCCACTTTTCACGTTTCACTTTATGGATAAAAGCTTAAAAGTGTTTTATTTGATTGTGAAAAAATATTTTTTTTATTTTGTAACCGTAATGCTGTAAGAAATTCATGAATTACTCACACTTTGTTATTGAAAATTGTTAAAATTATATGACAAATTTTAAGGAACTCTTTTTCGATTTTTTTAAATTAATAAGAATGTTTAACTTATTTAATTTTATATAATCTATAAAAAAGAAATAAATAGAAAGAAATATACTTTTTTACGGATATGATGTATACCATATCCAAAAATAAGTCATTATAGGATTTTGAAAATTGGAAAATATTATTTTATATATTCAAATAAACAAATAAATTATAATAAATTACATAAATACATACAGATTACAATATAATTTGCTCGATTTTAAAAACTTACAATGCCTCTAGAATAATTACAACAGAAAAATCAACTCTCCTAACTCTCCCAACTTAAACCAAACGGAGAATAGGAAATAGCTGGAAAGTGGATGGAAATGAGAACTAAACGCTTCGAAGACAGATTTGTTTTATACTCCATTCGGAGGAAATACACGCCGAAATTGGGACGCTAACCCAAAACTGCTTTGTACAAAAGAACATTCGAGAATACCTCTACTGAAAATATTTGCTTACTGTTTTATTATGTTAAGAACGTTGTGGGATCGATTCCTGTGTAATTGAATGATTAAAAACGTACGTACGTGATCTATTGTGGCGTAGAGGCACAAGCGTGCGACTGTAAACGGAATAGGTTATGGATTCGATTCTCACTCAAGGAAATGAAAGTATTAAATAATATATAGTATTTTCATTTTCCTCGTTCTGGTAACAAAGCGTGGCGTTGAGTTTCGCTACACAGCACAAGCATTGCCTCGATTTGGCGAAAAGTTGTGATCGGACATGTTAAAAGAGAACAGCATGATTTTCAGGACAGACATTTAAGTTAGTAGTTTGTTTAATTTTTTTTTCTGTAAATTAAAAACTATACTATTTAAATCCTTTTTATCTTAGTTATTAATGAATACAAATTGTAATGCCTAGTTAAAAAAAATCTCACTAACCGATTTTAAAGAAAAGAAGAAGTTATCAATTCAACTGTATCTTTTTATGTGTATAACTGCATAACTATTTAAATATTTATATTTTACCAATTTAAATGATTCTATTTTTGTCTGATGAGTAGTTTTTGAGTTATCCGTAATAATAATTTTACATCTATTTTCTATTTTTATTTTAACCTTTATTATCTCATATAATTATAAAAAAAATAACAAAATTTTCATAAATTACATAAAAATACGTCGCCAAAATTCTCAAACATATTCAACTCTAAATAACATTAGTTCCAACGAGTAACATTGTTTGACAAAACTATGTACAGTGTAAAGCTGTATATAGCAAGAAATATACCTAAAATAGTTTCATAATAGATGCTATAACGCGAAGCCAAGGAATATCTTCGCAAACAATGCTGAATGAATTTTGGAATTTTCTAAGTAAAATATAAATAATTTAGGTATATCTCCCCTTTCCCACCCATCCGTTCCCCAAAATGTGGTGGTTCTGATAGTGGACTACTACATTGTCCCCCCTTCCATCAGTATCCTCTAGGTTGGCAACGCATCTACAACGTCTCTGGTGTTGTAGATGTCTATGGGCGAAGGTAACCACTTACCATCAGGTGGTCCTTCTGCTCGTTTGCCGTCCGTTATCAATAAAAAAAAAAAATCTATATATTAATACGTGAAGGAAAAACTTTGGATCCCTTTTTACGAAAATTATGTGGACGGAGGAGAATGAAACTTGGCACACTTATAGTTTATATAGCGAAGGAGTGCACAATTATAGTATCTTTTTAAAATAATGCATGGAAAATTACACACTACCATGGTTTGAGATGCATGTTTATATAAAGTGACATATACTTTGATAGACAACGCGTTGTTAACGCGTCAACGGGAACTTTAGTTTAAATAAATTTGTAAATATTATTAAGATTTTAACAAAAAAAATCGATTTAAAATAAAATGTATCAAAAAGAAAAATTATTACGAATAACTCAAAAACTTCTCGTGAGATCTTAACTTAATTTGAATGGGGCCACATCAAAAGTTTTTTCTATCATATAATAAAAGAACCATCAAAATTAGTTTACTCAATAAAAAATGAGAATTGTATTTCACAAAACATAACACGTGCTTTGTTAAAATAATTGTTAACAATAAAAAAATCACAATTTATCCAATATAATACGTATAAAAAGTCAATACTTGCTTCATCCAGTACAAAGTTATGCGTTGACACACATAAAAAATATAATAAAGTAAACGCGACAGGTTGTAGGTTCGATTCTCACTCCAAGAACTGGAGTTTTTCATTACCTGGGTTCGGTAACAAGGCAAAGCGCAGCGTTGAGTTCCGCCACTCAGCACGCAATGCCTCAATTCGGCGGAAAGTCGGGAACGGAGTGTTTTAACACTAGGTTCTCTCTACCTGCCCTGATATATGCGGGATACAGCGTGAAGCTATGTATGTATGTATTATTATAAATAGGTCTGTTGATAAGATGTGCGGCGTTGAGTTCCGCCACTTGATCCGCAATATTTCGAATGACACTAAGTTATATTTAGGTATTTGGTTTGTTTTTGATATATAAATATTGAAATCTAATATGTATGTTTATTTTTGTTACAGGTACACAGTAAAACGAGCTAGCTAACTCTAGAAGGAATGTTTAGATGACTCCTCTATGGCAGTAGAGTTAATTCCTTACTCTCATCTTTTCGCATTCTTTATATATATATTTTTTTAACTTCACGCTCTATCCCGCATATAGCAGGGCAGGCAGAGGGAACTAGAGAACCTAGTGTTAAGACACTCTATTCTTTCAACAATTCCGTTCCCCACTATAAATATTATTATATAAAAAAATATTTAATCGTAAAAATACATTACAACTATACGCTTTATCCTGAATAGGAGAGTAGTCAAAGAGAACCCAGTGGCAAGACACTCCACTCCGGTCGTCCCTTTTCGCTCATATTAGAGACAATATAATGATTTTGGGTTCTATTCTCATTTATTTTATCTCATTTGTCATAACGCTTGTCGTGGTGCAGAGGCAAAAAACGTGCGACTGTGAATGCGAAAGGTTGTGGGTTCGATTCCTACTCCAGGAAATGTAAAATTTAGAATTTTAATTTCCTGGATTTTGTAACAAAGCAAAACGCGGCGTTGAGTTCCGCTACTCAACACGCAATGCCTCAATCTGTCGGAAAGTGAGGAACGGATTTGTTGAAAGAGAACGGAGTGTCTTAACACTAGGTTCTCAGGTTCCCTCTGCCTACCCTGCTATATGCGGGATACAGCGTGAAGTTAAAAAATATATATGTACATACCTAACTTAATAATCCTATTAAATTCAACGTTATTTCGTCGTACGTATCCAAGTTTAACAATAAATAAAATACATTTTAATTACTATAATCACTTGGGTTGAACGCGCGTGCTGTTTACGACAGTTTTAACTAACTCCATTCGTTTTAAAACTTTGACATATCGATTTTTTATATTGCTTTTGTATTGCTATTTGCGATAAAAATAAATAAAAGGTTATTTTTAGTACTTATCTATTGAAAATAATAAGAAATTGGTTTACATACATACATAGCTTCACGCTGTATCCCGTATATAGCATAGCAGGCAGAGGGAAGAGGGCCTAGTGTTAAGACACTCCGTTCCCCACTTTCGGCCGAATTGAGGGATTGCTTGCTGAGTGGCGCAACTCAACGCTGAACGACGTGACACCGTACGAACGAAATTTACATCAAATAAATATCGTAAAGCATATAAAAATGTATTTCTCAGCGGTATGGGTGGAGATAACTTTGTGTCAAGGCACTCTGTTCTTTACTTTCTGTCTGAATTCGATACACATGCACATGGCACATGTTGAGTGCCGAAACGCAACGCCGTGATTTATCCTACCAAAGCAAGGAAATATAAATAAAATGAACGCCTGTCGTGGCGCAGAGGCACAAGCGTGCGACTGTAATCACTCATTCAGCTTATTAGATATGAAAAATATCAGTAATCTCAATTCTACGGTAACCAGTCACATAAGACAGAAATTCCTTATTTGCTAATTTCTTATCTTATGATATTATCTCATTCTCATAGTTTTAGTTCGTCTACAAAATCGTTTAATGTTTCCAAACTGGAACACAATTACTGGGAGAAGGCGGTTCATAAAATTATTAACTTATAAAGCAGTCAAGGAGAAACTTTGTTAAAGTTTTCAAAGTTCACGCGATTGCATCCTAGCGTTTTGTCTTAATTGTGTTCGATTTATTGGTGTTCATCCTTCTTTTTAACCTACCTTAGAAAAGGATAACAATTTGACCTTTTTTGTGGGTAGTCTGTTTTGAAATGATAACTTTTTTGCCTACATGGTGATGGGGTCTGCTTTTTTTGTTTTACTCTTCCACTTATTATCATTGGTGACTGTGCCCACCTTCTTATCTTTCAGCACTATATCAATCTTGTGTTGGGTCTACCTACTGGTCTTCGACAGGGGATGTCAAGCTGCAGCGCCAAATTACCATCATAAGCAATCAAATTCTACCTTTTTACTATTAAAGAGGGAAGCAAGTTCTTTGGTCCTCCCAGTTAGTGTCCTATTTAAAGTAGCAAAGCTGTCAATATACTTTTAAAACTAAAGGATTCAATAACATGAATATTAAACATCTTTCACAAAAAAACAATTAAAAATCGTCGATTGACTACAATAACAAAAGCTGAAAAGCATATAGATGGTAAACAAAGTTAGTTACAAAGACTTAATAACGCATTTATTAAGCTGAGCATAAATTTCAATCTCGGCCCATCGGAACGTTTCCGATTGACGATTGCTTTCAGTACAGCTGACCTATGATTCGTATTGATTCGTGGAATATTTAAACTGTTGTTATGTTGATATTGAGGCCTGACGTGGCGCAGAGGCACGTGCGACTGTAAACGCGACAGATTGTGGGTTCGATTCCCATTTCAGGAAATGAAAAAATATTAAATATTTATAATAACCAATATTGAATATTTTCATTTCCTGGCTCTGTTAACAAAGCTCTGGCAAAGCGCGGCCTTGAGCTGCTACTTAGCACGCAATGCCTCAATTCGGCGGAAAGTGGGGAACAGGGTATCAAGAGGACGGAGTGTCTCAACACTAGGTTGACAGGTTCCTTCTTTACCCTCATATGTGCGAGGGACCCCGTGAACCTAGTGTAAAGACACTCCATTCTAATCCTTTAAGATTTATATTTTATTTATTCCCGATATATTTCAATTATTTGCATTTCTCCGCTTTAGTATGACAGAACGCAGCGTTGAGTTCCGCCATTTAATATATATAGTTTAAAATTCGGGCGGAAAACGGCTTCTAGACAATGAATTGCAACAAGTAATCTTATCACAAGACTGTCACGTTACCTTATCAGAAATTCACCGCAAGTCGTGGCACTAATTCAAAGTACAAACTAAACTATGTTGTTCCATCAAACTATGCTTACATTACGTTGAAGTTATTTGAGAGGCTGTCTTAAGCATCTTTAGATCTGTATCGATATTTGGTTGATAGTAAAAAGTTTTACTAAATTTGACATAGGTTTGATAGGTGATAGGGGATATAGTGGCGCGGTGCAATGTGAGATTGTAAACGTAAATGGTTGTGGGTTCGATTCCTGCGTGAGGAATGTTCGTATTTAAGTTATTCTTGTTTGTTGCTTTGTCTTATTAGAGCGAGGAAATGAAAATAATTTAAATATATACACCCCCAAGTACAGATTAAACCCACAACATAATTGCAATTGTGTTTAATAGTAGACTTTGTCACATTACGCCACGATGACCCCTAAAAATATTTATAAAATTTAGTTAAACATATAATAAAGTCTAAGATATATTTATTTAATATTAATAACCGACTTAAAAAAAAAAGATTAAGTTATCAATCAATTTGACTGTATTTATTTATGTATGCATGACTTTATACTGGATGCCCCAATTTTGATGATTCTTTTGTTATATGATAACTAATACTTCTGATGTCATCTCATTTAGTTAAGATCAGATAAATAGTTTTTGAGTTATTCGTAATAATTGTACTTATTAGTGCATTTTATTTGAAGTCTGTTTTCTTTTACATACAATTAACTACTGACAATACATTCCTAAGAACAATCTGACCAAACCAACGGTCCGGTCACAAAATAAGACCCAGAGGCATTTTTCATCCGACTAGAACAAGATTCCATTAATTCAGCCATCTCCAGACCGGATGTCTTCATTTCCGAGGAACCCTAAACGATCCTGTTAATACACTTCTACTGGGAACGTTTATTTTTACTTTTCTTCTAACAAACAGTGAGATATTTATAAATCTTTTGTATAAAAAATAGATTGCTTTTAAATATTTGTAGTATTGGATTAAGTATAGCTTTTTATCCGATTTCAAAAAAAAGAGGTTCTCAATTCTTTTTTTTATTTGATAGTAAGTGCTTCTGATGTGATTAAAGAGTGTGTTTAAATTTTAGTTTTTGATGTATTCGTAATAATTTTATTTTTAAATGAATTGTTATTTGAAGTCCTTATATTATTACTTACAAATAAGCAGTAAGACGTTTAATGTTTTTTTGTACAAAAAAGAGTTTACTTTGAGATATTTGTAGCATGGAATTGTTAATATATATCTTTTTATTTACTAAAAAAAAAAAAGATATTTGTAGCATGGAATTGTTAATATATATCTTTTTATTTACTATTAGAGATTTAACTTCAAGCTTTATTCCGCACATTAGAGCAGCAAGAGAAACCAACTACTACTACTAGGAAAACAGCTAATTATTTTTTTATTTAGCTTCACGCTGTACCCCACACATAGCAGGGTAGGCAGAGGGAACCTGAGAACCTAATGTTGGGACATTCCATTTTCTTAAGAAATCCGTTCCTCACTTCCCGTCTAATTCAGGTTTCCGTCTAATCTAGATATTCTATATAGTAATTCTTTCAACAATAAAAATACAGGCATTCTTTCCAAAAATCTATTGTTCCCTGTCACATAAACTACCTATTCTATCAATAAAATAGCTTATCATACTTTATATACCCCACTACACAAAAAAAGATTTACGCCAGTACGTTTTCCTCTATATAAAAGAATATCGTTACTATTATGTAACATAAATATATTCAAAGAAGCAAACAGGGTTTTACCAAATCAAATCGGATTCATCCGGAAAAATCCGGCCCTAACCGGAATCCTCCAGCGGACGTTCACCCCTTTTATCTGGTTTTTTAAAAGGCAAATTTCTTTATCTTTATTATGAAGTGATTTTTTTTTGGTTTGTAGGTTATTTGTAATTTTATAAGGAGAATCTGAAGTCGTTGTTAAAGCTAGTGTTTTTGAAATATATTTAACAGCTGTTAGGATATAATTTAAATTGAATGAAAATTATAACATTGCTTTTAATAATATTTGAACTTATTGTTATCAGCCTCTTTGTCACACATTTTGGAAATAAACGGGAACAAATAAAATTATGGCCATTTACAGACTTGTAAAATCAATAATATCAAACCAAACTGAAGAAATTGAAATGTATTACACAAGTTGTTGTCTCCAACTTCCTGTTACCTACATGACTAATTTCAGCTTTTTACGTCCAATAATTTCGGCTTTGCATTGTCTATCAGTCATTTTGCTAGAAACGGAAGAATTTTATATATACTCGTGGATACCCTGAACATTTAATTCGTGACTTTAAACTGTTCTCCAATTTCGTCTAGAAAGCTTTGATATTTATCAAAACTATTAAACTTAGCTATTATTTATCAATAAGCCACAATACAGATACTATTGTGTTCAAAAATCAAACCAAAGACGCCATTTCAGCACTAGACGTAACTGTAGAATACAAAGAGATCGGAACAAAAGAGTATTCAGTGGGGCACTTAATTAACCGTCTCCAAAGCATACAAATAGTAAGGTTACAATTGCCTAGTGCAATTATACTGGTACTGGAGTGTTGCCAGATGTAGTTAAAATTCATGTTTGTTTTATGGTTATGCTATTCAATTATCTTGGTTTTGGGAATCACTGTTTTTACGGAATTTGATTCGGACTTTATGGATCAATTTGGTGGTGTCTAATTGTGGATATGAATACAGAAGTTTCTAACCAAGCGATGTGGATATTTTAAACACACTATATGAAAGTTAGATGTTGTAGCGAAATTTAAACGGGGAGGGACCTTTTGAATACTGCCGAAACGTTTTGGCCAAATACGCTTTATGTCTGTAATGTTTTTTCTTTACGTTTGATACTAATTTCTTATTACTCGTAGTTTACCTTTCTCATTTTACTTGTACGTCTCTTTTAAAAGGAATAATAATAATAAATATGACATAGCGAAATTATTCCAGTTAAAAAAAAGTAGTGTCATACTTCGATCTTCACTTTCTTTTCGAACTTGAGATATTATAAGTGGTGGAATTCAACAACGCATTTTAGCTTTCTAGAAATATATTCGAAGATAGATTAAAATCATTGGTGCATTCAATAAAGGCTTTATAAAGGTTTCACCTTAGTTATAATAAAAAAATACTCCTTTACCTTTTGAAAAGTTTTTGATTTCATCTATAACGTTTCATGAAACTATTATTATAATTTCTAGTTATAATATGAAGTTATTATATCGATATTAAAAATCGTTTTCAGATATCGATTAATTTAACAAAAACCAAAACATAACTAAAAACAGAAACATATACGTAAGTAATCACAAAACAACAAAAGTTCGCTTTATCTTTTTTACACACATTATAAAGTACAGTAGCAAGAAAGTGATGTTTTTAGTTACGTTATGTTATATCGGTTTCATGACTAAAAAATTCTTTACAAATTAAGGTCTAGAGAATAGATTCAGAATTCAGAAAATACTTTAGAGAATGGATCAGAAAATATTTGAAACATCAATGACATTGCATAACTGTAATCAGGTCAGTTTGTTCAGAGTTTCATTTCGCCCCTATTGATGTTGGGAAGTCTGAATCTAACCTAAATACCCTTAGCTGCTAACCAGTGGAGAAATTGTGAATTGATACATGCAGGGTCATACATAGATGAATTTGCTGTCATACCTATGTATATGGATAGGTGCAAGAAAAACTTTCGATCCCTTTTTACAAAAATTAGACAGACAGAGTATGATTTAGTATAGTAAAAGTTTAAATAGAGAAGACGTGTAGAAATATAATATTTTAAATTGAATATATTAGAGATACGTTATTTTTATTTTTTTAGCATCACGCTGTATCCCACATATAGGAGGATAGGCAGAAGGAACCTGAGAACCTAGTGTCATGACACTCCGATCTCTTTCAACAATTCCGTTCATAATACATTAAATTAATAAAATACGAGTATATTTATTTTATATATTTCTAGAATGAAGTTTACGTTTTGTATTATCTTTTTATCTATTATTATTAGTTTTACTTGTACGTATCCATCTATCAATGTAAATAAAGAAATCTTGCAATGCTATTTGCTTATTACTGTCTGATTTGTTTGATAATTAAAAAAAACTTTTTTCATATCATGAGCCAGTACGATCAGATAGAGAATAATTTATTAATCTAATTCGTTATTATATTCCTATCCCGCAATTTCATTTTCGTGGACAATGAAAATCCAGAAAAAATCCATCCAAAATCCAGGAATTTCGTGGAATTCTTTCCTAGTCCAAGGAGACCACCACTCTCGAAGGAGCCTACATTCTAAATTTCAGCTTTCATTACCAGTACGCCTGTATTGGTAATCAGTCACTCAGTAACTCAAAAAATTTATATATATATAAATATTGACTTCAATTTATTAAATACGAAACTAAGGCTCCTAAATTCACATTGTTTATTACAACATAGCTGTATCAGTCAGCTTTAATTTTGGCGATTTTCGTCTAATTGCTGATTTTCTAATTAATCACAAGGGATTTGATTAATAGAGCCAGATGGGGGAACCCCCCCACCCCGGTGATCGGGCACGATGATTTACAGAATTTACTTGAATTAAAGCTGGGTAGCATCTATTAATTGGTATACTTTGTTCCGCGTAATCTTCTTTGGATCGAATATCAAAGATCAAGATTGGCTCTTTTATCTTCTTAGTTTACTTACAAGTTAGAAGGGACTCTTATTTTTTAAAAGATTTCAGAAAAGGACGAGGTTCTGAATTTGACTGTATTTTTTTAAGTGTGTTATCGTACCCACCCAATCCAGGAAATGGAATTTTTCATTCCTGGGTTTGGTAACAAGGCAAAGCGCGGCGTTGAGTTCCGCCACTCAGCACGCAATGCCTCAATTCGGCGGAAAGTGGGGAACGGAGTATCTTAACACTAGGTTCCCTTTGCCTACCCTGCTATATGCAGGAAATAAAAAAATCCATTTCCTGGAGTGGGAATCGAATCCACAACCTGTCGCGTTTACATTTGCACGCTTGTGCGCCACGACAGGCATTATTAAAATAAATGTTAGCAATGAACAAATAAACAATATGATATGGAAATAAATTGCTAGTTTCCACAATTTTTAGCGATAGTCTATACGTAATGGTGTAATAGTACAATTTGTTTAAATTGATACAGCGATTGAAGGCTTGAAGTTATTTTTAGTTAAATTGAACGGTATTTTCAAAAATATTTTAGAGTGCTAGGGATATACTAGGGTTGTTTTTTATATTGTAAAACAATCATCTGTCTTGTAAGCGATTACAATACGATTTTGAGATTAGAAAGAGAAATTTTGAAATTAAATCTATATATATTTTTGGAAAACTTATAAAAGTTAAAGACAAAAATACTTAGATTTTTTATTTAAACCGCGAAGTTAAATTTTTCAAATATCAATCAACACATTTTTCAAAATGTTTTTCTTATCTTAAACGAATGTTGATCATACGTTTAAGATATTAAAATATAAAATCAGTCCATTTCCAACTTAAATTTATCTTAATATTGGTTAGTTCTTAAAATGGCTTCAATGATATTAAAAAATCTTCCCAAATCTAAAACTCCATTGACACATTTCTGAACCAAAACATTTCATACAGCAACAAATGACTCAATGTGACTGTTCCACCAAAAAAATGACATCAGGCTAACCTCACGTGCAAAATTAGAATCGGTGATCTCAAAATGGAGGTGGAAACCAGAAAAAGTAGCTGATAAAACCGAAGAGTGGAAGCTGCAAAGGAGGTCCAAAGGTTTTGGAGTCCAGAGCTCGTCAGGGACATGGCCGGGCCGTCCTCACTCGGGGACGGCCTCGGCTTGGCCAAGTTTTGAAAAATTTCTTACCTACGGTCTCTGTAGAGGCTGTGGTGGTGACTATAAGTATACTGGTGCGTTAAAAGTGAATATAGACAGTTCGGAATATACGGGTTTCAAATATTTCTTCAATAGACCTGGCTATCGAGTGAAGTCCAGGTCGTGTGAGGATGCAAGGTTTTTGCACATCAATTTTGTACTGCTTGCCGAAATGCGCCACTTCGAGAGGGTGAGTTTTAAGATTTATTTTCTTCTTCAATTGAATTTCTCCTTCTTCTCTGGTCTAAATTGCAACGTTTTATTAAAAAAAGTGGTAAAAAGTATTTAATCGATTCGGTTATGTAGCAGCCTAAATGGTAAAAGCAACATTTAGTTAACATGGAATAGTAATTTCTGCAACGACATCTGGGCTAGACCGGAGACTTTTATAAAGGAAATATTTAATTGGAAGTACGCCAGGCTATATTGAGTTTTCTTATATTACAAAGAATTAGTAACAAACGCTTATGTTTTATACATCTAACCATTTGCTAGTCATTTTACAGGGCTCGACATAACTGTATTTTAACCATCAAATGCAGTCATTGCATCATGATGATATCTAAGGAAAATGTAATAAATACTTATCGTTATTTTATGGCCAAATTACACAGATATCTTTATAAATTTTTGCCAATGTATAATTTTGATGTTTATTGCCATCCTATATTAAGAGATATCTGGATCCGTTGTTTTTACATAAAAGAGTAACAGACATCCATCCATCCTCACAAACTTTCAATTATTAGTAACATACACTATATACATTTAAAATAGAACTTCACGCTAGCGGGATAGACAGAGAGAAGAAGAAGAAGAAGTGTTAAAACATTCCGTTCTCCACTATCCACCCAAATTGAAAAAATTGCGTTTAAACGTTAAATTGAAAAAAAGTTTCTTTTCCGATTGAAAAAATTGCGTGATGAGAGGTGGAACTCAACGCCACGCTTTGTCAAATTAAGCTTATATTAAATTAAATTTATATCCATTTTAAATATTTTTATAAGTAATATTAGCGATATTTAAACTTACACTTTAATACAGTACAGTAGAGACCGGGTATCTTCCAGTCGTAAACTGTGAACGCCTTGGGCGAGCTACAAAAGCTGCCGTCTTAAATGGTTTGGGGAGAATAGCTTATTATTATGAAAAGCTTTGCTGTAACTTTATTAATATTTGCAGGATAAAATTGCATTAACTTGAGATATTGAGGGCCTGTCGTGGCGCAGAGGCACAAGTGTGCGATTGCAAAGGACAGATTGTGGGTTCGATTCCCACTCTAGAAAGTAAAAATTATAAATAATATATTTATTTAGAATTTTTACTTTCTTATATTTAGTATTTTCATTTCCTGGGTCTGGTAACAAGGCAAAACGCGGCGTTGTGTTCCGCCACTAAGCACGCAATGCCTTAATTCGACGGAAAGTGGGGAGTAGAAATCTTAAGAGAACGCAGTGTCTTAACACTAGGTTCTCTGGTTCCCTCTACCTATTATGCTGTGTGCGGGATATATCGTAAAGCTAAGAGTGAGTTATGGTATTCTACTCCAGTGGGACAGTAAATGCGTTGGTTTTGCATTCGATGTCATATAGCCGGGTTTGAGTCCCAGTGCAATAAAAAAAATATGTTTCCTAAGAATTATTATACTAATATTTGTTTTATTTCTTCGCTCTGGTAAGACAAAGCACGGCGTTGAGTTCCGCCACTCATCACGTAATGTCTTGCATTTGAACTGAAAGCAGAGAAAGGAGTGTGTCATGCTGGTTTTTTTTATAATAAAAAACTTTACAGTAACTTTATTAATATTTAATTAAAAAATACAATTGAATTATAACCCTCCTTTTTTAAGTAGGTTAAAAATAGGTTATGTAAGACTAAAATTTCATATTATATACTTCGATATCATCTTTTACGATCCTTAGGGTTCCATAGGAAGATAGTCAAAACTCATAAAGATATGGCGTTTTTTGGGTAACCTCAACCTTTGTTGAACCCCGAACCATTCATATTCGAAAAGATAAGCGTTACTTCATGTTTTAAATTTGGTGTAAGATTGTTTATAAAATGTATGTCCCTACTTATATAATAAATGTGAATGTAAGTTTGTTTGTTACGCGTTAACGTCTACACTACTTAAACGATTATGATGAATAATGCATACATATTCTGAAGAATTAAAAAGAACAGGATATTTTTTATTAAAAATATATATTGTTTGTCAAAAAACATGAAATTGTACCTAATTCAAAGCCCTTAAATTTACACATATACCCACTATACACTGTAGTATGTAGTATGGACTATCATTGATTACGCGAGCGATGCCGCGGGTAACAGCTAGTACATACATATAGGAAATATTGTGGCCATATATTAAATTAAATGTGATCAGTATAAGATCACATTTCATTAGGAAAATGTATCTATTAAAATTTTAACAAATAAGAAAATCGACTCCAAATAAAATGCACTAAAAAGTAAATTTATTACGAATAACTCAAAAACTATTGGTCAGATCTGAACTAAATTCAATGATGAACCGGAAGCAGTAGCTATCATATAAAATATAATCATCAAAATCGGTTCACCGAGTAAAAAGTTACACATAAAAAATAAAGTTGAAGTTAGAAGCTTTTTTTTTAAATTAGTTAGATATATAAGAAGCCATGGCCCACTGAAGAAGATTCCACTAGGATAGAAGTTCAAATTGTAATAATAAGTAATATTAAGTAATATTGAGAAACATAGAGTAATATTAAGTAATAATAATATATTAAGTAGGCAACTAAAATACTTGGACTCTCTTTGGAAAAAAAAAATCTTATTTCCTAAGCTTAGTTAAATGATATGAAAATATAGATAGTGAAGTTGACAAAAGTTACAGACCACGTGTCCGTAGTGATCAGAACAAATGTATAAAAAAAAGAAGCCATGGCGGAGAGGATGTAGAGAGAGGTGTGTTTGATAGGCAAAGTCGATACATTCGGAGATAAGTCGCGGAACTTAACGCCGCACACCCTTCATTAAAAGGGAAACGAAACTAAGAAAGATGATAAGAAAAACTCAAATTCAATCAAAAATATTAGAATAAAACCAACAGGCATATCACTTATCGAATAAAAATGTATATTTTATGAAAACGTTATTAATATTTATGTACATATTTATGAGGAAATCACGTTCCAACAAAATAAATACGATGATTGACGAGCTCGCTAAAGATATTCGTAAATAGACTTGCTTTATAATTTTGTATCAGCTGTGGTATATTAAAAAAAATAATAAAAAGCAGCTTGGCACAGTGGCACAAGCGTGCCACTGTAAATACGACAGGTTGTGGGTTCGATTCTCACTCCAGGAAATGTCAAAGCTTAGTATTTTCATTTCCTGGCTTTGGTAACAGGGACAGCGCGGTGTTGAGTTCCACCACTCAGCACGCAATGCCTCAATTCGGCGGAAACTGCTATATGCGGGATACAGCGTGAAGCTAAAAAAGCAGCTTCACGCTTACCAGGGTAGTCAGAGTGAATTTAGAGTAAAGACTCCGTTTGCCGTATTTTGTCCACTTTCGAGACGTTAAATCTTTAGCTGCGGTTTATATTATTAGAAATAATCTAAATTATTACATAACAATTGTATATATTACTGGCTATATCTCATAAGTTCGCTTACTGGATTGTTAATTAAAAAAAAAATTTTTTTTCCGTTTACCTCTCCTAGTACTTCCTTACACTCCCTAAGGAGCCTACATGTCAAAATTGTCATTTCAAATTTCAGCTTTTTAAGGCCAGTAGTTCGCCTGCCGTGGCGCAGAGGCACAAGCGTGCGACTGTAAACGCGACAGGTTGTGGGTTCGATTCCCACTCCAGGAAATGTTAGTTTCCATTTTCTGGGTTTGGTGACAATTCAATGAGTTCCGCCACTCAGCACGCAATGCCTCAATTCAGCGGAAAATGGGGAACGGAATTGTTGTACGAGAACAGAGTGTCTTAACACTAGGTTCTCGGGTTCCCTCTGCCTACCCTGCTATATACGGGATACAGCGTGAAGTTAAAAAAAAAGTTTCGCCTGTACTTTGTCTGTCAGTCACTCAGTAGCGCCAGCGTTTTATACTTATATATATATAGTTTGATCGATGACTTCAGTAATTGAAAATAACTAGATTATTTTTATGTCAGACCCTCTATATAACTATATCCGTTTTGTAGAGGGTCGCGGATTCTATTTCCGTTTAAAGTAAATATTTGTATTGCCACTGTATGCTCGTATGCTTAGGCTAGAGTTATCGCGTTTGTGTAAAGTATATATTTACTTAGGTGTTATGGGTTCTTGATATTTTTGTGATATGTAGGTCTTTTTAATAATATTTGTACTTTTTGTAGTTTTATATTTGGCAAGTGGCAGTAACACAATTTTTAACTTCACGCTGTATCCCGCATATAGCGGGGTAGGCAGAGGGAACCAGAGAATCTAGTCTTAAGACACTCCATTCTCTTTCAACATTTCCGTTCCCCACTTTCCGCCAAATTGAGACATTGCGTGTTGAGTGGTGAAACTCGACGCCGCACTTTGCTTTGTTACCAAACCCAGGAAATGAAAATACTAAATTTTACATTTCCTGGAGTGGGAATAGAACCCACCTGTCGCGTTTACAATCGCACGCTAGTGCCTCTACACCACGACAGGCCTCATTATTATTGATAGAAACTTTTTTTATTGTAATAATAACCAATATTCATAATACCATAATAACACATAATTAATGAATACGTTATAATATATTGTTTTCATGAATCTCGACGCAATATCTCATTATTATTGGCAAGCTGGCGCTCCATCCATCTTGTGAGAGGTTCCTTAAGAAAGATTTATTATACGCATTTACCTGGCCACTCTTATATCTGATATTAATATAGGATAACCGTTTCCGTGTATAGATTGACGTTATACACGGAGGATGTAGTGATAAGACACTCTGTTGTTCACTAACGTAGTGACTGCTTAGTGATTTTCTCAGTATTAGAGGGTTTATTGACGGTACGGTTGTAGGTTCGATTCCCATTCCAGGCAATTTAAAGAACAAGTTACTGGTTTTTGATATATGTACGAGTATATGCTTAGAGATAAGTTTATTTGTATTATTGGACATACATGCATAGCTTCACGCTGTATCCCGCATATAGCAGGGTAGACAGAGGGAACCAGAGAACCTAGTGTTAAGATACTCCATTCTCTTTCAACGATTCCGTTCCCCCCTTTCCGCCGAATTGATGCATTGCGTGTTGAGTGGCGGAACTCAACGCCGCGCTTTGCCTTGTTACCAAACCCAAGAAATTAAAATACTAAATTTTACATTTCCTGGAGTGGGAATCGAACTCACAACCTGTCGCGTTTACAGTCGCATGCTTGTGCCTCTGCGCAACTCTGTATTGATATTACAATACCAATTTTTTTTTACTTCCAACAAGAATCGAACTTAAAACCCGAAACACCTATTACTAAATGCATTTAAAATGTTCTTCGTAAACCACACTGTCATCATTAATCTGTAGTCTCAGGTGTTTCTAAAAGCAATGCTAAATAGATCTTCCTTCTCCTAGACAGTACAGGAGTTAATTTTATACGAATTTTCTTATAACCGACTGTAAAAAAAAAGGTTCTCAATTCGAATGTATTTTTTTATTTATGTTACCGCATAACTTTTTACCGGATGAAGCGATTTTGATGATTATTGTTTTATTTGATAGCTATCGCCTCTGATGTGGTTAAGATCAGACGAGTAGTTTTTGACTTATTCGTAATAATTATACGTTTTAGTGAATTTTATTTGAAGTCGGTTTTTGTTTTTGTTAAAATTTTAATTATTATTCTTAGCTCACATAGCATTGTAGTCAAAGACAACCTAGTGTTAAGACACTCCAATCACCGCTTTTTGTCTGCAAGCGAGTTATTTGTAAGTAGTAAGTAGAGAGAGTCTAGTATTAAGTCTCTAAATTCTCCATTTTTTGGTTAATAACTAGCATACTAAATGGCTAACCTAACGCAACGCTATGTCTACATATGAAATAATATAAATATTTATTGATATTCTATACATAAAATGCTTATGTCATTATAAGTAACTGGCAGATAACGTTTAGGCGCAACGACTAGTATCCCGCATATAGCAGGGTAGGCAGAGGGAACCTAGTGTTAACACACTCCATTCCCCACTTTCCGCCGAATTGAAGCGCTGCGTGCTGAGTGGCGGAACTCAACGCCGCGCTTTGCCTTGTTACCCAACCTAGGAAATGAAAAATTCCATTTCCTGGAGTGGGAATCGAACCCACAACCTGTCGCATTTAGAGTCGCACGCCAGGCGTTGCATGCACACGCAGAACAGAATGAGAATTTGGTATATGGGCTCGTTGAATGTGGGGAGCTCCCGATTAAGAGAGGATTTCTGGAAATTCCTACGAAAACGTAAAAAACGAGTTTTTAAGTTTTGTCCAAAGCCAATGAAGTTGCAAGATACAGCTAATAATATATATTTTGGTACACAATAGTTGTGGTTATAAAGTCCACTATAAAGTCAAAACTTTGTATACTATTGACCATAATTACGTAGAAATACATGACTAAGTCTTAGAAGTTATTGAATAATAGTACAGAAGCTATTCTAGTGCAGTTGGAATATGTTTGAATATGCCAGTATATTTTCTTATGTGTTCATGAACCCATTTATAAATTGACTTGTATTTAGGTACTTTTTTTGATATTAATAGGCATTAAAATTGATTGATTTGTTAAATAAATGGTTTATTTAATAAATCAATCAATCTTGAATTCAATCAATAAAAAATCTATAAAAATTATAAATATAAGTTGAACAAAATCTAATTAAAAAAATAATAAATTTTCAAGTAAATCAAATAACTTTCAGGCAAGAATGTATTTAAAAGATATAAAAATAAAATTTTGTTTGACGTACCTTGAAAATATAAATGCCTAACTTGAAAAGCATGCATTTCTGAATTATTAACATATTCACGCCCTTTACATTTTTTCCTGCGTACTAATGTAATCAGATATAATCTAATGTCAAGACACTTCGTTCTCCACTTTCTACCAGAAATTGAGACATTGCATGCTAAGTAGCGGAACTAAACGCCACACTTTATCTTACCAGAGAAACAAATGAAAATAATTTAATATAATCATTTCTTCAACTAGAAATTGAACTCGCAACCAGATACATTTACAGTCAGACGTTATACCACTGAACTAATATAATCTTAAATGCATACATACATACATAGCTTCACGCTGTATCCCGCATATAGCAGGGTGGGCAAAGGAAACCTAGTGTTAAGACACTCCGTTTTCCACTTTCCTGAGTGACTCTATATTTTCATAATATATTTATTTAATTTTAATAAATTTAATATAACTGTCTATCCATTCATTAGTCTGCATAGCGCAGGTGTGCTCAAAGCACAGGTATCGTTAAATTGGTACTACCTCAGCTTAAGCACTATCGGTTGCAGTTAGAGACTTTGGACTTAACAGTTTATATTGTGAATTGTTTTGTTATGTGCCAGATGTTATTAAAAATACTAGAGTACCCGTTGACGCGTTAACAACGCGTTGTCTTTAGCAATGTATATGTTACTTTATATAAACATGCATGTCAAACCATGGTAGTGTGTGTAACATTTATTATGTTAATTTAAAATACTTTTTATGAATTATTTTTAAAAAATGTTATCATTCTGCACTCCTTCTCTGTATAAACTGTAAGTGTGCCAAATTTCATGCTCCTCCGTCCACGTAATTTTCGTTAAAAGGGTTCCAAAGTTTTGCTTTACGAATTTTTATATATTAATTATTCAGTTTTACGCTTTTCCCTGTATCTTAGATTAAAAAAAAATATTTAATGATAAGACACTGCCTTCTAAACTTTTTCCTCGAATTTTAAATAATGCATGGATCACTCTTTGCCTTACTGGAAGCATTTCCTCGGATAGGAATCGAATCCACAACCATATCTTTCTAATTCTGAGGTATAATATATATATGTACTTTCTATTCATTCTACATGTTTTAAAATTTGAAATAATTTTATGCACATCAAATTCAATATAAGAGGTAGGGGGAAACCTCGTTTGACCTTTGAGAACAAAGTATCTTATACACTACCCCGCTATGGATAAAGCTTGAAGTTAGGTAGTAGGTAGGTAAATTCATTATTTTGATTTTCAAAGTCATCTTTTTGGAAGAAAGAAAAGTATTTAATAATGATTTTGATAAATAAAAAACTGAACTAATTTTGATGCGGAGAAAAATGAACGGTAAATGGACAACGGCGTTTCTTGCTATTAGATTTCTCTGTCTATACCGAAGCTAAAGAATGTAGATATACCCTTAATGATATTGAACCTACTACAATCGCACACGACAAACAATTTTTAATATAAATTTCCACTGCACTATAGCGGTATTACAAAACATTTATTCTAGTAACTTTATGCTGTATCTCCCACATAGCAGAGTAGACAGAGGGAACCTGAGAACCTAGTGTTAAGACACTCCGTTCTCTTAACATTTCCGTTCCCCACTTTCCGCCGAATTGAGGCATTGCGGGCTGAGTGGTGGAACTCAACGCCACGGTTTACTTTGTTACCAGAGCAAATTTAAATATTACTTTAAAAACATCCAAAATAGTTTATTTTCACTAACTTAAAGTCCCATATTAAATATCAGCATGAAAAATGTAAAACAATTCGGCAATCTCTGTTTCTTATTTGAGTTTTGAAACTGTTATTAGTTTCTGAGTAATACTTGTGTTTGCAAAGAGATTTGTGGCACGCGCCTTTATAAGTGAGTCGTTATATTTAGCCTGTCGTGGTGCAGAGGCACAAGCGTGCGACTCTAAACGCGACAGGTTGTGGGTTCGATTCCCACACCAGTAAATAGAACTTTTCATTTCTTGGGTTTGGTAACAAGGCAAAGCGCGGCTCAATTCGGTGGAAAGTGGGAAACGGAGTGTCATAATACTAGGTGCCTTCAGCCTACCCTGCTATATGCGGGATACAGCGTGAAGCTATGTATGTACGTATGTATGATTTTTTTAACCGACTGCAAAAAAAGGAGTTCTCAATTCGACTATACTTTTTGTGTGTTTTACTGCATAACCCTTTTACTGGGTGATCCAAATTCTATGATTCTTTTTTTATATGATAACTGCTTCTAATATAGTCTCGTTTAAATTTAGTTAAGATCTGGTAAGTAGTTTTGGAGTTATTCGTAATAATTTTACTTTTTACTGCATTTTATTACCAGTCTGTTAAAATTTTAATTATTCCTGAAATTACTGTAAAAAATATCTACTATAAACTTGTAAGTAAAAAAAAGTTTAATACTGGAAACATTTTTGTGAGTACATTTTTAATAACGTTTAGAGTATCACGTTCCTTGCAGAAGGCATTCGTCGTAAAGTTAACTGAAATATATTTTCAGTTATATTAAATTTGTTGAGCATTCAGAATTTGCTTATGTTATTTTTATTTTGTAAAATAGCTCTCATTTAATGTTTTATTATGAAACTACATATTTATCGTTACTAGTGTCTCCATTGACGCGTTAACAACGCGTTGTCTTTAGCAATGTATTATATATGTCACTTTGTATAAACATGGATGATATATTTAAATTATTTTCATTTTTCTATTGTGTGGTGTTGAGTTCCGCCACCTGACATGCAAATATCTGAAATAATTCTAATTCTAATCTCTAAAACTTTTACCAGAAATTTTTACAAATGACAATATTTTTTAAGTTTTTAAAGTGTTAATCACACACTTAGGAAACGAAAAACATATTTAGAAAATGTATAAAAATTTTGAACGCAGCGGGACTCGAACCCACGAACAATATTTATATATAATCATTTTCCCCATTTAAAATCGAACCTACAAACAATTGGGCTTACAGGCAGTCTCTGTAGCACTACACCACGATGGCTTACATGACAAAGTTAATTAATAACTGAAAATATGTATAAGTTAAAATTATAAATTCATACATGAAAATTCAGCTGAAACAGGGTTTTATGACGTGACTCGAATGGGTAATGAACCGGCTACCTTCTGACAACTGACAAAATGAATCACGAGCGTACAGCAAATGTCACATTTGTAACTTTTCGCGCAATTTAATATGGAGGGGGTTATCAATTCGACTGCACTTTTTTATATATTTTACACATAACTTTTTACTGGGTGAACCAATTATGATGATCCTTTTCTTATATGATAGCTAGTGCTTCTGATATAATCCTGTTTAAATTTAGTTAAGATCTGACTAGTAGTTTTTGAGTTATTCGTAATAAATTTACTCTTTAGTGCATTTTATTTGAAGTCGCTTTTCTTTTCCCATACAAAAAACAACAAGATATAAAATACCTACCTTCCTCACTTCACGCTTTATCCCTGGCGGGGTAGTCAGAGAGAACGGAGCGCCAAACGCTACGGTCTCTGCATACCTCTTTCGCCTCGTTCACAGTCATTAACCTCTTCATGCATGCCCTCCGGGAGATCCTCATGCTTTTAACGCGACCTTCCTCCAATATCCTATATTATAACCATATAACAAAATCTAATAAAAATATAAAACAAAATTATAAATTCATAATAAAATTGAATACTAAAACAGGGTTTTATAACGTGACGCGAATGGGTAATGAACCGGCTACCTTCAGGACAACTGACAAAATGAATCACAAACGTACAGAAAATGTCACATTTGTCATTTTTCGCGCAATTTAATATGGGCGTGGGTAAGTACGTGCTTAGTTTAATAATAACATACGTTATTCAGCGCATATGGTTTTTTTATTTGATGGTGAATGTATGGAATATTAATGGTTAGAAAAAGTCTTTGTTATTTAATGGTTTTCTGTAATGTTCTTTTATGAGTTTAATTTAATACATTTTTTAAGTTTTTCTTTAAACTCGAGACCATTGTAATATTTATGACTCAATTAACTACAAGCGCAAGCGTTAAAGGTTTCTTTCACGCTCGGTGAAATGACTATATTTAAATGATTCAAACCTCTGTTCCTCACTGTGTTCTCCGCTTTCTAACTGAATTTCAGACATTGCTTGTTGAGTAACGTAACTGAACGCCTCTTTGTTTTACCAGGACGGAGAACTACAAATATAGTCATCCCCCAAGTTGGCATCGAACCCACAACCCACGTGCTTAGCTTAATAATAACATACGGTATTCAGCGCATATGGTTTTTTTTTTATTTGATGGTGATGTATGGAATATTAATGTTTAGAAAAAGTCTTTGTTATTTAATGGTTTTCTATATGATTGTTTTAATAGATTTCACATTTCTTTTGTAATGGACTTATAAAATGTAAAGTGTTTCTTTACATATGCTCATAAGGCTATCTTAATACTTGGGACTCCTTTGACTGTAAACGCGACAGTCGGAGGTTCGATTTCTTTCAGATTATGTGCGGCGTTGTGTTCCGCCACTTGTAATACGTGAGACATTTGTCTCGAATTTGAGCGAAAAGTGGAAGACGGAGTGTTTTGACACTAAGTTCTATCTATTCTAAAGCCTGAAGCTAAATGAAATCAGGAAATTACTAAATTTTTATCATTATATTGTGACCAAATAATACAATATACATACATAGCTTCCCACTGTATCCCGCATATAGCAGGGTAGGCAGAGGGAACCTAGTGTTAAGACACTCCGTTCCTCACTTTCCGCCAAATTGAGGCATTGCGTGTTGAATAGCAGAACTCAACGCCGTGCTTTGCATTTCCTGGAGTTGGAATCGAACCCACAACCTGTCGCACACTTGGGCCTCTGCGCCATGACAGGCGTTAAATAACACAAAATCTTTATAATTTCATCTACACCCTGTCAGTAGAATTTGATTAACAGAAAACAAAACCTTTCTCTTATCAGAGCGAAGAAATGAAATTAAATAAATTGTAATAATTCCCTCGAGTTGGAATCGAACCCACAACCAATCACATTTATTATCAGACCCTGTCCCACTGCGCCTCACCATAAAATATTAAAACAATTCAATTTTAATCCTTTGACAAACATTTAACAACAAAATAACTTAAAACAATATTTGAAACAAAAAAAATCTCTTAAAGTGAATAAATCAAGTTGCAAACGACTGAAAACCGGATCAGACCGGTAATCCCTACCCTAGTAACCGGTTGTAACAGGATTTAACTGGATATAACCGGTCCGGGCACCTGCGATAACGACCTGGTTAGGGTGGCCGGTAGGGCTGACACTGTTATACTATTGTTTAATAAGAATAATATTAATGTGTATGTATGTATGTTGTTACATTTTTGCCTTTTTCCGATTGTAACTACTAAACTTATATTTAATATTTTGTTTTAATCAATTTTATTAGCTTCGTTTATCACTCAGTTATTTTAAAACTTTATTGATCTTCATTATAACTTATCTCTTATATCATGTCCCCTCTTTGGCAAGATATATCGCGGGTTGAGTTCCGCTACACAGCACGAATTGTCATGAATTCAAATAAAGGGAAAAGTGGTAAATGGAGTTGAGTATTCCTGCTATGCGGAAAAAGCGTGAAGCTTCTATATTTTAAAGATTATACTTATGTAAAATATTGACCGTCATATAGTAGTTTAGACATATGAATATTGCTTACAAAATGATGGTAACCCCTTCAAATCTAAAAGTACACAATATATTTAAAATTTTAACAACAAAGAAAACTGACTGCTAATAAAATGAAAAAAAAAAAAACATTTTTACGAATAACCCAGAAACTAACTAAATTAAAAGGGAACCACATCACAAACACTAGCTATCACATAAAAAAGAATAATCATAATTGGCTCACCCAGTTAAAAGTTATGCATATACACATAAAGAAAATACAGTCGAATTCAGAACGTTCTTTTTTTAAGTCGGTTACAAATAGAAACTAACGACTTTACTAAAATGCATTTATTGTATAATATTTGTAAAGAAGGCAATGTTGAAACCTTATATTAATTTGAAACAGTCGCAAAATCTGAAAGTAGCTGAGATAGCTAGATCTAGATTTTTTTAGTGCTTATTGGATAATAAAGCCCACAAATGAGTACCTTTCTGGTATTCGTAGCAAACCTCGTTGAGGCTACTGAAATTTTTTTTATTATGTAATGCGGCGGATAGTGGGGGAATGTTGAAAAGCGAACGGAGTGTCTTAACACTAGGTTCTCTGGTTCCCTCTGCCTACCCTGCTACATGCGCGACACAGCGTGCAGTTAAACATTTTTTTATAGAAGATAAAAATCTATTTTACAATTATTATTAATATTTCATTTAAAATTGATTTTATTTTCGGGTATTTTTATATTTTTTACACATTTACCCCATTTTGTGGACTACATTATGTGGACTACAACACGGTGTTATGTCTCTACACTCTCCTCTTTTTTAATTATTTAAACACGTATTATCGAATTACACTTTGCCTAAGATTCAAATACAAAAAACTTTCCTGGTGGTGTATTGTCTTCTACAAGTTATATATTTTATTTCCATAAAAATAAATTATATAATAAATGCTACAAGCTAAATAGTTGATTATGTTAACATAAGAGATTGTTTTTCTGCTTTATTCTTTTTCCCGTATAGGACAGTCAGAGACAGTAGTGGCAAGTCATTTCATTCTTCATTTTTGTTGAATGGCGGAACTCAACGCCGTTCTTTGTCTTACCAGAGCGAGGAAATGAAGATATTTATATATTATTCCAGCTTCTATAAAAATTATAGTATTTCGAAAATAATGTTCCCGTTATTGATTTGAACCCATAAACATCTGTTTTCGCAAAAATTTAATTTTTGCACATATTTTCTACCATTTTACTAGTAACTCTATCATGATCGCATTAGTTGCTTAACAAAAAAAGAAAAACGACTTCAAATATAATAAAACACATTGAAAATTAACGCCATTACGAATAACTCAAAAACTACTGGTCAGATCTTAACTAAATTTTAATAACTATGTTAAAAGAGAATCTTAAAGATTAGCCCCCATTCACCTTGTAAAATATATGCGATAAAAGGTAACACATAAAAACCAGTCGAATTGAGAATATCCTTTTGAAGACTGTTAATAATGTTCCCGCAGATTTAAACCTACTAGTGTCCCCGTTAACGCGTTAACAACGCGTTGTCTTTAGTAATGTATATGTCACTTTCTATAAACATGGATGTCAAACCATTGTAGTGCTTGTAACATTTATTTTATTTATTTAATATACTTTTTAAGCATTATTTAAAAAAATATATTATCATTCTGCACTCCTTTTCTATATAAACTATAAGTGTGCCAAGTTTCATGCTCCACCGTCCGCGTAATTTTCGTAAAAAGGGATCCAAAGTATTGTTTCACGTATTTATATATAGATAACCATCTGTTTTAGTCAAAATTTAACTTACGCACATATACGATAACAAAGACATATTCTATCATTCGCTAGTAACCCTATCATGACCGCAGGCCTTAGTTGCTAAGTTGCCCGTTCGCCCGATACCAACTATCTTCCCCAGTAAGAATTTATGTAGTTCGCGATTTGCTTTTCAATCCGTTTGAGCGAGTACAAATTTATTGGCTCCTTTAAGTAAATGGAGGGGAAATAAATCATTAATCAATATAGAAGGTTTTTTTAGTATAATATAAGTACGTATTTCACGCCTGTCGTGATGCAGAGACATAATCTTGCGACTGTACGCGACAGGTTGTGGGTTCGATTTCCACTGCAGCAAATGAAAATTTTAAATAGAATTGTTTTTTTTATTTCCTAGATCTGGTAATAGCGCAAAGCACGTCGTTGAGTTCCGCCACTCAGCACGCAATGCCTCATTCCGGCGGATACTGTGGAACGGAATTGTTGAAAGAGAACGGAATGTTTTAACACTAAGAGTCTGATGACTGTAAGTCTGACTGTAAACGCGATTCGTTGTGGTTTCTATTCTCATTTTGAGGATTTTCTTTTTCTTTTTTTTTTAACTTCACGCTGTATCCCGCATATAGCAGGGTAGGCAGAGGGAACCTGAGAACGTAGTGTAATTAGTGTAACTTATTATGTTATATTTATATTATTTTTATTTCTACACTATGGTAAACAAATCGCGGCGTTGAGTTCTGAAATTCAAAACTTATTGTCCCTAAATCGGCTAGAAAGTGACGAACGGAGTGTCTTACACTTGGCTTCTTAGTACCCTGCTATGCGGGACAAGGCGTAACGCAAAAAAAAGAAAGCAACAAAAGATTATCACTGTTTTAAATGAAACTATTTTAATTAGCTATATTTTAGTAATCGAAAATTCATTTTAGCAAACCCAGATTCGAAAACTTTACATTAGTCTGTGGTCACTGGTAGCTAATTCGACGTTTCGAAAACTTTATAGTGGTAAAACTGTATGTGGTCATGGGTAGGTTTACCTAGCTTTGTGTTTTTTTACCTCTGCAGCTCAATGGTTGCGTCAATTAGCAGGCAATATGTTGAAATTTTGAGGAAAGAAGAGAACGGAGTGTCTTAACATTAGTGTTGATACTCCATTCGCTCCGTACACGAAGTTACTGATAAATTCTTAATACATGCATACATAGCTTCACGCCGCATATAGCAGGGTAGGCAGAGGGAACCTAGTGTTAAGACACTCCATTCCCCACTTTCCGTCGAATTGAGACATTGCGTGCAGACTCAACGACGTGCCTTGCCTTGTGTGTTGTGTACCAAACCCAGGAAATGAAAAATTCCATTTCCTGGAGTGGGAATCGAACCCACAACCTGTCGCGTTTTAAGGTCGCACGCTTGTGCATCTGCGCCACGACAGGTGTTAATTCTTTATTATAATTTGAAACCAATATACGTTGAAATCAACCCAAAAATTCCTTAATATTGATTTAATTGTGGTAGAATAAATTACGTATGCCGTACTTGAATAACTAAATTTAGATTCATTAATGTAGGGTAGACGTAAATTACGCTTTAAGTTAGATGGACGGCGGTTACATTAGAATTGAATAGTTCCTAATTCCTTGTGTTAAACTTTTTTAAGCCTGACAGTACTTGAAAGTGATTACGAATAACTTAAAAACTGGTCGTCAGACCTTAACTAAATTTAAATAGGACCATATCAGAAGCTCCAGCTATCATATAGAATAAGAATCATCAAAATTAATTCATCCAATAGAAGATATGATAACACATATTTATAAATACAATCACATTGATATCCTCTTGCTTTTTTTGAAATCGGTTAAAATAAGAAGTTATATGCTTCATTATTTGACCGACGAATAGCCTGCCTGTTCACTAAATTTAAAATCTCAGACCTGAGAAAGACATATATTTGTACGTCTATATACTCGTATATATTCTTTTTATAGCTTCACGCTGTATTCCGCATGTACCAGGGTAGTCCGAGGGAACCTGAAACCTAGAGTTCAGACACTCAGTTCTCTTTCAACAATTTCGTTCTCCACTTTCCGCCGAATTGAGGCATTGTCGGAATTGGCGGAATTCATTCGCGCTTTGCCTTGTTATCAAACCCAGACTAGGAAAACACTTCATATCCTGGAGTTGGAATCGAACCCACAGCATGTCGCGTTTACAGTCGCACGCTTGTGCCTCTGCGCCACGATAGGCATTTTTTTACAACTTCATGTGGTCTCCACATAGGTCTTATCACTCTAATCGCTATTAAATTATTATCCCGTAATTATTTAATTCATTTATAATGCAATGTTTAGCAAACAAGCGAAAACATTTGCATTATTAGTAATATCTGCTACAATGTTAATATTCAATAGCGTAGCGCTGAAGCACGTTCCATAGTGAATCCTCACGTACGACTGTAAGCATCTTTGTTAGATCCATTTAAATAAGATAAGTGGGTAAGTGTTTGTAAAATATTTTAACCGACTCGAGTATTAGTTATTTATACAGCTATAAGGAAGGATCTTACAATTTAGACCATTATTAAAAACGCCTATCGTTGCGCAGAGGCACAAGCGTGCGCCTGTAAATGCGACAGGTTGTAGATTCGATTCTCACTCCAGGAAATGTAAAAGTTTAATATTTTCGTTTCCTGGGTTTGGTAACAAGGTAAAGCGTGGCATTGAGTTTCGCCACTCAGCACGCAATTCCTCAATTCGGTGGAAAGTGGGGAGCGGAATGTCTTAACACTAGGTTCTCAGGTTCCATCTGCCTTCCTATATGCGGGTTATAGCGTGAAGGTATATATGTATGAGTATTTAATAGTTACTTATATATGAGGTTGCTATTTTACATGTTTTAACAGCCGAAACTGGAAGCCGGAATTTTTAGAGAAGCCGGTATATGTAGGGAAGCCGGTATAGGATGTGAAAGTATTTAGTAATTTTATTATCGAATTTTGGTGATCACCTTTTTGTAGGGGCTTTAGGTATCAGAACTTGTTTTTTGCAATTTTATACCAATTCGAGCTCTACATTTTTTTAGCGATCGTTTTTTTAGGTCTCATACTTGTATTCTAAACATTTAGGAAAGTCAATGGAAACCGTGTTGTGTGGACGCCTCGTCACTGCAGGACACTGTCATAAAAGCCGACGTATTTATGTAATTTTGGACTCAGTCTTACAGCTTTTTTAAATAATTACTTGAGAAACATAACTTTAATGAGATTTTTTCTGCCCACTAAACAAAAAGGCGAAATAAGTATAGGAACCAAAACATTTGGTATCCAATTTCTAATAAAAAACGGACACCACCACTGACTTTTTTAACTTCTAAAAAGTATTCGTTTTTCGGCCCAAAAGTTTGCATGTTGGGTGGCGGAACTTAACACCGCGATATACTATAATTTATATCCATTAGTATATAGTAATAAAACGTGAACTGAAGGGTTATTATTTTTAATTAAAGCATTTTCACACCACGCTCGTTAATCTTCCTATCTGTCAATCTTAACTTGAACAACGTAATTTGAATTTATTTCTTGAAACCAGGTTTTCTTTGAAATATTCTTATAGAAATAATATGACTGTAATTATAATTGATTATAATATTATTGTTCTAATTTTCTGGTGTAAGGTCAGTCGTGGCGCAGAGGCACAAGCGTGCGACTGTAAACGCGACTGGCTGCTGGTTCGATTCCCACTCCAGAGAACGAGAATATTAAATAGTTATAGTAATTAATATTTAATATTTACATTTCCTCGTTCAAGGCAAAGCGCGGCGTTGAGTTTCGCTAACGCACGCAATGCCTCAATTCGGCGTAAAGTGGGAAATGAAAATCTTAATAGAATGGAGTGTCTCATCACTGGGTTCTCTGGTTCCCTCTGCCTACCCTGCTATTTACGGAATACAGCGTAAAGCTGAAAAAAAACTTATCTAAGCTTAGGAAATAATATAAGATTTTCTATTGGCAAGTTTTTCCAATGAAAGTACAAATATTTTGGTTACCTACTTCTTATTAATAACTTTATATTATTAAATACTTAACCGTTCCTGAATTAATTCTTACGTAAAGTGGGAAACGGAAATGTTAAAAGAGAACGGAGTGTCTTAACACTACATTCTCAGGTTCCCTCTGCCTACCCTGCTATGTGCGGGATACTAGCGTAGCGTGCGTGCGTAGCTAAAGAAAAAAAAGACTTTGCTTTTTTAATTATACTAAGGCGGTTAAAAACGTGACAAAAGCTAAATGAGTTCATCAGAAACATCCCTTTCAAGCTTGTTGGCCAGATTCATCACCAATTACCACGTATATTAATATTCATAGGAGAGCTTCGTAATTAATTTCGTTAAAGCAAACCACGCGTTACGTTATCGTTACAGAATATATAGCAGCTAATGGCATATAGACAAATGATATTCTTGATATATTACTATGGGAAGATAGGACGGCGTCTGTTAAGATTGGTTGGTGGTTCGATTCCCATTCAGGGGAATGATTAACTGTTTCGGTCTACTATGAAAAACTTTTGAAATTTTAATTGTACCGAATTTTATATTTTTTATGTCCGCGTTATTATTGTATGTGTCCTTACTAATATTATATAAATTCGATAGTTTGTATGAATGGATGTTTGTTACTCTTTCACGCAAAAACTATTAGACAGATCTTGATGAAACGTTTCGGTATTATAGTTTATACAATAGAATAACATATAGGCTACAATTTTTTAATATTTTGTGTAATTCGGCCATAATTTGATGATAAGTATCTAGTGTGTTATAAATTTCCATATTCCCGCTTTTTCATGATATGAAATTCATTTACTATTTACAATTTATGAATTGATAGTAATAACCAATATTCAATTTCAATTCAATAACAAAATAACAATTGGATGTGTTAAACTGATTTATTTGCAAAATAATAACAAAATTTTTCAGCTTATTGATTCCAATTATGGAAACGTTTTACATGGTATTGGAAATCATCGGTGAATTTGCGAAAAAACCGAACAGAATTTTGATACAATGGCAAAGAATTAATTAAAGTTAAATTGGTAAAACGTGATCGGACTTTAACATTGAATGTGGAATGAAAAAATGTTGATAAATCACGTTATTTACCTTTTTACAGTCGGTGTAATGGTTTTTATTGGACAAGCTGTTACTCGCGGCTTCGCTCGCGTGGTTAACGGCAGTCCATACTACATACATAGTGTATGGTGCGAATATGCGTTAAGTTGAAGGCTTTGAACTAACTAGACTATAAAATTATTGACAGACAATCACGTCTGCAATTTTTTTTAATACAAAGTATTCTATGTCTTCTGAAGTATTCACCTCCAAGAACATGTGTAGAAAGTTTAATGATAATCGGTTCATTAGTTTTAGCTTGAAAGAGTAACAAATAAATTAAAATTCACATTTATTATATTAGTATGCCATGGTGGCGCAATGGGACCCTATTTTATTGTAAGCGCGGGTTTAGGTTCGATTTACACTCAAGAAAATAATTATATTCAAATTATCTTCACTTCCCCCCTCTGAAAAGACAAAACGCAGCATTGAATTCGCGCAGTGCCTCGAATTCGTCCGGAAAATGGAGAACGTAGTGCCTTAACACTAAATTCTCTTACCACTCTACTTTTCGGGAAAAGCTTGAAACAGCAAAAAAACTATTAAGACATAACATGACATACAAACTTAGATACAGCAAATATTACACAACTTAACCTACTCCATGTTCGAGCATTATGAGATCAGTTGGCAAAGTAAAGAAATAACTCCAAAACGGAGATCCAAGTATAAATTTCGTAACAAACAAGCAAAAGTTGTAGGCCCAAAGTATTCTGTATACTTATAAGTGAAGTGAAGAGTTGGTGTTGCCTCAGGCGGGGATTTACTTCCGAAACACTGTGAAACTTTTTAATCAAACCTTATTAATTGGGAGCCCATGTGAGGATCAGTGTAATCTTTTGAACTTCTGGACGAATTAGGGAGAAATTTTGATTTTGTTTTTAAGTGTAACGCGCCAAGATATTGTTCTGTTGCTATATTGTTTTGTATGGATTATTTTCTTTAGGCAATTTTTGGATGGAGTTCTTGAGGCTTATATTGTAATGTGTTTAATTATTTTTGTTGAATGGGAATTACTTGTTATAATATTTTTCAAAAGGCAAAAAAGGTAGGGTTCCTAGGTTGACCTTTAAGAATACAGTTTCACTGATACTGGAGCAAGTTCACGTAAAAAGCATTAGGATTCCAGAATTCTGGATGAGGGCATTTATGGACGAGGTGAAACAAGTAAGCAGAAATGGTTAAAACGGTGAGGTTAAGCTTAAGTTGAGTTATAAATTTTCAAGGTCCGTACTTTAAAAGAAAAAACAATACCCGTGTACGATCACTTTTCTATCCATCTATCTATAGCCCTTTTCTTGGAGGATGTGTGGAGACATCAAGTTGAAATTTATATTATCTATTTCTTAAGCTTTCTCTGTTATTAATAGACAAACAGATATAAACATAATATCTGGCTATTTTGTCAAATAGTATTCCCATTATACTTTATTTTCAACAATCTTGCTAAAGATGCCCATCAAAATATTAGAGTTAGTAGATGACGGTATTTCAGAGCCCCTTCTTGAATAAGTTTGTCAACCTTAAAGGAAGTGCAATTTGTCGTGGAATCCTAACGGGGGAGTAAGCCACTTATATCAACAAAGCTGTAGCACCATGAATTATGTTGCTTTAAAGGATAGAGGCAAAAGAAATGGTTTTAGTTTTATATTTTTCGGAAAATTTATGTACGAATATAGTAAGGCATTATTTGAGCGATATTTCTTAAGTAACTTCGACATGACGACTGGTAATATTGGTGGGATGATTACACTTTTTCATTGAAGCTCTCTAACGTATATCAGGGTAGGCAGAGAGAACCTAGTGTCGAGACACTCCGTTCTCTACTCTCGAAAGGCTATGTGTTTATTGTGTGTCGAGTAGCGGAACTCAACACCTCGTTTTGTCTTACTAGAGCGTAACAAGGAAATTATCATTACTTCCTTCTTGGACTCTAGCCACCCGTTTTTAAAATTAGGAATATGTTAAGATCCAAATGTAACGAAATTATGATCTTCTTATATATTTTTAAAATAATAGGTATTTAAGAGAAGAAAATTTGGATATACATGGAATAAATAGATAATTGAATTAGCAACTAACTGGACTAAAAATTATGCAAATTGTTGCATGGATTATTACGATTATTTAATGGCTAATTTTATTAATACCGATATGATTATTGTAATACAGTATTGCATTTAATCCTATAATATGTTGGCTATTAATTATGTATCAATTAATGTATTATAAATACGAATGATTAACTCGTGGTATTGCAGGAAATATATCTGTCAAATGTTGTGGTGGATGTGGGTTTGAATCTAGCTTCATTTGAGGTTGCTGTTTTGTCATGACAAAGCACAACGTTGAATCCCCCTACGCAATATGCTGTGTTTTTATTTTAGGTGAAAAGTGGAGTACGGAGAGTTTTGTCAATAGATTTTTTTAAGCTTATCTAAATGTATGCTACTTTTTTATTACTATAAAGATTTACGTCGTACCTTTTATCATTTTTCATGGATTATTAGAATTATTTTTCTTCTGTTACTTAGCTGGGCTTAGGGCTAATATTATCTAAAGGTATGTCATTCCTAAGAAAAGAAAAAGAAAGTCTAAAATATTTTGGTTGTCTCTTCTATCGAATTTAATTAATATATACATAGTATTACAAAATAAAATAAAGTTTTACTTTCATTTTTTTCTTTTTTGTTTTTAACTTCACGCTGTATCCCGCATATAGCAGGGTAGACAGAGGGAACCAGAGAACCTAGTGTTAAGACACTCCATTCTCTTTCAACAAATCCATTCCCCACTTTCATCATTTGCTCAAATAATTTCACACATTAAATATTATCAAAGCAACTAAACTTCTCAGGACATTAAAAAAGAGGCACCACATTATTAAAAAGAACCATCCAAAAAACCAATCACTAGTAAGTGGTCCTACAAAAGTCCCAAGACCAAACAATTTTGTTTACAAAGATTGACCCCGATTGTAAATCTTTAGAGTGTAAATTGAATTTGCTCTTAATTGATCATGCAGATATTTGCTATTCACTGAGGATCCTAGCTCGTGTTGTCTATTTGCAGGATTTGTCTGTTCTGTACAAATTAGTTCTACTGTAGACTTTGCTTGTTGCTAGCTCCTAGTTTGATGCGTACGTTTAATTTTGCCTAGGATATATTTTAAAATTGGTTCTTGATGACAATTGAATAAACTTATCAGAATTCGACTGTTGTTGATAAATTATTACACACATACATAGCTTCACGCTGTATCCCGCATATAGCAGGGTAGGCAGAGGGAACCTAGTGTTAAGACACTCCGTTTGCCACTTCCCGCCAAATTGAGGCATTGGGTGCTGAGTGGCGGAATTCAACGCCGCGCTTTGCCTTGTTACCAAACCCAGGAAATGAAAAATTCTATTTCCTGGAGTGGGAACTCAAAACTTGTCGCGTTTACAGTCGCATGCTTGTGCCTCTGCTCCACGACAGGCGTTATGTTATGATAAATTATTATATTTAAATTATTTCCATTTTCCTTCACCGATTACATAAAAAATGGTGTAGGTTTTCGATGACCAACACTTATGTGTTGGTTATCGAAAACAGAGAATGGAGTGTTTGACATTTGATTAAGTTCTGAGAAATGAAATATTTGTTTACTTAGTGATTCAGGCTGAAGATCTTAGTTTGTGTTGCTTAATTATGAATTTGCCTCTACAAATTTATAGTTCTAAGTCAATAACTTAGCAACAACGCGCTCCTACGCTCAATGCTGACTAAAGCATGTCAAAGTTTAAAATAAAAATGTATTTGTTGATAACCAATTGGCTAATTGGCTTATTTCAGAGAAACAGTATTTACATTAATTATTAAACTGATTTTCTGTCAGTTCCTATCAGTTCTTTAATTATGGTACTTCGAGGGTGCAATGATTTCTTTTTCCCAGCTTGTCAGAGATAACTTGACTTACCAGTACTAAATAATACATTAGTCTTACGGCCACATTGTTTCACTGTCATTTAGCTCCTCGTTCAGGAGAATGATTATATTTCTATTATTTTCATATTAAAGAATGCAATATTTGGTAGAAAATGGAAAATAGAGAGTCATGACAGTCACTGGTTCTCTCTGACTAAACTACTTTTAAGGAAAAAGCGTGAATTTGAAAAAAGATCCATATAAACAAGTTTACTAAAGTTAATTTCAGCATTAATTGATGAATTTTTACTTGTTACAGGATTTACAATCGGAAATCGAAACACATCGCGATGTTTACGCTTCGCTCACTGGAACCGGGAGGAGGCTGCTGGGGTCTCTCTCCTCACAGGAAGACGCCGTGATGCTGCAGAGACGACTGGATGAGATGAACCAGAGATGGCATCATTTGAAGGCTAAGAGCATGGCCATAAGGTTAGTGAATCTGTTTTATTTTTTATTCAGACACTTGGTCCATACCATCGTCCATTTTTACCTGACTGCGCGACGCAAAGGAAGGTAATGTGTTTATAAGTTTATGTATGTATGTTTGTTTGTTTCTTGTTTTTATTATTTGTCATTTTCTTTACAATAATATATATATATATATATATATTTACTTGGAACTGATGCTAGATTAAACGAGTTTTTTTGTTTCACTTATTATACGTGCTACATGACTTTATTAGTAATAAATGAATATAACTTAATATAATCACGACCATGAGTAAGAATCGAACCTACAACCAATCGAGTTATTTAAATTAAAGATTTCTTATTTAAATTAATACATACACATGGGCACAATAATCTCACGGTAGAATTATCAGTGCAATACCTAAACTCAGTTAGTCTCCGGTGATCAATCAGACCGCGGCTAAGCCAATTACGATGCAACTCTAATTGATATTAAGTACCGCTCGATACCACTCCGGTCGCAATCGCTTTAACGAATCAGCATAACGGGTATCTTCGTATAATTTAGGGTTCGCTTTAAATTTTAAATTTTGAGTAAAAATTGTTGAAATGTCGTGGCGTACTGAGATACCGTGGGGTTGAAAGCAAGATTGGTTGTGGGTTCCATTCTCGTTTGGGGTAATGATTGTAGTAAGTACGTAAACAGCTTTATATCGATAATTCACAGTCTCAAGTAACAAATAAATAAGTAACAAGAAAGAGATGAAAAAACCAAAACAAAAAAAACAGAAAATGTTACTATTATTAATGCATTTTATTGCTATGTACTATTTTGTTTGTATTTGTGCGCATTATTATATTTAAATTAATTCCATTTCTCCGCTCTGATAAGACAAAGCGAGACAAAGAGATATGCAATGTATCGAGGCGGAAAGTGGAGAACAAAGTGTCTTTACACTAGATTCTTTATTTCATAGCAAAAAGCGGGAAAAAGCAAGCTTTTTGTTTATAATAAAAACAATTAAGAAAATAAAAACGATTAAGAGAGAAAACCGACTTTAAATAAAATGTACTAAAATCTAAAACTCTTACGAATAACTCAAAAACTACTCGCCAGTTCTTAACTAAGTTTAAAGGGGACCACCCTCAGTAGTGCTGAGGGCTATCACATAAAAAAGAATCATCAAAATTGGTTCAGCCAGTAAAAAGTTATGGGACTACACATTTATAAAATACAATAGAATTGAAAACCTCTTCCTTTTGGACTTGGTTATATTTTTTTCTTTTTTTTTTTAACTTCACGCTTTATCCCGCATATAGCAGGATAGGCAGAGGGAACCAGAGAACCTAGTATTAAGACACTCCATTCTCTTTCAACAATTCCGTTCCCCACTTTCCGCCGAATTGAGGCGAAAATTGGTTATATTCATATAGTTAATTGTAAATAAAACACTTTGCATAGCATTTCCAAACATTCGATTTTGATTCCCGGAATGACAGATGCGATTACTGAGAACAAAGCGGTCGCCGGCGGATTTTGGTGTTAGTTTTTAAAACAAATGGTATTCAGTCACTTTTGTGTTGTAACGTTATAAAAATATATAAAAACTCATTTATATGTTTCTTCTGCTAATATTTTTACGGTTGCAATGTATGGATTAAGTAGATATAAACTAGATTTGAAACTATCCGTATTTCTGACTTTCCTTGGGGCCCCTTAAACCTATAATGTAGGTTGTAGGTCCCAAACACTCTTGAAACTGCTCTCTCTGGAACGCGAGAGTTGCGGCACCAGCACTGTTGATCCTGGGATTGCTAAGAAGATTCTTCTTCTCATTTCTTTTAATATTTTATTGCATGAATTCTGAGGCAAACCACTCAAAAATCTTAAGTATTCGTTTCTCACTCTAGTGAGTTTGAAGGTGATCGGGTCCGAAAGGTCCTGTCATTATCATCTTCATTTTCTTTCATTTGCTTAGTATTGTTCCCTTAGTGGAATTCGAACCCTCAACCAATCGCGTATACAGCCAGATTATTTTGAAATCTTTTGTTTGTTTGTTTATTTAGCCCCGCTTTTTTATGCTTTTCACGCTGTATCCCGCGCATAGCAGGCTAGAAAGAAGGAACCGAGTGTTCAGACACTTCCTTCTCTTTTAACATTTTCGTTCCCTATTTTACCCCGAATTGTCGCGTTTCGCCTTGTTACCAGAGCGAGGAAACGAAAATACTAAATATTATTTATTATTTTCATTTCCTAGAGTGGGAATCGAACCCACAATCTGTCGCTTTTACAGACGCACGCTACGACAGGCCTATTTTGAAATGTCGAGAATCATTTTAATACTCTTTGATGTTTGACGCGATGACATTCGTAACTTTTCAATTAGCGCGGACCAAATTAGGCAATTTGTAGTCGAGAGCCACCCATTGACGTGCCGATAAATATCTGTCAGAAATTTCATTTCCTTTCAGACGGCCATTTTTGCTCGCTTGTTTTGAAATGGCCAATTGTTGAAAGAATGTTATGAATAAATCACTGTCGATTTGAGAATTTTAAGCTAATGTATCATGGAATGTTTGTACTTTATGAATGGGGTTATATACATATATACAAGAACAAGTTACAAGTAATGATATACTATAGTACTGTAATTGCTAGTAAAAACGCTTGTGAGGGGGGCGTTAGTAACACTACTGCGATATTATTTTGCGACTTATTTGCGATAATAACTATCGTGCAGTGTTTCTGATATAGTACATAATAAATAGTAAATAAATAAAATAAATAAAATAAAAAAAAATACAAACATACATAGCTTCATGATGTTTCCCGCATATAACAGGGTAGGCAGAGGGAACCTAGTGTTAAGACACTCCGTTACCCACTTTCTATAACAAAATAAAAAATGAAGGCCATAGCGGCACAGTGAGCGTCGTGTGGGTTCGATTGAGTTCGGCGTTTCGTTCGGAATACGGCGTTGAGTTCCGCCCCATAACATATCTTGAATTCCGAATAATTATATATTTTTTTAATGTATTTCTAATAGATTATTATAGTAAATATTGGCGTTTTGCATTGCATTTTCGTTAAAGATTTAACTGTACCAAATTTTGTACTACTCCTTCCACAAAACTATCGTAAGCTAAACAGTGACATTATTACGAATAACTCAAAAACTACTCGTCACAATTTTCTAAATTTAAATGGGACGACATGAGCAATAGCTATCATATATAAAAGTATCATCAAAATTAGTTCATCCAGGAAAAAAAAAGTCAAAAATCACTAATACCCAAAAATTTGAACCACTTCTATACAAAATATAATAAAAATACTCTTTCATATAGAAAAAACTTTTCTCGTTAAACTTTCAAAATGAAATTTCGTCAAAAAATGGAAATAATTATTCGTTCAACTATTCAGCCTTTGAGGCACTTTTAGTAGGCATTCTCCAAATTGTTTCGAAACTTGTATATACGTAATATGTAAGGGAGATTTTTGCAAGATTTATACGACATATTTACACATTTCGCTTGTCTTAGAAGATGGTATGTGGAATTTATGGTGTTACTAACTTGACTTTAGCGCCTGTCGTGGCGCAGCGGCATAAGCGTATGACTGTAAACGCGACAGGTTGTGTGTTCGATACCCACTCCAGGAAATGAAATTTTTCATTTCCTGGGTTTGGTAACAAGGCAAAGCGCGGCGTTGACTTCCGCTACTCAGCACGCAATGCCTCAATTCGGCGGAAAGCGGGGAACGGAGTGTCTTAACACTAGGATCCCTCTGCCTACCCTGCTATATGCGGGATATACCGTGAAGCTATATATGTATGTATAACTTAAAAATGCCTGCTCTAAAAAGTTTCGATTTATTAATTTATTCACGCCTAACACGGAAATAGACTTTTTCTCAGAACAAATCTATAAACACCAAATAAACAAACAACATATATATTTAATACTTACTAACAAATTCACATATAATGAATATTGGGCTGTAAAATCGTTTTACGACTTTACACAGTAGCGAGAAAGGAAAGATATCTGCTTTATTACCCTTCAAATACGTATAAAAATGTTGGATACGGTGATGAATATAGCGACGTCTGTTTGATAGTTGTTTTTTTTTATATATTCTTTTTTTTAAGCTTCATCCTCTATTTCACATATAGCAGGATAGGCAGAGGGAATCTGAGAACCGACGTATTAAGGGGGTATTCTGCTTCAGGAGGATCAAGAAAACCGTTTTTTTCGGGAATTTTTTCACTTTCAAAGGCGAAAAGAATATAAATTTTATATTTTTTTTATTTTTTCTTGGTTCACATAGAAGAGAAATGTATGACGATTACAATGGTATATAGTTTTTTGTTTCCGATGAAAATTACGACCTGCATCCTGCCCGCCAATTCAAAACAGTAGTTGCCAAATGTACCAAAAAATTAACAGTATGTGTTTTATTTCAACTAAAAAAAAAATTGAAAAGTTTAAAGTTCGCTCGACTCATTTATTTATTTGCAGCCTAAAAAAATATCCCGAAAAAACGGGTCTTTTGATCCTCCTAAAGCAGAAATCCCTCCTTAAGACATTCAGTTCTCTTAACATTTCTTTATATGCACTAATAGACAAGTAAAGGCTTCTTTTTTTTATGTTTTTTCTTGCTTTTTTTTCATGACAGAGAGAGAGAGAGGACTTAATGCTAAGGTACTACGTTTTGTTATGTTACTCACTTTGTCCAAATATATATATGAAAACGTTTTTAAATGTTATTATTTTCTCGAAATGGTATTTCAAGCCTACCATAATAGGATGAATTTTGTATCGATTGTACTTAAATTATCTCACAAATATTATAAATACAAGAGTTCATGAGTATGGTTGTTATGAGTACATATGTTACCAAACTTTACAGTAATAAAGCTTACAAATTTGAACTAAACATAGGTAAGGTTAAATTTTATAACGATTTTGCGCAATTTAGCTTGTAATTTAGTGAAAAAAGGCAGTAATAAATTAATAATAAAGTACCTAAAAAAATAATCAAATAGAAAAAAACACTCTAAACACTCCTTTTTTTTATTTTTTTTTAATAAATATCAGCAGAGAATACACTATTTTCTCTCCTATACTTTTTGTAACAACCTATATATAGTAGTTAGCATACGATCCGCTATAAAGGCTGTTTAGTGATTTGATAGTGAAATAAAAGTGAAATTCTTGGGGACATTTTTATTATACAACTTTATGGGATCATAAAATATATTACATGTTTATATTTATTTACTAGCTGTAACACGCCACTTCGTTTGTGTTGGCGATAAAACTTAAAATCTTGTTTTTTCCTGGTTTTGTAGAAATTTCGAGAACTCCTCTTTTAGTGCTCCTCTGCACTCCCCAAGGAGTGTACATGTCAATTTTAGCTTTGTGTTACGTACGTTTTTGTGTACGTTGTCTCTCAGTCACTCAGTCAGTCAGTCAGTTTCATTCTCCTCCGTCCACTTAATTTTCGCATAAAGGTATCCAAAGTTTTACCTTCACGTTTTAATATATAGATAAATTTGTCAATTAAGTATGAGGATTTTCTACTCCAGGAAATGAAAATGGTATAATATGTAGTATTTCCATTTCCTCGCTCTGGTAACAAGGCAAACCGTGGCGTTGAGTTCGTGTTAAAAGAGAACGGAGTATCTTAACACTAGGTACTGTAGTTCCCTCTGCCTACCCTATCCCGCATATAGCGGGATATAGAGTTAAGGTAAAAAAAGTATAAGGAAAAATCATCATATTAATTTAATTACAAAGTCACACACCCAGTAAACACCTATATGAAACTAAATATGTATGTAAAAAACAGAAATTTAATTAAATTTTACATATAAGTACGAGTATATACATTTTGGTTGTAACTTTAAAAATGATCCACTCAAATACAACAGTGGGGAGCCCAACCCGCATACTTACCTTAAATCCGTCAAAGGATCAAAGAGCTGACCGCGGGGGGTCGCCACCTGTTTCCTGACCGCTAAAACTCACACACTCAATGTACAAGTACAGTTATAATATTCTATAATCTCAGGTATTATTAAATTTAACAGCTTCACGCATTTTCACAATAGTCAAGGCAGTCAAAGAGAAGCTAGTGAATACGTTCACCGCTTTTCGTTTGAGTTTAACATATTGTGTATTGAGTAGCGGAACTCAACGCCGCGCTTTACTAAGGCAGAGCGTGGCGAATTGAATCGTTTTTCAAGATTTCATTCTTCATCTGATGCATACCTGATATCTTTACCGTAGTGTTTGGCGCTCCGTTCTCTCTGACTATCCCGCTAGGGATAAAGCGTGAAGTTAAGTAAGTAAGTATCTGATTCATATGGCCAAAAATTTTTGACACTTTTGGCATAATAAAACGTGTACCTATGAAAGTAGGTGACATAGGGATCTCAAATATACATATGTATCATGGTATTCCCATTTTCACGTTTTATTATCCCAAAACTGGCAAAAACGTTAGCCATATGAATCAGAAATGGACGAAATCTCGAAGAATTATCCTTTAATTATAATGATTCTCCTTTGAGAATCAAACCCACAAAAATTACGTTTACAGTCGCTATTCCACTGAGCCGCGATGGCTTCAAATATAAATTCTTAGCCTAACTTACAAAAGCAGTACTGTCGAAGTTACAGTGAAATCTTAAACTGGAATTCCACTTACGCGCTTAATTTAATTGCATATTCAACTTCATGTCTTAAAAGCTTAGAAAATTCTTCTCTCTGGAAACTTCGAGATTTATAATAATTATATAGAAATGTGATAGTTTGTATGTCGATGTTTATATTTTACTAGATTGCAAAAGAAACCTCTTCTTTTGCAATATGCTATGCTATGCTATGCTTCACAATTTTTTACTGGGTGAAACAATTTTGATGATCCTCTTTTTATATGATAGCTCGTGTTTCTATTGTTATCTCATTTAGATGTAGTTAAGATCTGACGGGTAGTTTTTGAGTTATTCGTAATGATACTACTGTTTAGTACATTTTCTTTGCAGTCGGTTTTCTTTTCTTGTTAAAATTTTAATCATGACGATGTTTATACTAAAAACAAAATTGTTAGCTTCACGTTTTATCTCATATTGCAGTTATAGTCTAAGAGAATCTACTGCCAAGACTCCCTTTTCTTTCCGTCCGAAATTGGGGCATTACGTGTTATGTGGCAAAACTTAATAACACATTCTCACTAGAACAGAGAAATGATAATCATTTAAATATAATCATTTCCCCAAAATGAGAATCGAACCCACAACCAATTGAATTTACAGTTAGACACTGTCCCACTTCGCCACAATGGTCTCAAATATTTGAATCACATTGATTGATGATTAATGTATTAGACTTCAGGCATACAAAGTAATTTCAATATTATATATATTCATAATGGACTCTTTATTAACATTAACCGCCCACGCAGATAACAGCGCTAGCAAACGACAAATAAATCAATCAATTTTTGACATATTAAACCAAAAACCTGATATTAAAATCTTCTGTCCATTGAAATCCATCCGAATTGAAAACATTATGTGTTAGGTGGCGGAACTCAACGCCGCGCTTTGCCCTACCAGAGCAAAATACGAGTATGACTGTAATTATTGGATTAAACTAAGGCCGTTCTTTGTCTGAACAGAGTGAAGAAATAAAGATAATTTAAATATAATAATTCCACCGAGAGGGAATCGAACCCACAACCAATCGCATTTACAGTCTAACTTTTCTTCTATTTTCCATATATTTTCTTTCAGCTTCACGCTGTGTCCCGCATATAGCGGGGTAGGCAGAAGGAACCTGAGAACCTAGTGTTAAGACACTCCGTTCTCTTTCAACATTTTCGTTCCATAGATTCCGAGTAGCTTTTTTTTAACGTGTATACTTAAAAGCGTCGTTTCACATCACTATTACCATAAATCCGCGATTTAACATATTAAGAGGCTGAACGGCGGCCAATTTTCGACAATACGACGTCGCGTTCTGTAGCCAGAAATTTTGAAATATTTTAATATAACATGCTCTCTTAGACATGTTATTGGTATTATGGCATAATTAAGGCGCTTTCAGAAACTTCTTGGCCTGAAATTTGGCTTACTTTCACATACTCGTATTCTTGTAGTAAAAATAATAGATATTATGTTATGCAGTGATGTTAAATAAAATTATGTTTTTATATTTGTCTAAATATATTTAAAAAAAAATATAGTTATATTAAATAAAGCCATCGTGGTGCAGCAGAACAGCGTAAACACAGTGGTTGTGGGTTCGATTCTTACTCGGTTTGTGATCGTATTTAAATTATTTAATTTTTTATGCTCTGGCTAAACGTGGCGTTAAGTTCCGCAGCTTAACACGTCATGTCTTGAATTCAAGCGGAAATTAGAGAACGGGGTTTCTCTTTCTGTCACTAGCCTAATATCCAGAAAAAAGCATGAAGCTGCTTTCTTTTCAAATTTTCTTAATTTGAATGCTTAACCCTGCAATTTTAATTCATAATGAAATATGTACATTTTTTAATAATTTTCTTAATTTTCCTCCAGGAATCGTCTAGAAAGCAACGCGGAACACTGGTCGGCGTTACTGCTGTCCTTACGAGAGCTCACCGAATGGGTTATCCGGAAGGAAACTGAGCTGAACGCGTTAGCCCCCCCTCGTGGTGATCTTAATGCGCTTATTAAACAACAGGTATTTATATTTTTATTAATATAAGGTTTCAGATTCAATTCATGCTTCACCAAATAATTTTTAATATGTTTTTTAAGGTTTCGTACCTCAAATCTGTTCCTCTGTCAATATACTTTTTCTTAGAATTTTTTAGAGAATCAAGCCAAAATATATAAATGTAAATGCTAGGTTTTTCACATTTTTGTATTTTTAAAAATGTTTATCATCCCTAAAATACTCATAAATAGAAAATTTTTTTGAATGACCATTAAATTTTTTTGACCCTGTCAAAATCTGTATTTTTACGAAAAATATAATTTTAATAATAAAATTAATCAAAAAATTAATCATAAAATTAATTATTAAAATTAATCATAAAATTACGGTGTTGAGTTCTGCCATTCATCAAGCAAAGTCTAGAATTTTGGCGCAAACAATGAAGAATAGAGTATCTTGACCCTAGATTTTCTCTACCTGCTTAGCAAGCTATACGGGGAAAGCCGTGATGTTGTTTTATTTTTATTAAAGAAATGAACTTGAAGTACTAGTAGAAGTCATTCTAGTACAAATAAATTACAACAATTGCTTCTAGAGTTATTGGAAGGAATGTAATGAAAATAGTTTTTGAGACAAAGCAAAGAAAAAAACGATACTATTGAGTATATTAGAAGAAAGTCCTCTTCAAGCCTTTAAAGTGTTTTTCCTAGATAGTTGTAATTAATCACGTTTAAAGTTGTATTGTTTTAAATGATACTGTCTATGAGTGATATGGTCGCAGGTTTGATTCTTAACTGGAGAAATTCTAGTTAGATGTAATTCGGCCTAGGTTTTGTTGTTGCCCTTTTTATTCTTTTTAACAACAATGCATTAAAGCCGACGATATTCCTTAACGACCCTTTTTACTGAGCGTATCACATTAAAATTGGCCCCCTCAGTAAAAAGTTATGCGGTAACATACATAAAAAATACAATCGAATCGAAAAAGGTTCTTCCTTTTTTTTGGAATCAGTAAAAAAAAATACTAAAAAAATTACAAATCCCATCGCTTGAAATATAGAAAGCTGTAAAATTATCCAATCAATCTCAATTTGGCGGAAAGTGGGGAACGGAAATGTTGAAAGGGAGTGGAGTGTCTTAACACTAGGTTCTCTGGTTCCCTCTGCCTACCCCGCTGTATGCGGGATACAGCGTGAAGTTAAAAAAACAATATCAATAGATATTGTGAACAGAATTATCGTCATGTAGTAAACAATTAAAGCGAACCACAACAATGCGTTAAATCAGCCGACGAAATTCGTTCACGGCCATTTTGGTTAAAGCCCACCGCAAAATGGTGGATGCGAGTTGAAACTACTGTAACGTTTTAAGATTTATACTGCACGTACTATATTCGTATGTATGTGTGTGATTGATATATTTTGGTATGTTTATTGTTTTTATTGCATTTTTTAATATTTTTACAATTTTCGAGATATTCGGGTGGAAAGCGGCGAACGGAGTGTCTTGGCTCTAGGTCATTTTTATCTTAAAAAAGCTATTAACCACTACAAATGCGCCTGTCGTGGCGCAGAGGCACAAGCGAAAAAAAAACCTATTAACCACTACAAATGCGCCTGTCGTGGCGCAGAGGCACAAGCGTGCGACTGTAAACGTGACAGGTTGTGCATTCGATTCCCACTTCAGGAAATATAAAAGTTTAGTATTTTCATTGCCTGGGTTTGGTAACAAGGCAAAGCGCGGCGTTGAGTTCCGCCACTCAGCACGCAATGCCTCAATTCGGCGGAAAGTAGTGGTAAAAAAAACCGACTTCACATAAAATGTTAATGCATTTTATGCAAATAGTGAGATTTTTTATATTGATTGATAGAATAACGATAGAAGAACGTGTGTACAGACACCTACACCCTAAAGGCCGGCAACGCATTTACAACTCCTCTGGTGTTGTGGATGTCTATGGGCGAGGGTAACTACTCACCATCAGGTAGTCCTTCTGCTCGTTTGCCACCTTCCACTACAATAAAAAAATGAAAATCAAATACAAGAGAAGCTAATAAAAAAAACCCATGTTAATAATTAAAATTATTACGAATAACACAAAAATTTCTTCAGATCTTGACTAAATTTAAATGGGACCCTATAAAAAATCATCAAAAATGGTTCACACATAAAAAATAGTTGAAATGAGATCCTTCTTAATCATTCTGCTTTCTAACCCAAACACACACAAAGCCTTATAAAATTCGAACCTATTACCACTATGCAAAACTAGCTGTCTACTCTGGTTTCATCAAACACGACACTACTGTAAAGGCGTTTCATTTGATTAAGTGTAGGTCTCTGTTATTTTAGGGCTGTCACTTTAACTGTCCTTTCCTTTGTTAGGTTAGTCGTGTCGTGTTCACAAGGGAGTACGGAATGTTAAAGCTAAATGTGTTTTATGAAATAATAACAGGCAGCGTTGTGTTCCGCCATCTAACGTGCAACACTTAAAAAAACTATTATAACTAGAGTTCTCGACGCGTTAACAACGCGTCGTCTCTCAATGTATATGACACTTTATGTAACTTTCATGTCAAATCATAGTAGTGTGTGTAACATTTATTTTATTAATTTAATGATTATTTTAAAAAGATATCATTCTCCTTCGCTATATAAACTATAAGTGTACCAAATTTCATACTCCTCCGTCACATAAAGTTCAATTTAGCACTAGAATAAACAAAAGCTTAAAATTGACGTGTACATTGTACAGTACATAGTTCGTAATATCTAAAGTATATTTATGGTAATGATGCTAGTAACTTTCTGCTGGTCGGCGCAGGAAGTGCGGAAATTATGAATAACGAGACTACCAATGAAATATATGCCTGTTTTTATATTCAAAGTGCTGAAAATAACAATAAAAATAATTAAACTATATAATTATATATTGTTTTATCAAAATAATTTTTAGCTTCACGTTTTCTTTAATATAATTAGTAAAAAACAAGGTAATCTGGGAGAATGTATAGTAGTGTCAAGACACTATTCTCTCCGTTTTCCACTCTTATTGGAGACACTACAAGGTAGGTGCTGGAACACTGGTGCTTGTGTTTTAATATTTCCGTTGCCCACTTTCCCCCGCATTTACGCATTGCGTGCTGAGTGGCGGAACTCAATGCCGCGCTTTGCCTTGTGAAATTTAGATTAACGTAAATAAAATCATGACTCTAAGTGGGAATCGAACCTACAACCGAACATTTACAGTCAAACACTGCACTTTTATCACCTCAAATATATAAATAAACATATATTCTTTTCCAGGACGATCACCGTGCATTCAGAAGACAGCTAGAAGACAAGCGGCCAGTAGTCGAGAGCAATCTGCTGAGTGGTCGGCAATACGTAGCCAATGAACCACCGTTGTCCGACACTAGCGATACTGAACGTAAGTGCAAAGTTATTTTAGAAACAATCCTTTTTGACTACAATGTTTACAAAATTTCAGATGGTTATATCTGACACCAGACGTGAATATATTAATAAGTCGACTTAATAACATAAAACAAATTTTATAGATAAAATATAAGCTTAGAAATGCTCGAACTAGAAAATGATTTTTGAGTTATTAACATATTCACGCCTACTACGGATACATCTTCTGTTCTATAACCGATAGTAAAAAAGATTCTTGGTTTTGGCAATTTTTACCCATAGAAACTATTTGAACTAGACTGTCTACCTGTGACCAAAATGGTGGTTATTAAAAAAACATCTGGTGCCCTAAAATGTATTGTCAAATAACAAAATAATATTGGCTTCGCACTGTATCCCGCACTTAGCAAGATAGGCAGACGATACTCGAAACCTAGTGTTAAGACACTCCGTATTCTTTAACATTTTAAATAATATATTTATTTAAAATATTCTAACATATGCCTCAATAACTTTATGATAAAGAAAAAATAAATATTTTTCTATATCTATAAATCCTAACTATAAGAAAACTATCTAACCAATATCTACTATAGTGTGACACACACAACCAACCAACACACAAACGAAGTACAATTTACTGTACGTAATGTGACATATAGATAGCACTATTATTCGAGGCCAGTTGTGAGGCAGGGCCACAAGCGTGCGACTGTAAACACAACAGGTTGTGGGTTCGATTCCCACTCCAGGAAATGAAAGTATTAAATAATATTTTGTATTTTCATTTCCTCGTTCGAGTAACATGGCAAAGCGCGCCGTTGATTTCCGCCACTCAGCACACAATGTTTAATTCGGCGGAAAGTGGGGAACGGAAGTGTTAAAAGAGAAGGTAGAGTTTTAACACTAGGTTCTCTGGTTCCCTTCGCCTACCCTGCTATATGCGGGATACAGCGTGAAGTCTTATATATATAAATCATTACTATAGGAAAACTATCTTACCAATAAAATGGGTAGCAAAGTAATTTGAAAACACAAACAAAGTACAATTCACTGTACGTAATGGGACATTTAGATGGTACTATTATTCAATTCACAACATCTGGGACCGAACAATAATTGCATTGATTGCTTCGTCCTGGATACACGTTTTGAATTTCCTTTGGTAACTGCATAGTAAGAAATACTTAAGTTTACTAACGACTTCAAAAGAAAAGAAGTTCTCAATTAGATTGTATTTTTTTATGTGTGTCACTAGGTTAGGTGAACCAATTTTGATGATGTTTTTTTAATATGATAGCTACTGCGTCTGATGTGGTTGCGTTAAAATTTAGTTAGGATCTGTCGAGTAGTTTTTGAGTTATTCGTAATAATTGTACTTTTTAGTGCATTTTATATAAAATCGGTTTTCTTTTTTGAGTTAAAATTTTATTTATGTTTATATTCTTTTATTTAAACACTCTTTCATTAATTTCACTATCTATCAATCAATAAATCAAATAATTAAAAATATATAACTTTATATCGACAAAATAGTGACAATCTCTCTGTATTTTCCCTAAAACACAACAGTAATATAAGATAGCTTCACGCTGTATTAGGTCACCTGAGAACTTTGTGTTAAGACACTCCGTTCTATTAGGATTTCCGTTCCACACTTTCCGCCGAATCGAGGCATTGCGTCCTGAGCGGCGTTACTAGACTGAGGAAATGGAAATATTGATTATAAAAGATATTTAATATTATCATTTCTTGGAGTCGGAATCGAACCCACAACCTGTCGCGTTTACAATCACGCCTGCGCCACGAGCCTCCTCGTATTAACCAACCAATCAATGAATTTTATAAAACCTTGTAACTTTATATTTAGACAAGACAGTGATCTCTCTGTATTCTCTCCCCAAAATAAAAACAACTAAACAAAACAGGTGATCATAACCAACTACAAAGATTATTCGGCAACCCCTCTTATAACAAGCGAGGGGTAACAAAAGAAACATCAATTAAAGCATACGAATAACATATATGTAGGATCAATCACAATACGTGATATATATGGAATGGGAGGAGGAATTTTGTATGGCCCATACATTTTTTTCCTTTATATAAAACTAGCTGTTACTCGTGGCTTTGCTTCAGGATACAGAAATATAATGTTAAAAATATTTATTAGCGAGACTCTAACCTGGCGCTCTCTTAAATGTTTTTGTCTTCTAAGTGTGCTATTAACACTTTAAAACTATCAAAAAACATATTCACTTTTGAAGTTACTGGAACTCGAAACCGTAACTCTTGGTAACTGACAGCTCTAACAGTAAGCGCATGGACTGGCTTTCAACAGGTGCGGGATCGAATCCCACTATGTTCATATTTTGTTACGTTTTCTATAAATGAGTGATTAATACTTTTAGGTAAAATATGATGTTTTCATAAGAATGAGATATTTTACGATACTATACGAGTAAAGTAGCTTATGTCACTATCTAGCCTCCTAACTACATCTAATCAAAAATCCTAACATCGCTTCGCATATCCGGCAGAGAGAATATGTAGACACTCCGTTCTCTGCTCTTCGCCCTATGTCAAGGCATTGCGTGTTGAGTGTTCCGACGCTCAGTGCGTTTTATTTTAATACAGTAAAGAAATGAAAATATTTTAAATTAATAATTTCGAGTGGGAATCGAACCCACAACAATCGCCTATACAGTCAAACGCCGTTTCATATCGCCACAAATAAGCCAACTTTTCTATTTATAATATTAGTACGGATTATAACAATTTAGGACACCATGTATAATATATTATGACGATATTCGTGTATCGTTCGTGTATTATTAATTACCTATGCACATATTCAAGCCGCCGATGATAATTCTGCTTAACGAACTGAAACACGCTGTGTATATTGATATTGGAAATAGTAAGTTTTGAATAAAATTAATTAAGTTACATATATATTTTAGTATTTTTTTAATTTAGAAGGAAAAAATAAAATTGAAAGATAATTTAGGTATACTTAGAACACACTTATTTGAACGCGGCGACCACTATGCTATGCTATGCGTCCTATATCCGGCTGCGTAGAAATTCTTATACGCTTGTTAGAACTTATTTTTGTTGTTAGCATCTCTGTAGAGAACCAAAGATCATTTCAAAGAACAACCATTAGGCAAGAGAGAATGCTATATATTAAATATTTTTGAACCTTTAAAGTTTTTAAAAAATTTTACACGTTTTCTAAAAATATGTTTTTATTAATATTCAATTTGCTGTTTGAAACCATCATAGCGGTGGAACAGTGTCTGATTTACTTGACTAATAATGAATTCAGTCCCCATTCAGGGCAATGGTTATATTCAAATTATTTTTAATCCTCTCTCCTTGTAAAGACAAAGCGCGGCGTTGAGATCTGCCACTTAACACGCAATATATCCAAACGCGATAAACTGCCAACGGAGTGTCTAGACACTACGTTATCTCTGACTAAGCTTTAAACTAAGGTCATAACCCACATCTGTAGTAATCTATAAATCTGGTACCAGTAAAAAGAACACAAATGAAGCAAGTAACGAAGTTACCTCAAAAACGATGGAAGCCTTTGAATGCACGAGTACTCTTTAATTAAAGCAGGTAGCATACAAATCCTTTGGTTAGTAGAGAGGTAGAGCCGCTTCAAAATCTTAATTACTTTGTATAAAAATCTGTTCAATTTAACCAAAATAAATTAATTTAATTCTACACTATATTTTAAGTGTACTGGAAGTGTTATTTCATATCCGGTTTGACTTTATAAGCCGAAACCGGATATGGTAGCTTTGGTAACTTTAGTGAGACAAAGCGCGGTGTTCTGTTCCGTTACTCAGCACAATTTAAAAGGAAAGTGGACAACGGATTGTCTTAACACTAGCCTCTCTGATAACTGCTGAACGCTGAGAAAAAGCGGTAAGTTGCAAAAAACCGGATAAATCCGGTTAGCTTCAGTACTTGTAGAAAATGCTATTTACTTTTAAAATCTTTGACACAAGCAATTTAGGAAATGAAATTGGTTATATTTTTTAGTTCATATGACACTAATTATATTGTTAATGGGTGGCATTTAAGAATTGTTACATTAAATTAAACACAATTGACGTCATAAGTTATTAGATTAGTTTAATGAGATATGTGCATGAAGTATATATTTTATATAGATAACAATGACAGACATGCACAGACGGACGCTAAATTTTAGCTTTTTACTGGTAAAAGCGTGAAATTTGGCTTGCAATTTACTTTGGGGAGAGTAGAGGCAATAAAAAAGACTTGATTTTCCATAATTCTGAATCTCACAGACACGAAAAACATTAAATATTAGGTTTTATGCACATAAAACTGACAATATCGTTCATTCCACAAACGAAAATTGCGGGCTACCATACCATAATATAAATAAAAAGAAACACTGTAAAAACGATTTTCGTGCCAATATTAATTTATTTAATTCAGAATAGGGATATCCTTTTCAAATTAATTTGTCTTTTTGAATTCCTCTAGAGGCGATCATTTATTTGCTGAAACCCACATTTGGGTTTTAGAACTATTGTAATTGATGAAAACTTTTAAATTAAGCTCAGACCAGTCAAATATAATATATATGACCTTATTTTGTGGATTTGAAAGTGCTTTCCGCCTTTCGTGGCGCAGAAGCACAAGCGTGCGGCTGTAAACGCGACAGGTTGTGGGTTCGATTCCTATTGCAGGAAATGGAATTTTCCATTTCCTGGGTTTGGTAACAGGGGAAAGCGCGGCGTTGAGGGCGTTGAGTACCGCCACTCAGCACGCAATGCCTCAATTCGCCGGGAAACGGAGTGTCTTAACACTAGGTTCCCTCTGCCTACCCTGCTATACGCGGGATACAGCGTGAAGCTAAAAAAAAAGATATACATATCCTTTTCAAATTAATTTGTCTTTTTGAATTCCTCTAGAGGCGATCATTTATTTGCTGAAACCCCACATGTGGTTTTAGAACTATTGTAATTGATGAAAACTTTTAAATTAAGCTCAGGCCAGTCAAATCCAATATAATATGTATGAAAAAGCCTTATATTTAATTTAATTTAGTGGATTGGAAAGTTCCACGTTTGATTGAGCTTTGGAAAAGCTTTGTTGAATGTTGATTTTAGTTTAGTTTATCTTCACTTCACAATTTCTTTAAGAAGAAACCAAAGGAAATATTCTTGTTAGAATAAACTTATATATAGATTATGCCTTTATTTTTTTAAACTCATGCCCTATTAACCGATTTTAATAAAAGGGAATGTAATCAATTAGAGTTTTTTTTGTGTTACTGTGTAACTTTTTATTAGGTGGTATCTATTTCTGATGTGACCCTATTTAATTTAGTTAGATCTGACGAGTAAATTTTGAATTATTCGTTACAATTGTACTTTTTAGTGCATTGTTCTTTACAGTCGGTTTTAATTATTTTGTTAAAATTAATTAGTTTCTCATTCTTAAGCTTCATTGTGTCGAGTTAGTAGAGAATAACAAGTGAGAATTGGTTCACACCCTTTTCCCAATTCAATATTGTATCTTAAAATCCATCGTAGAGGTCATCGTGGCGCAGTGGGACAGCATCTGACTGTAAACTCGATTGGTTGTGGATTCAATTCCTACTCAGCGGAATGATTATATAAATTATCCTCATTTCTTATCTCTGGTAACACAAAGCGCGGTGTTAAGTTCGTCTCTTATCATTTAATGTCCCAAATTCGGGTGGTAAGAGCCGGACAGAGTGTCTTGACATTAGCTTCACTCTGACTAATCAGCTACGCGAGATATAACGAGAGATTAGACAAAGCTTTGAAAATGGTAAGAAAATAAAAGCGATATTTTGATATTCTTTACTATAGCATTTTTTCCGTACTATATTTTTTATTTTACCTCTCTCGAGGTGGAAAAATGAAAAATGTGTAAAAATTAAATTCCAAATATGCAAATCTCGAAGTAAATGGCTCTCCCGCGTCACGCCGTTACTGAACGCTTGAAGCGTAGATTTCATTGAAATATTGTTTCATACATGATTTCATATTAAAATTGCAACGTATTTTTCGTTACATTTTATTTAAGTTATTGGGAAACGATTTTGTATGAACAATTGTTTAAGCACGAATTCCTTTGATGTAGTATTTTGGGTATGTTGAGAGGAAAAATTAATATGATATATTACATATGAATAGTACGAGAGATATATGGAGACTTTAGTTTATCTCAGAGAACAGTGGAAATGCTGGAGGAAGGTTACTTACAAAGAGAGACGACCCCTCGAAAATTTAGAAATAATTTTATGAACATGGATGATTTGAAAGAGGTATACGTGACCATAGAGTTTACGCTCTACCTCTTCTCTACCGAGTTAGCCCGACATACAAAGTTAAAATAAAAAGAAAGCCCCTGCAGGGCATGTATGAAGAGGTTAGTGGTTATGGACGAGGTGAACTAAGTGTGCAAGGACCGTAGAGCTTGGCACTCCGTTTCCTCTGACTACCCCGCTAGGGATAAAGCGTGAAGCTAAGAAAACGAGAACAAAGAGTAGAGAATGACAATAAAATTCGTACTTATTTTTCATCATATTCTTAACTAAATGGTCATGATTGTCAGTTACGGGTGGCTTGGCTGACTCGTGATCAGCCACGTGGCCGGTTGCCTTCTATTACGAAGCGTGCATACGTAGTTTTAAATAACTTCATAGCTTTGATCCTTTCTTTTATAGTATAGTTGAAAAATGCATTTTTTTTTTTTTTTATTGATAACGGACGGCAAACGAGCAGAAGGACCACCTGATGGTAAGTGGTTACCTTCGCCCATAGACATCTACTACAACTGATGGAAGGAGGGACAATGTAGTAGTCCACTATCAGAACCACCACATTTTAGGGAAAGGATGGGTGGGAAAGGGGAAAATCTGGCTTACATGCCATCGAACCGGAACACATCATTAGATATTTGGCGGTTCGTCTTTGACATGATAGTGGTCGCGAGCCAGTCGGAGGAATATAAGCTTTCAGCATAAGCAAGAAAAGCATAAGCTAAGCATAAGCTTTCTCTCTCGTTTGGTATCAAAAATTTTGAGTCTAAAATGTGAAGTTACTACCAACGCTTTGAATTAGACGTCCCAACTGTGCCATAATAGTTCTTAATTATACATATATCATATACATACAATATTTAATTATTCCACAGTTCACCGTTCGTAGATAACAATGTAATGAACATTTTTCACTTTTCAAAACATCAAAGGAAATGAAAGCTCGACGTGGAAGTAATGTGTATTATTGAATTCTTCCCGAGTGCTTGTTAAATATTTGTTTATCTTTACATATATTGTGAAGGCATATGAATATTAAGAAAAAAATTGTTTCATGCCTTATACCGTATAGCAAGGTATTCGGAGTGAATTCTAGGCGATGTAACTTTAATAGTTAGACACTCTAGTATCGGTGTTTTGACCCACTTCTTGTTCTCTGATATGCTTCAAAATTTACACACGCGTCCGAATCCGATGACAATACAATACTCGTATTGTTATATATGCCAGGATAACCAGGTCAACAAGAAAATAACGTTAATTATACTTCTTTAAATATCTTTTTTCCACTAATTAATTATTTTTTTACAGCGAGCCGCGACAGTGAAGGTGACTCCCGCGGCTACAGATCCGCTGAAGAACAAGCTCGGGAACTAGCCAGATCTATAAGGAGGGAAGTCGCCAAGCTAGCTGATAAGTGGAACACTTTGGTGGATAGGAGCGATGCGTGGGGCAGGTGTTTGGATGATGCTGTACAGGTAAGATTGAGATAAATCATATTATATGAAGGTACTTTAATAGGGTTATTTGCGTATATTTTGGAGATAGGCTCTACCTTGTAAAGTGCTGAAATCGTGACAACTAAGGATTATTTTCTTTCTACGCATTTCTTTCTCCAAGGCAGAAAGATTCTAGTGTTAAAATACTATGATTTCTGGTTTTTACTCAATTTCTAGTGATGAATGGCGGAACCCAACGCTGCCTTTTTTGAATGAATTGACTTGAACTGACAATTATAATGTGTAGATTCAGACAACTGGCTTCTTATGTAAAAATGTATTTATTATTTACTTATGTTAAGTTACTTTCGCGTATTTTAGCGTGACTAAAAATCAATTTTAAAATATCGTTTAAATATAAGCGCCCTCTATGGCTGAAACCTGAAACTAAGTGTATAGTTATCGATGTATCGTATGTTATCGATCTTCTACATCGCTTATACAATAGATGGCGCTGTTATCAGAAAAATCTTCTGGATTTTATATAATACTGCAAATAATAATTAGTACTAGTGTCCCCGTTGACACGTTAACAACGCGTCCTAGCCACGTATGTATATGTCACATTATATAAACATGCATGTCAAACCATGCTTGTGTGTGTAACATTTATTTTATTAATTGATTTTTATGCATTTCTTCGCTATATAAACTATAAGTGTGCCAAGTTTCATGCTGTTCCGTCAGCGTAATGTTCGTAAAAAGCGATACAAAGTTTTTGCTTCGCGTAACAATATATAGATATAATACAAATAATATAAAATGACTATTTACTAATTTAATTTACGCCTTTAATTTTCCTGGCGCAGAGGCACAAGCGTGCGACTGTAAACGCGACAGGTTGTGGGTTCGATTCCCACTACAGGAAGTGGAATTTTTCTTTTCCTGGGTTTGGTAACAAGGCGCGACGTTGAGTTCTGCCACTCAGTACGCAATGCCTCAATTCGGTGGAAAGTGGTGAACGGAGTATTTTAACACTAGGTTCCTTCTGCCTACCCTGCTATATGCGGGATACAGCGTGAAGTTATGTATGTGTATGTATGTGTATTTACTAATGTAATATTATAAAAAAAAAACATCTTTAAATTGTATGACAAAATATCCACTTCCTTCCCGTTCCCGTATGACTTTCGGAAAATATTCCCTTACACTCTTGAAGGAATATGAACCAAATTTCATTTTTATATTTTTTTTTCTACGTTAGTGATTTTTCTATCTCTCTGTCAGTCACTCAATGTATAACAGATTTTTATACTTGAATGCTAAAATGCACATTTGAATTAATTACTTGTTTAGTAAAGCATCATACCTATATGATATATATTTTTTTTAACTTCACGCTGTATCCCACATATAGCAAGGTAGGCAGAGGGAACCTGAGAACCTAGTATTAAGATACTCCGTTCTCTTACACCAATTCCGTGTTGAGTGGCGGAACTCAACGCCGCGCTTTGCCTTGTTACCAAATCCAGGAAATGTCAGTATTTTTATTTTTTGTTATTGTGGGAATCGAACCCACAACCTGTCGCGTTTACAGTCAGACGCTTGTACCTCTGTGCCATGACAGGCATTATATATATGATATACTTATTTTAAACATTTTTAACTAATATTGATAACTTGAAATCATGGTGCATATATGGATAATTGTAGATACAAAGCTTCCAACTATTTTATTGGAACAGCGAGAGGATGAAACTTTTTGCCGATGTCTATAATGCCTGAGTCGTCCGATTTAAGGAATTTTAAAACAATAGCTAACGGTTATCTCCTAGACAAGTGGTTGCCATCGTAGGCATCACAGCTTAACATCAGAATAGATGTAGTCAAATGTATCATTTAAGAAAAAATAATAAAGATCACCCAAATATTGTTAGATCAAGTACAGCGTTAAATTCCGTCACATAACGTGTAACATAAACAAAAACATAATATTCAATTTTCACTAAATAAATATAAACTTAAAAAAAAACTGTACCCTTCCAAACCCTTGAGAAGCTCACAGTATCAATAACGAAGTAGAACAATTTACGACTTTCTGCGGAAACCATAAACTGCTTTATGTTCATTGGAAAATGATGAACTATCAAACACAAGATCCTCTGTAAACAATATTCGAGCTGACTCGTGAAAACTAAAATATATACAGATGTTAGGTTAGGCCTGTCGTGGCGCAGAGGCACAAGCGTGCGACTGTAAACTTGACAGGTTGTGGGTTCCCCCTCTAGCCTGGCGTTGAGTTCCATTAATAAATGCCTCAATTGGCCGGAAAGTGAACAATACAAATGTTAAAAGAAAACAGAGTGTCTGCTATCTGTGGGATACAGTGTTAAGCTAAAAAAAAAAAAAAGATAAATCTATTACGGGGAGGATTTTTGAAAAGGGAATGTGGAAAACGGAATAACTTAACACATTATTTTCTCTGTCTTTCAAAATACCCGAAGAACGAAAAAAAACATTTTTTTTTTATTAAGAATACTATGACGCAGTAGGAAAGCATCTGACTGTAAAAGCGAATGATTGTGGGTTCGATTTCCACTCGGAGAAATGAACATGGAGGAGCAATTAGTATATCAATTATTCTCGTTATCAGCTTTAGTAAGACGAAACGGGCTGTTAAGACGACCATTTAAAACTGGAATTTGGGCGGAAAGTGGAAAACAGAGTGTCTTGACACTATGTTCTCTTGGATTAAGCATCTTTTTTATAGCTTCACACTGTATCCCGCACATATCAGGGTAGGCAGAGGGAACCAGAGGACTTAGTGTTAAGACACTCCGTTCCCCGCTTTCCGCCAAACTGAGGCATTGCGTGCTGAGTGGCGGAACTCAACGCCGCGCTATGCCTTGTTACCAAACCCGGGAAATGAAAATACTAAACTTTTACATTTCCTGGAGTGGGATTCCTGATTAAGCTGCTATGCGAAAAAACGTAGTTCCAAAATAAACACGAATCATGAATTTTATACGTTCCTAAAATTAAGGTATTCTATCACTGACTCGCCGGATTGATCGGATCGCATATGTTACACCATAAAAACGTTTATTACTTGTTTATATAAACATATTGCTTTTCGAACGTTTTAGTATAGTAATATAGTGTGGAATGTCTGAACGCTTTTAATATTTTTAAAATGTTGAAACACAGATTTCCGCGGCGTTGAGTTCCGCCACTCAGCACGCAATGCCTCAATTCGGCGGAAAGTTCGTCTTAACACTAGGTTCCCTGTGCCTACACTGCTATATGCGGGATACAGCGTGAAGTTATGTATGTATGTATGTATGTATGAAACACAGATTAAAAAAACAATTACATGACGTGTAAATATTTGAACGTTACGGGATTCGAACCTGCACCTCTTGAAATGAATGGTTCTAACTTCATTTTTCCTTAGAGAATATTCCACATTAAATTCCACATAATGCTTGTAAAATGCTACTGGTATTTTTTGCCATAATATCTATTTATTACACCTATTAAGGTGACGAAAAATCTTTAGTTTTCATTTTTACGAAAATTGTGCGGATGGAGGAGTAGGAAACTTGGCACACTTGAATTACTCCTATATTTGAAGAAGTGCAGAAAGCTAATATTTTTCACTCACTACTATTCGTTTGACAAATCTTGGTATAAAATGACATATACGTTGCTAAGGCAACGCGTTATTAACGCGTCGTCAAGGCCTCGAGTAATCTTCTAAGCCGAATTTAAACCCGTTCTTACTAATATTTTTATTTGCAGAAATAATAAAGGAAATCAAATTAATGTCTAACACTCTTTTCTTCATTTTACACCTTATATTAAGACATTGCGTGTTGACTGGCGGAACTCAACCCCGCAATTAACCTAATATAACCTAGTATGTCATAGTTTCCTATAAATATAACTTTATAGTTCTTTACAAAGTGATATCTTGAATGTATTGAAAGCTTATATACAGGACATCCGGTTTCATGAATCAGTTACAATACAAAAAGGAGTTTGTTATAGGGCGTGATTGAACGTCAGTCCCGGCGTCAAAGATTATGTTTTATATAGATGTTATATTCGTCTTTTTTTTTTGTTAATTTTTTTTATATTTTCTTTAAATTATGACTGTTTGCTATCATGGTACAGTGGGACAGTGTATGACTCTAAACGGTTAGTTGTGGGTTCGATTCTTAATCGGGGTAATTATGGTATTATATTTACATTATTCACATTTCTACCATCCGGTAAGGAAAAGCGCAGTGTTGAATTCCATCATTTAACACACAATGTCTAGATTCGAGTGGAAAGCGGTGAATAGAGTGTTTTGACACTAGGTTCACTACTCTGCTATGCGTGAAGATCCATTTAGTTTTTTTGTGACTTTTTAAATGAAAAGTATTGTAGTATTATGAAAAGTGTATAAAAGATAGTAACTTAATAATTAATTTAACAAATAGTCCTGTTTTTACAATTTTATTATTTTAATATAGAGGAATTTTACTAATGATTTCCTTTTGTCTACAATTTTTATGTCTTTATTCAAAAAGCACTTTGTTTCTGCCAATTTGTTTTAAAATTTAAATGAAACTATTTCTATCGAATTAATTGCGGCAGACAGTCTATCTATTACCACTGACTACTGTCGAGTATTCAAAACGTTGGGTTTTCTAAAAATGTATTCTAAAATACCAAAATATATGTGATTTAACCGACTTTTTTCTATTAAAATAGTTTTGTTTAAAATATGTAATAATCACAAATGCTCTTACTTCTAAATCTTATTTATAATTTTTTATAGTAAAAAAAACGTAGTCACGTTTTTCTCGCATAGCAGGGTAGTCAGAGAGAATCTAGTGTTAATATATTCCATTCGCTGCTTTACACCCGAGTTCGAGACATTGTAAAAAAATTGTAAAAAAAAAATAAACGACGACCAGTATTTACTAGCCGCAAAAAATAATCATAAAAGGAAATTATTAGTTGTATGTCTTTTCACCGCATAACAAGGTAATTAGAGAAAAGTAGTGTCCAACACTCCGTTTCTCATATTCTGGCCGATATAGAAATCCCGCACATAACTAGGTAGGCAGAGGGAACCTAAGAACTTAGTGTTGTGTGAATCCGTCTTCTTAACATTTCTATTCCTCACTTACCGCCGAATTGAAGCATTGCGTGCTGAGTGGCGGAACTCAACGCCGCATATTAATTACTATTATAATATTTCTCATTCCTAGGATTGGGACCCACAACCTGTCGTTTACAGTCGCAATTGTTCCATGTTATTTCCTGCTATACCAAATTACATGTTATTAGTGAATTTCAACATGACAAGTCATAGACATTTCAGGTTCGTGCATCCATTGTAGGTAACTCGAGTGGAACAAGATTTTGCATACCCATTGTCGGCTAACCCGATTCTGTAGGTATTTGTATGCAGTGTGTGGGCGAATAAACGTTCCCTGTTTTAACGCAATCTAGTCTATTTTATTGACTTAATGTGTAGATTTAAGTGGAAAGAGGAGGGTAAAGGGACTCTAATAGTGGGGTCGAGTCCCGCTACGTTCCATTTTTTAAATACTTACTATTTTTTTTACTTTCTCTACATATCTGAATAACATTTTAAATGTATTAAAAATAACTTAACTAGATTTTGTACCTGTGGTACCCTGCCTAAAGTCTTATGGAGAATGAAACGGATCTAATTGTGGGTTCAAATTTTTGTTTTTAAATATAGAATACTATTCTACAGCTATATGTGTTGGGCGGTAAGAATCGACGCCAATTTGATACATTATGCTTGATAAACACTCCAAACAAAAGTTTGAAGATAGTTGAGATATATTCTTAATGTGTCATGTCTTTAATGTGTCATATATTAATGAAATTACACTTTTACAATGAATCTTAATAATTTACTATTTATTGGTTCCATTCTTAGATTACTTTACATCTATTATATGTAACAGTTTATTTTACTGTATTTTCCCTTGAAAAATAAAAATAAATAAATAATTAGCATTACAATATCTCTAACCGCTCCACTAGATGCAAAAGAATTAAAAAAATATATTTATATATTTCATAACAGCTGACAATACGAAATGATAACAGATGGACAATCTCATGTGGTTCTTGTATTGAACATATATATGTTATTCTTCATATTTTTTTTTATTAACTTTAAGTGCATTATTTGCATTCGTTATACTCATTATTATTGAACTGGACTTAGTTTTTTTGTTTTTGCCTTTAATATAACCATATCACATCTAATCAAAAGAGCCTCTAAGAGACAAAAAAAATAATACATTAAAGTTCTTACCAACTAACCGCTTCTAAATAATATTTAATTAATCTACATCTACTAGGAAACGTGCATAATAGTCGATTAATATCCATCGTGCAGTCCAGATCACGCCCGTACTGACCTGAATATCTATTCATATAAAGCTTAATAATATGCATTCAAGGGTAGAGAACGCCTGGAAATGGTATGGCAGGTATTTTCAATATTATTAAAATGTTATTTACATTGACGATTGTCGTGGCGCAGAGGCACAAGCGTGCGACTGTACAGGTTGTGGATTCGATTCCCACTCCAGGAAATGGATTTTTTCATTTCCTGGGTTTGGCAACAAGGCAAATAAAGCGTCGTTGAGTTCCGCCACTCAGCACGCAATGCCTCAATTCGGCGGAAAGTGGGGAATGGAATTGTTGAAACAGAATGGAGTGTTTTAACACTAGGTTCTATGATTCCCTCTGCCAACCCTGCTATATGCGGGATACAGCGTGAAGTTAAAAAAAAATTGAGAACCTCTTCCCCTTTTTGAAAGTTATTTATAAATTGATACAGAAAACAAAATATATGAAAAATTGCCCCAAAAAGTATATTCTTCACTTCGGCATCTTAGCCCAAGTTCAAAAACAATTAAGATTGTTTTCAACTATGTGGTATCGAAGTGAAGTGCGTCGGTCCCTTCCATTAATTCTGTTTCGTTGTAAATCGCGGGCATGTTTAGATTAATTGCATAGCCCATTGTCTGACTGCGCCCTAATCTCCGCTTTGGATAGCTTTCTTTGGTTTATTTACATGTTCAATGTTGAATATAAATAGAAGGAGCTATGGTACAGTGGCTGTGTTATTGCTTACTTAATTAGTATATATGAGGTATGCTAGTTCGATTCGTGCACGAATTTAAGTGTAAAATATATATAAATTATAAAAATATCATTTATGATGGATATTACCAATAATTCCTTGCTTACCCGACTGTCAGAGGAGGGTTATGTCTTTCTCGCGTATCATGTATGTTTGTAATATTCTTTGTTACCTCCTATCTTCCAAACCTCTGGACCGAATTATATAGTTAAAGTGACGTTATATAACTATTAATACTCCAGTTGTTCTTAGATATGTAACGTCACTTTTATTTCAATATGGCGCCCTCTATCGGCAATTACGTCATGAATAACAAAAAAATTAAAAAATCATAGATAGGTACCGTATGGGGTACCAAATGAAAGGACATAATTAGTACATTTCAAATATATAACACATAACTAGCTTTTATAGCCTACTTTATTTGTATTTACTTCCTAAATTTGAAGAATTGATTCAGTCGGGTTTTTTGTTTTTTATAATTATGTGTGTTATTTAGTAAATTCATGGTTTTCGCATACCCGCGAGTGGTGGTTGGTTAGAGAGCAACTAACAATATTTTTTTTATTATTTTAACGCTTATATATAACGCTTTTCGTTATAAATCGAGACATTGCCTATTGAGTGGTGCTGAGACTTACCATAACAGAAAAATAAAAATAACCCTGTCAGTACCCCGAGTTGGGAATCGAACCCGCAACCAGTTAAACGTAGTCCCTCTGCGCCTACTTTACGGGTAGAAGCATGAAGCTGTAAAAAGAAACCTAGATCTAAAAAGTGTAACTATTTTTCTTCTTTAATTACTTTGTAACACTCCCGTCCTGTCTTTAAAGATAAATGTTTGTTGTTCTAGTAGCTACTTGTTGTGACCGGCAAATGCATGTAAAATCGTAAATAACAAAGAAACCTATATATTAATACGTGAAGCAAAACTTTTTGAAAATTACGCAGATGGAGGCGCATGAAATTTGGTACACTTATGGTATAGTTTATATTGAGAAGGAGTGCAGAATAAAAATAATGCATAAAAAGTATATAAAATTAATAAAATAAATGTCACACACACTACCATAGTTTGACATCCATGTTTATATAAAGTGACATATACATTGCTAAAGACAACGCGTTGTTAACGCGTTAACGGAGACACTAGTGTATATTGAAATGTGATTCCGCTCTAATAAAAGTATTAATATATACCCTAGAACCCTCGCGGCGTAGTGGGACAGCGTGTGACTGTAAACGCGATTGGTTTTGTGTTCGACTTCCACTCAGGAACTGATTATATTTAAATTATGTTAATTTCTGCGCTCTAGTAAGGCAAAGCGCGGCGTTGAGTTCCGTCACTCAACACGTCTTAATTTAGGCCAGAAAGGGGTAAACACATTGATTGATTTAATACTAGATTCACTTTGATTACAACTATGCGAGTAAAACCGTGAAGCTGCTTCTAGAAATATGAACCCACTACTACCAAAAACAGTCATACACCACCAAACTGTGTCATAAACATAAAAGTATAAATCTCCTTTGACATACTCATTTCAAAAAAAAAACCCCGAGATCTTTTCTCTCAAACCAAGGGAACGACGTAAAATGAAAGTTTTCGAGTGCACTCAGAAAACGTAATTAAAAGTACTTTACATTTAAAAAAGTATGAAATTTCTATATAAATATTATATAATGGAGCGGCTCAAATGTTCTGGATTTATATTTGCTTAGGATCAGACGAAATTGTAAATGCTTTATAATTTTCTTTTAAGTCATGAAAGAATTTTTTGGGGTCGTCTTTGACCCATGTATGTAAATATACGTTCTTCGCCCAGTTTTAAGAAATTACGTGTTGAGTATTGGAAGTAATGAAAATTGTAATAAGTCTTGAAAAAAATTACTTCCTCAAATGAGGATCGAACCTATAACCATCGTGTATACACACAGTGTAGTGTGTTCAGAACAGATTTTAAGTGCAAAAAAAATTAATTGAATTCTATCATATCTTTTACGATGCTTGAGGATTCGATTCCCACTCGTGGTAATTGTTATATTGCTCCTCGTTCTTATAACAAGGCAAAGCACGGCCTTGAGTTCCGCCATTCCGCACGCAATGCCTTAAGAGAACCCTTTGCCTACCCTGCTATATGCGGGATACAGCGTGAAGTTAAAAAAAAAAATCTTTTTTAGGTTTTTATCAGATGAAATGTGGTATTGATTTTCACCACACGACATATACGACACGACACGATATTTCGAATAAAAAACGGACATTGTAGTGACACAAAATTTCCTCTGAATACATATAAAATAAGGACACTGATGAATGACTATATCTATATATTACGTGAAGCAAAAACTTGGTATCCCTTTTAACGAAAATTACGCGGACGAAGGAGCATGAAACTTGGCACACTTATAGCTTATGTAGCGAAGGAGTGCAGAATCATAATATCTTTTAAAAGTAATGCATACAAAATATACGAAATTAAAAAAATCTATTTTTTACATTCACTACCATAGATTGACATCTATATTTATATAAAGTATCACATACGTTGCTAGACAACGCGTTGTTAACGCGTCAACGAGGACACTAGTATAAAATAAGAAGAGAAAAAGATATAATAGTACTCAAGTTAACATTAGACATACAATATCCATTCCTTTGAATATCGATACAGTATAGACCGGACAAATAACTTTCTATTTCGAATATAAGATACAATAATTGCGGCAAGCTACAGCGAGTACCAACAGGACAATACCGCGTTCGTTATCGATGTCGTTACGGAGGCACTTGGCGATGAGTGCGCTCTAGGGATGCGATTGCATGCAAATGCATTATTGTAAAATTCAGCTAATATTATAAATATGGAAGTTTGTATGAACGTTTGTTTGTTTTTCACGTAAAAACTACTGAACAGATTTGAATAAAACTTTTCGGTTATGTAGCTTTTATATGAGAATAAGATACAATCTTCATTTAATAAAGATCCATCGTGAAATAAATCTATATATAGATCCAAAAGAGGTCATCGTGACGCCGCTGGAGGTGGGTATCCCAGTAGTTACGTAGTAGGAAGTTCGTCCTCCGACTGGCTCGCGACTACTATCATGTCAAAAACGAACCGCCAAATATCTTATGATGTGTTCCGGTTCAATGGCATGTAAGCCAGATTTTCCCCTTTCCCACCCATCCTTTCCCTAAAATGTAGTGGTTCCGATAGCGGACTACTACATTGTCCTCCCTTTCCATCTCCTGTAGGTCGGCAACGCATTTACAACATCTCTGGTGTTGTAGATGTACATGGGCGAAGGTAACCACTTACCATCAGGTGGTCCTTCTGCTCGTTTGCCATCCGTTATACATTAAAAAAAAGATTATATTTAAATTATTTTCACATCTATGTCGCGACTTAAGGCGAAGAACGGTGAACGGAGTGTCTTGACACTAGGAATTTTTCTGACTATCCTGGTATGCGGAATATATATTTATAATAGAATATGAGAATTGCATCCTGAGTGGCGGAACTCAACGCCGCGCTTTACCTTGTTACCAAACCTAGAAAATGAAAAATTTAATTTCCTGTAGTGTGAATCGAACCCACAACCTGTCACGTTTACAGTCGCACGACTGTGCCTCTGCGCCACGACAGGCGGAATGTATGATGAAGCTTATTGTAATTGTGAAAAGTTCAGCTAACGTATTAAAAAAACTGCATTCAACTATAATAAATAGGTCGTATTAAAAGTTCAAACAAGCTCCAAACTTTGATAGTTGGCCTTTTGAAAATACTGTACTTATAGCCAATATTAAGTTAATACTGCCTCAATATTAACTGAAAAAGTATTAATATTTTGCGAAAAAAGATATCTTGGCGATATTGCTTGAATGAATGTCGGCTTAAATCCCATTTGGGGTTATTATAATTACAAGTGTCAACGTTGACGCGTTAACAACGCGTTGTCTTTAGCAATGTATATGTCATAATTTATTATATGACATTGATGTCAAATCGTGGTAGTGTGTGTAACATTTATTTTGTTAGCTTAATATCCTTTTTATGCATTATTTTGAAAACATTATCATTCTGCGCTCTTTCTCTATATAATCTATAAGTGTGCCAAATTTCATGCGCCTCCGTCCGCGTAATTTTCGTAAAAAGGGTTCCAAAGTTTTTGCTTCACGTATTTATATATAGATAAACAGATCTTCATTTCTTCAGTTCAATTAATAATTATACGTTAAGTACGATTGACTTTAAGTAAACGAATACATATACTCGTACATATTAATAAGACAAAGTGAGGCGATGAGTTTCGCCACTCAACACCCAATAATTTGATTTGAGGCGGAAAACAGAGAACAGAGTGTCTTACCACTAGGTTTTCTACCAAGTAGGAGAAAAATTGTAAACTATAAATTCTATCGATATGTCTTACCATCACTATATAAAGGATTCAGCGGATGGCAGCTCGTTAATATTACCAATCCATTTTGAATGTTCTTCATAAAATTAATATTTTTCTTCTTAAATATTAACAAAGATTTATTTTACATACATACATACATAGCTTCACGCTGTATCCCGCATACAGCAGGGTAGGCAGAGGGAACCTAGCATTAACATACTTCGTTCCCCACTTTCCACCGAATTGAAGCATTGCGTGCTTAGTGGCAGAACTCAACGCCGCGCTTTGCCTTGTTACCAAACCCAGGAAATGAAAAATTCCATTGCCTGGAGTAGAATTCGAACCCACAACCTGTCGCGTTTACAGTCGCACGCTTGTGCCTCATATTATTGATAAGTTTTTTTTTATCATTAAAGTAAAATACCAAAAAAGCCTATAGAATAGATAGAATAGAGAATCGCGTCACTAAATTCTCCTTTTCCTACTCAAAAGAGATTATACATCAGACATCAATCATTATACTTGTTTTTATTCACGCAGCGCAGCGCAGACGGATCGTGTGCGTGCATAAATTAACACATGACGGCTCGCGATATTGATGTTGTAGTATGTGGTACGTGAAATATATCTCTCTATATATATAATATATATGTATATGCTGGGAAGTAAATTATTGTCATAAATCACAAGTGATTTTGAGTCTTTTTTGCTATTTTTGATTAGATTTTGGTCATATATCCTTCAGTTTCACGTTTTTTGATGGTTTTAGAGAGATTGTGTATTAGGTGACGTTTGACGGAGGCTTTTATGTTAATATATCTTCATAGTAATTAATGTCATAAATCATAATTGTTTTGTTTATAATTTTTGTTTTTTTTTGTTATATTTGTTTAGTTTCTGGTCATATATCCTTTAGTTTTATCTTTTGTGACTATTTTTTGATAATGTATATAATATTGCGTGTTGCGTGGCGTAGTTAAACGCTGTTCTATATGTAACTAAGCTCAAGTAAACATATACGTATATGCTGCAAAGGAAATTATCATAAATCACAACGTACGTGTGGAATTTTAAGTTTTTTTTATATTTTTTTAAAGTATTTGGTCCTATATCTTCAGTTCGACATATAGTATTATTGTGTAGTAGGTTGCGGAGTTATACACCGCATTTTGTTTTACCAAACTATTATAATAAAAATATTTTAAATAAACTTGTACTTAATTAAGTGGAAATCGTATCTATAACCATCGCGTTTAGTTAATCATTTCTCTATTCTCATTTTTTTTACTTTTAAAAACAAATTATCTATATTAAAAAAAAAATACTACTTCACGCTCTATCCCGCAAACCAAGTTATTCACGACAACCTAGTGTCGGGATACTCCGTTCGCGTCTTACCACCCGAATCCAAAACATTGAATATCAAATGACAATACTCAATGTCGCGCTTTATTTTTCCAGAGTAAAGAATTCCCTAAGTGGGAGTCGAACTCACAACCACTCGCGGCTAAAGCCAGACACTGTCCCATGCCCCATGATGGCACGATTTACCTAGATTTTAATTTTTTAGACTAAATATTTTTATGTCTAGATTTAAATTGTTCAGACATTTATTTAACACTGTGGACATGCGGGTCTTTTGCGAGATTACTTTGTAAATCTCTTCTGTATTTAGCAAAGAACGTTTTTTCAGCTCCAAATTTTATTTTTAATTTTATAGTAGTTACATATTTTGGTTTCTTTTTCAAATAATTTTTTAAATTATATTAGATTTTTTTTAATTTTGAGTCATTTTTAACTGATTTCAAAAAAGGAGGAGGTTCTCAATATGACTGTATTTTTTTGTGTGTAACTTTTTAATGGTTGGATCAATTTTAATGATTCTTTTTTTATATGATAACTAGTATTTCTAATGTGGTTTTGGTGGCCAATTTAAATTCAGCTAAGATATTCTCGATACATTTAATTATAATACTTTAAATATTTTAAGAAAGTAGTATATCTACCTCAGCACGCAATGCCTCAATCTGGCGGAAAGTGGGGAACGGATTTGTTGAAAGAGAACGGAGTGTCTTAACACTAGATTCTTAGATTCCCTCTGCGTACCCTGCTATATGCGGAATGCAGCGTGAGGTTACAAAAAAAAGTATATCTCTAATATTGATTAAAAATAACTTTTCGTAAATATTTTTACACGGAAAAGCTAAGTACAACATACATATGTTCTATCTACTCCAAAAATATCTATAATCATGAAAAAGTAAATAAAAAATCAATATTTAACACTCAAATAAATTGAAACCGAACAAAGCTAGTTCAAACGAGATCGTTCAATTGACAGATATATGTATACAGACGGCGCCGGCGCATTCATTCCGCATGACTTTGCAACATGAAAGTAGAAACACTAAGTATAGTACTAGATTTTAGACTAAGACCTAAGATCTAGATCTGACAGGAAGTATTGTACCTCAGTCGTGCCAGTCTTGGCGTAGAGGCACAAGCGTGGGTTCGATTCTCACTTTAGGGAATGAAAATATTAAATGTTTATAATAGTTAATATTTGGTATTTTTTTTATTCGCTTCGGGCTGCAATTTGTCGAATTAAAAATCTATATCTATAATTTATTATTAAAAAAGGCAACTTCAAGCTGTTGCTACATAGCAGGGGTAGGTAGAGATAATCTAGTGAACGGAGAACGTAGTGTCTTGAACACTCCTTTCTTCATTTTCGAAGTGTCTTACAAGCGCGGTGAAAGATTTTATAAAAATAGTATAAACTTTTTCATGAGTGAGGATCGAACCCACAATCATTGCATTTACAGACAGACACTTTTCCACTGCGCCATGATAATTTCATGTAATATTTATGACCTCATTTTTAATATGCTTTATTTTTATTTCAGGTAAGAAAATATTTTTGATTAAAGTGTCGACTTCTAAAGTTGGTGACCGGTAAGTGTATTATTTATTGAAAAATTATATATTATTGCTCTTTAAATGTTATTTTGCTATTTATTGCTTTGACCGTAATAACTACTACCTCGTTTACTCGTAAAGCACGCGTTGCCATAGCAACGTGTATGGCACCTTATACACGTTGCTATGGCAACGTCTACAAAAGTCTATAACAATATTCAAACACATAGTTAATTAATTTAATATATTCTAATGCATTATTATAAAAAAACCTGACCTGACCTGACGTGTAATATCTCAAATACGATCTAAAAGCGAAGAACGGAATGTCTTAACACTAAGTTCTCTCTGCCTATCACGGTATACGATAAAAAATGTTTTTAATTTTTTTATAAACACACAAATTCAATCAGAAAGCGTGTCTTAGAACAGAGTGTCTGAACACTAAATTCTATCTACCCTGCTTTGCGAGAAAAATCACATTCAGTGTTTTTATACAAACATCAGAGTGTCTTAACACTAAGTTCTCTGCTTATCTCCTATACAGAAGTAAAGTTTAAATTATAAAGAACAGAAAACCCGACTGAACTAATTCTTCAAATTTAGGAAACAAATACAAATGGAGTAAGTTATAAAAACTAGTTATGTGTTATATATTTGAAATGTGCTAATGAAGTCCTTTCATTTGGTACCCCACACGGTACCCATCAACGATTTTTTTCTTTATATTCATGACATAATTGCCTCTAGAGGCCGCCATATTGTATTAAGAGTGACGTCACATATCTAAGAATACTTGGAGTATCAATACCTATCTAACGTCACCTTAATTATATAATTCGGTCCAGGGGTTTGGAAGATATGAGGTAATAAAGAATATTACAAACATACATGATACGCGCGAAGAACATAACTCTCCTCTGACAGTCGGGTAAAAGGCGATTTTCACTTTTTTTTTATAAACATATAGTATTGTAATAATGCCTGTCGTGGTGCAGAGGCACAAGCGTGCGACTGTAAACGCGACAGGTTGTGGGTTCGATTCCCACTCCAGGAAATGTAAAATTTAGTATTTTCATTTCTAGGGTTTGGTAACAAGGCAAAGCGCGACGTTGAGTTCCGCCACTCAACACGCAACGCCTCAATTCGGCGGAAAATGGGGAACGGAAATGTTGAAAGAGAATGGAGTGTCTTAACACTAGGTTCTCTGGTTCCCTCTGCCAACCCTGCTATATGCGGGATACAGCGTGAAGTATTGTATACAGAATAATTGATGATTATTACAATATAGGTAACCCAGATAGCTAATCCTGTACAATCAAATAACCGTTATCAATATGTTAATAGAACTAATAAACGTTGGACTCGAGCCAAAATGCAAATGCCTTTTATGATAACAAGATTCAAGATTTTTGCAAGAACTTCAACTCGGATTTTTATTGCTGACTCTGATTTGATTTGGCATTCGTGTGATTTTGTATGATGGCGGAAGTAAAGCCTTTTTTCTTGATATTATGGTTATTTTTTATTGAAATATAAATATATAGGGGTATGGACCATAGGGGTGTTATAAATAGCGTTTGACTGTAAACGCGATTGGTTATGAGTTCAATTCCCTGTTGTGGAATGATTATATTAACACTAATTTCTAGGGTATATTTTATTTTCTCTCGTACCAAAGGTTGGCGTTGAGTTCCGCCAGTCCACACGTTTTTGGGACGAAAACGAATGAAAAGGTTGTCTTAAAAAAATAAAAATATATTTATTTCAGTATCACAATTTTCTTTAGCTGTATGCGAAGTAATGATACCAGCTGGCTGGCTGAGGCAGCATGTTACTAGTATAATACTAGTAGTTGTGTGAGGAGGCCCCCGCTATGCCATGCCATATTAATACAAATATTTTTGGTTTCTTCCTGCCGTACCGTGCCGTCAAACAAATTATAATTGTTTTATTAATTTAATATATTTCTGATACATTATTGTAATTCTTTTCAATTTTTCTTAAAAAAACATCACCAATAGCTTTGCTATACTTTAATAGCTAAATATATAGATATATATTTAGTCTACTCCAGGAAATGTAAAATATTTAGTTTACTCCAGGAAATGTAAAGTTTAGTATTTACATTTCCTGGGTTTGGTAACAAGGCAAGTGGGGAACGGAATTGTTGAAAGAGAAAGGAGTGTCTTAACACTAGTTTCTCGGGTTCCCTCTGCCGACCCTGCTATGTGATATATAGGATATAGGATATAGGATATAGGATATAGGATATAGGATATAGGATATAGGATACAGCGTGAAGCTAAAAAAAACATCACCAATAGCTTTGCTATACTTTAATAGCTAACTACATAGATATATTGTAACTAATAGAACGGACAGCTAAATTGACGACATCCTTTACGTTTATAGTGTAATTATACGACACGGATATTATTAGAAGGTCAATTAACATTATACGCCTATAAATTTGTGGTACTTTAGTAAAGGAGATCATTATTTGCATTCTGAAATGAAATATTGTTTGGGGTAGATTTTGTATGGTATTTTGTTTAGTTTCACGCTTTGCAAAGCAAGATAGGTACAAAGAGAACGTAGTGACAAGACATTCCGTTGCGTGGGTAATGAGTGATAGTACTTAACGCAGTAGCTTGTCTTAGCAGAGCGAGATATTTTTTTTTACATATATCTAATCATTTTCCCGCGTATAAATCGAATTCATAACCATCGTGATTTCAATTAGACAGTCCTACTCCGACACGATAGTCTTTATTATAAATGCTTATATTTTTCTATATCTATCTATGATTCAATTTGTATAATAAAGTTACGCAAAGTTGTTTTGACACACTACTTACCGTCCGATTTTTTTTTTTATTGGCACATGTGTCCGAATCTAATGACAATTCAATTTTTTTATAGAAGAAATCTGATATTCTTATCTGTGTGGTCAGGTTAATGAGACTAAATATATGTGTATGTAACATTTTATAAGTAGTGCAATAATTAAGAAGTTAAAAAAAAAGAACAACTCGGGTTAACTTTAAATGAAAAGCACTTGAAAATAACATTATTACGAATAACTCATAAACTTCTTGTGAGCCGTTAACTAAATTTAAACAAAACTACAGCAGAAGCAGCTAGCTATTACAAATAAAAAAACATCAAAATTAATCACCCAGTAAAAACTTATACGATAACACACATAAAAAATACAATCCTTTTAATAAAAAACGCCTGTCGTGGCGCAGAGGCACAAGCGTGCGACTGTATGCGACAGGTTGTGGCTTCGATTCCCACTTCAGAAAATGGAATTTATAACTTCCTGCAATATGCTATACTATGCGGGATACAGCGTGAAGCTATGTATGTATGTATGTAAAAATACAATCATACTGAGAACCTTCTTTATTAAAATCGGTTAAAAACGAAATGATGAAATGTTCGTTCAATTTAAATCGGTATTTCATACCGCAGTAATCAATGAAGAGCAATCGTGTGACATCAGTACAGTAGTTACCACTTAATTAACACCGTGTAACGTTGGTTACGTGATGAATTTTAATTCTTTTGTATGCCTATTTTTATGTTAATATATATATTTTAAAGTTTTATTTCATTTGTTATTATAAATTAGTGGAGTGTTTTGGAACTATATTCTCTTTGATAACTTTAGTAAGCGGGAATAAGTGGAAACGAAAACAAAGAAATCTTAAAGTTATGAAAAAACAACTGTTATCACTGAAATTTGAAATTTTGGAAAAAATGGATTGATTGTTTTACAGCTAGCAGGGAAAACATAGGGAACCTAATGTCAAGACGCTCTGTGCTTTAGTTTTGATCGGAAATCGTAGCGCAGTGTAACATCGTCTGATGAAAACGCCTTTGGTCGTGGATTCAATTCTCACTTGGGGGATGACTCAGTTATGTTACTCAACACGCAAAATCTCAAATTCAGGCAAAGAGTGGAAAATGGAGTGTCTTAACAATAGCTTCTCTCTGATTATTTAGGCGTCAAACTGATAAAAAAACCGGCTAAATATTATAAAAGCGACAAATTTCTTTAACATGGGATAATGATTCAAAATTATATCATTTGAAAATACCGGGATCATTAGAAAGGAGGAAATTAGGTTTCTTGCAGCTTCATGCTTTATACTATACTGCAGAGTAATCAGAGAGTAACTGGTGTCAAGACACTCCGTTCTCCACTTTCCACCTAAATTCGAGACATTGTGGCGAAACTCAACGCCTCACCTTGTCCAATATATCCATTCCCGCTCCCGTATTATTATGTTGTTATCTAAATACTAAAGAAGCGACAGATTTTAGTGGAAATATGTATATACATAAACAAAATAGAGTTTTATCCCACAAATATTTGCATTAACAAGATTCGAACTTCAAACTACGTTTCAACTGAGCTACAGTATCAAAATTTATAACAACTTCACTCCTCAAATACATCGTCCATTATTTATTTAATAGGCTGTAAGTGCCACTCGGTACACTGTCTTAATTAACCAGAGCCAGAACGAAAGCATTGCATTGTATATATAAACATACATATATATACACCTGTCGTGGCGCAGAGGCCCAAGCGTGCGATTGTAAACGCTACAGGTGGTGGGTTCGATTCCCACTCCAGGAAATGTAAAAAAATAGTATTTTCATTTTCTGGGTTTGGTAACAATGGAAAGCGCGGCGTTGAGTTCCGCCACACAGCACACAATGCCTCGATTCGGCGGAAAGTGGGGAACGGAATGTCTTAACACTAGGTTCTCTTTGCCTACTAAATGCGGGATACAGCGTGAAGCTAAAAAAAAAATACAGAAATATGCGTAAATGGTAGAAGCGATTGGATTTTTTTATATTAAGTTACTGCTAATATTTATGTTTAATAATATTTTTAAGGCCATTATGCTTTTTAGCATTCTTTATCATCTTTATCGACTGATCGATGTTAAAGTAATTGATTACATCAAATAAATAAATTAGTACATACAAGTATAAATAGAATAAACAGTATTAAGCGGAAAGTGAAGATAAGATAGAACGGAGTGTCTTAACACTAGGTTCTCAGGTTCCCTCTGCCTAACCTGCTATATACCCGCATGGGTAGGGAGATACAGGGAGTGGGAATCGAACCCATAACCTGTCGTTTACAGTCGTACGCTTGTCCTTATGCGCCACGGCAGGGATCCATAATACTCTATAATATTGTATAAAGCTGTATAAGGTTTCCTAGGTTTGCATTTTCCTCGCTGTCCATAAATTTATAATTAAATAGCGAAGTACGGCTTTGCCTCGTTATGGGGAATTTTATTTAATTCTCCCAACGCTACTCGGTCCCTCTGTGAATTTATAGTGCTCTCGTTCTCTCTAGATATAAGATTAAGCTTTTGACTTTGTGGTATTAAAGTTGGATTATTGACCCATATTGGGTCCTATTTCCTTTTTTAACTTCATGCTGTATCCCGCATATAGCAGGGTAGGCAGAGGGAACCTGAGAACCTGGTGTTAAGACACTCCGTTCCCCACTTTCCGCCGAATTGAGGCATTGCGTGCTGAGTGGCGGAACTCAACGCCGCGCTTTGCCTTGTTACCTAACCAAGGAAATGAAAATTTTACATTTACTGGAGTGGTAATCGAACCCACAACCTGTCGCGTTTACAGTCGCACGCTTGTGCCTTTGCGCCACGACAGGCGTTAAGTTAGATTATTGACCCATATTTGGTATTATACGTTTTTTATTAGTGTGAAGACACTCCGTTTTTCACTTCAAATGAATTCAAGACAATGTATTTTAATTTTAAGGACGCGACTCGTCTTATCAGAGTGGGGAAAGGAAACTAATTTACATATTGTCACTCCCATGAGTATGAATCGAACCCACACCAACATACGTTTATAGTCAGGTGGTGTCTTACGCCAGAATGACCTCAAAAAATGGTCCTATCTAATGTTGACTAATTGATTCTTTTATTGTTGTCTGATAAATATCTTTGTCTTTATGAGTGTACTCCACATTTGACACTTTTGTATAAATTATACTAAAGTGTATGTGAAACAAAAGCTCACTATTTATACCTTAATAACTGTTTCATTAATTAAATATATACATACATAGTACATACATGGCTTCACATTGTATCCCGCATATAGCAGGGTAGGCAGAGGGAACCTAGTGTTAAGACACTCTGTTCCCCATTTTCCGCCGAATTGAGGCATTGCGTGCTGAATGGCGAAACTCAACGCCGCGCAATTAAATATATTTTAAAGTATTATTATAAAAAAATATTAGATTTCTAGAGTTTGCCGCCATATAAATTTTAACTATACCAAATTTCAACCGTCGGCAAAATTGTTTTCTATCATCCACAAATAAGTCAATAACAGAGAACGGAGTGATTTATCACTACACCTGAATCTCTATTTTAGGTACCGGAAGTCTGCCTTATACTTCCGGGGCTTAACCACGTTCTTATAATGCTACTCTTCATGTATATTTGCATAGCATAAAAAGCATAATCTATTATTTGTAACTGCTCAAATGAGATATGTAAGTGAATGTTGTAAATTTAACGTAATTGCCTTTGGGAATGTATTTTGGTTCACGCTGAAAGTTTATATTAGATATGGAGACAGTGTTGTTATGAACAAGAAATTCCATTTGATTTTGCTTGTATATATAATCATACATACATAGCTTCACGCTGTATGGATTTTTTATTTCTTGGGTTTGGTAACACGGCAAAGCGCGGCGTTGAGTTTCGCCACTCAGCACGCAATGCCTCATTTCGGCGGAAAGTGGGGAACGTAGTATCTTAACAGCAGGTTTCCTCTGTCTACCCTGCTATATGCGGGATACAGCGTGAAGCTATGTATGTATGTATGTTGATGGCTATGCTCATGTAACGTAAGCAAAAAAGCGTGTAATTAAAAAAATAGCTGTAAAATCACTCATTTTCATTAATATAATACCATCAAAAATTAATGGTTGTAAAATATCCTGTAAGTACCGGAATCCTCGTTAACAATCTCAGCCAATCAGCACTTATGTTGAAATGCTTCTTTGTCAGCAAAAGATCAGTTTTAAAAGCACAACTTCTGCCAACACTTAAAAGATAACTTAATTAAGACGGTCCATAGTTGAAGAGTGTAAATTATAGATCAGGGGTGGTCAAGCTTCTTAGAAAAATAATCATTAACTTTAATTAAAAATATATTTAAAAAAAAAGATTTAAAAAAAAAAGAAAATCGACTTCAAATAACATTTTATTTGAAGTCGTAAAAAGTTATATTATTACGAATAACTCAAAAACTTTTAGTCAGCTCTTTATTAAACTTAAATAGGACCACATCAGAAGTACATTTTTTTTATATGAATTAAATTACATTCACGGGCTCACACTTGCCCGTGCCTTTTGTTTCTCTTTATTTTATTTATTATTTGTTATATTTGCAGCATACTTAAATGGAACTACTTAATTGTATCTTAAAACTATGGTGAGATCCTCACCGACTGACTCCTTTTTTTTCCGTTTTCTTTCTTTATTTTTTTCTTTTTTTTTGTGTGCCATCATACAAAAGTGAGTAAATTATAGGGGATAGCCAAGCTTGGCAGTCGGAGTCATTTTTTTTTTGTTAGCCGCAATTAAATATGTCGTAACAAATATTTTAAAAGATCATCACTCCAAATAAACTGTAGTTCGCGGGCCGCGGGTTGGTATCCCCTGTTAGATGGATACTGTAACGGATGCTGCAAGGCGAGATGAGCAAAACTAAAAGTTAGTTTAAATACCCCTTTTATAATGGTTATTAGCGTATTTCATAGTATAAGTCCTACTAATATTATAAATACGAAAGTTTAAGAGGACTTATCCTCATAAAGATGAAATGAAGATTGTGTGCTGAGTGGCGGAACTTAACGCCGCGCTTTGCTTCGTAACCAGAACGAGGAAACGAAAATACTACATATTAATCTAGATATAAATACGTGAACAGAAAACTTTGACTCCCTTTTTACGAAAATTACGCGGACAAAGGAGCATGAAACTCGGTACACTTATAGTTTATATAGCGAAGGAGTGCACAATGATTATATTTTCTAAAAATAATGCATTAGATTAATAAAATAAGTGTTACACACTCTACCGTGATTTGACATCCATGTTTGTATAAAGTAACAAATACGTCACTACTCAAAGCGTTATCAACGCATTTACGGGGACACTCGTTATTATAAATATTTGTTACTTTCATTTCCTAGAGTGAGAATCGAACCCACTACCTGTGTACCGTTTACAGTCACACGCTTGTGCCTCTGCGTTACCTCTAGCCTCAAATGAATGGAATGAGAAGAATGGTTATGTTTAAATTATTGTCATTTTTCCGCTCTAGTAAGATAAAACATGACCTTGAGTTCTGCCACGCAATGTCTTGTTTTCGGGCGGAAATCAGAACGGAGTGTCTTAACTCTACGTTCTTATTCACTACTCGTGTATGCCGGATAAAGGTGAAGCTGAAAAAAGAGAATGAAAAGATAGACTTTTTTTTTCATTTGAACGCCTGTCGTGGCGTTTGTGGGTTCGACTTCCGCTCCATGAAATGGAATTTTTCCTTTCCTGGGTTCCTTACTCAGCACGCAATGCCTTAGTTCGGCTGAAAGTGGGGAACGGAGTGTCTTAACACTAAGTTCCCTCTGCCTACCCTGCTATATGCGGGATACAGCGTGAAGTCATGTATGTATGTATGTATGTTGTCATTTTTTATTACGTTGTGTTTCATTGAATTGCAAAAACAACGATTTAAAAGAGAAAATACACAAAACATACATATTTACAAATTCACATGAAAAATACATTGCAGGTCTATAAAGCTAAACCAAACTGAACGCTACAGTACATAAAGTGAACAAAATTAAAAACTAGAACCGTGGCCGTAATTTTTTATTTGTTAACCGAATTTTAAAAAAGGTAGTTCTCAATTTGGCTGTTTTTTTTTGTGTGTTACTGTGTAACTTTAATGGGGAAATAATTTTGGTTATTATGTTTTTATACGATAGCTAGTGCTACTCTGGTTAGACTCATTTCTGGTTGGACTCATTTAAATTTAGTTAAGACCGGACAAGTAGTTTTCGAGTTATTCGTAAAAAAATACTTTTTTTTTGGCATTACCATAATGAAAACACGGTGCAAATCGTACAAAAAGAAGAAAAAAAATTAACATTCTCTATTTTTATCATTATTAGTAGACTCATTGACACGTAAAATGCGCTTTACTTTGTCCACGATTATAGCACTTTATACAAAGTTCTAAGTTGATGGTCCTCCTCCCTAGGAGGCCAAGCCAGGGTCAGAGCTCGTCAAGCTCGGCCCCCCACAAAACCCGGTGACGCTGTCGAGGCCAACAGGGCCAACAGCATACTACACAGTCGAAAAAAAAAAAAATCTATACAAAAGTGTATATCAAACACATACTAATATGAGTGTGCGATTAATTTGTTTCTAATTTATTATTATAAAAAAAATATCGGCTTTTTGTACCTTATCTGTATCAGCTTTAACCAAGCCAAATTTCATACACCTCCTTCGGTATAGTTTTCCTATAAAGGGATCCGAATATTATCCTTTAATATTTATATACGTGAAGCAAAAAATTTACCTTTTTTACGAAAATTACGCGGACAGAGAAGCATGAAACTTGGCACACTCATAGTTTTTATAGCGAAGGAATGCAGAATGATAATATCTTTTTAAAATAATGCATAAAATATATATTAAAATAATAAAAATATTGCATACGCTACCATAGTTTGACATCCATGTTTATACAAAGTGACATATACGTTGCTAGGCAACGCGTTATTAACGCGTCAACGGGGACACTAGCAAATATAATATATCGATTAGGTTTTAATTTTAAATCATAGTCTCATAAAATCATAGTCTCTCTACAGTCCTCTGAAATAGACACACAAATTGACACGGCGGCCAATCACACGTGCATACATAGCATATGGCGCTAAACCTGAATTAACTTTGCTGTGGTTAGTCAATTCTGTTTGTTTACCGGATTTAGGAGTATTAAATGAAACTACGCCTGTCGTGCCGCAGAGGCACAAGCGTGCGACTGTAAACGCGACAGGTTGTGGGTTCTATTCCCACTCCAGGAAATGAAAATTCAAAATAACATTTAGTATTTTCATTTCCTGGGCTTAGTAACAAGGCAAAGCGCGACGATGAGTTCCGCCACTCAGCGTGTAATTCCTCAATTCGGCGGAAAGTTGAGAACGGTACCGTTGAAAGAGAACGGAGTGTTTAACACTAGGTTCTCAGGTTCCCTCTGCCTACCCTGCTGTGTACGGGATACAGCGTGAAGTTATAAAAAAATGAACCACGGACTCAACTCACGAAAATGTGACCACGGACTACTTTAAAGTGTTCGAAACATCGGGTTTCCAAAAATGTATTTCCGAATACTAAAATATACGCGATTAATCCGTATCGCGTTAAAATAGTTTCATTTAATATGTGTAAAAAACGCAAAAATCTATGATTATTAGATTTAATAATTAATATAATTAAAGAAGATACTTCTTTATATAACTTTAATTGTTTCTGTCCTCGCTTTGGTAAGACAAATCAGGAAATTCTGCCAATTAATACACGACGTCACAAATTCCGGCGAAAAGATACGCAAATTGAAAAATACACTGAGTGGGAATTGAACCCATAACTACTAAGCTAATAATCACATACATACGATCCATTGAAAAATACACTGAGTGGGAATTGAATCCATACTTACTAAGCTAATAATCACATACATACGATTCAACTGCACCATAAAACCGAAAGTAATATATTAAGATATTTATAAATTGAATTTGGCAGACAGACTTAAATATTTTTTTAATTTTATTGACAACTGACAGAAGTATACAATTTTTCAATGTCATGAGCTCTTGATTGAATTACTGTAACACTTACCATATTATTCTTTTTAAATTCCTGTCTGACGCTTTAAGATTAAAATAAATAACGTTGCTTTTTCCAACTTCAACAAAGGGAGGTTCTTAGCTCGACTATTTTTTTAATGCGCATATTTTTTTACTGAGTGAACCAATTTTGATGTTTCTTATTTTATTTGATGGATAGTGCTTGTTATGTGGACCTATTTAAATTTTGTTTATTACTGGACGTGTAGTTTTTGAGTTATTCGTAACAATTTTGGTTTTTAGAGAATTTGCATTGAAGACGGTTTTCTTTTTTTGTACCATTGCGCCACGATGACCTTTATATACTTTTTTTTTAAGATCAATATAAATAATATTATTTTTAGAAGTAAAAAAATTTTGAAATCTTTGTGAGTTGACATTCGATGTACTAAAGAAACGACAATAAAAACAGATAAACACATATGTGATAAATATAATTATTTTCTCCAGTGGGATTCGAACCCATAACACTCACATTTACAGTCACAATAGTAATAGTAGTATTTTTAGAGTACATAATATTTTTAGAATGCTCGAAAGTATAAGTTGTCTCAAAAGAAAGCATAGGTTGTCTCCGATTATTTCGCAAAAATGTGGGAAATTCTTAAAAGTAAAGAAAAATAACGTAGTTTTGAAATTTCTACTCTCTCTCTCTTTCTCTATTTAAGCTAACTTACTTTCCCAAAAAAAATGACTTGACACGTTCTCTGTGCTCATGTCAATTGTACTAACATTTGTCTGACTCATTTTGAGTGGGAATCGAACTTCTAACCATTACGTTTCCTACCACACTATGCCACTGCGCCACCATGGCGTCTGGCTTCTATTGTAAATATAATTTCCATGTTATATGAGTACAATGAACTAAGGTGTGTATGCTAATAAATAGATCACGACTGCACGTCACGGGTCACAGGTTTGTTTCCGCAGGCCATTTCATTGTTGCTTTGTAAAAGTTCAATTAAGCTATCTTATTGCGTTATATTTATTAAATGTTTATATTTATATTATTTTCTATGCGATCTGTAAACGATATGCAGCGTTAAGTTACGCAAGGTAACATTCATAGTCATTAAAATAAGCGGAGTGTGGTAAATAGAACGGAGGACTCTCCGTATCAGGCTAGACTCTACTTATATTTAAATTATCTTTCTATGTGATCTGTAAAAGTTATACCGCGATAAGTTACGCGAAGTAGCATATAATGTCTTTAAAAAGAAGTGTGGTATGTAGTGAGAACGGAGTGTCTTTACACTAAACACTCTAAATATCTTGCTTAATACGAAAGAGTGGAAAATATCATTTTCACACAAAGTCTGTTGAAGTCCGTAATATGTTTAAAATTTTCAAAGCTTTATTGTGCCGTAACCAAAAGTACTTAGTAATAAATGTCAGTGCGTTCCTTATCCTTTTTTTTTGGTACTTAGAGAGAGCGTAGCGTGGAGACACTCCGTTTTCCATGTTAAATGCCAGATACTACGCCACGTTTTATTAGAGATTAAAATAATTCAAGTATAATAATTTAAATTATTTTAATTTCATCCCCGAGTGATAATCGAACCCAGTACCAATTATATTTACAGTCAAACGCTGCCCCACTGCGCTACGAGGGCTTATATAGATATTTAGATATTATATATAGATATATGATATGTAGTGTAATATTATAGCTTGTCATTTGCTTTGTGCAATACAAATATATTATTCTGACATTTTCACGTAATCACGCAAGCTGTAGCCACCTGGGGTCTTTACGCGTATTATTTATATTGTAGATAACGACTTGAGTTATTGGAAAATAATAATAAGGTAGCTAAAATAATAAAAGTATCATTAAATACTTCTTTACATTATAAAGGTATGTAAGTTTGTTTGTTACGATTTCAAGACAAAACTACTGAATCGATAATCATGAAACTTTGTTCATAAATTCTTGGAGAAATGGAATTTTTCATTTCCTGGGTTTGGTAGCAAGGCAAAGCGCGGCGTTGAGTTCCGCCACTCAGCACGCAATGCCTCAATTCAGCGGGAAGTGGGGAACGGAGTGTCTTAACACTAGGTTCCTTATGCCTACCCTGCTATATGCGGGATACAGCGTGAAGCTATGTATGTAATTAAAAAATCAGTTATAAATACAGTCTTTGTATCATAAATAACGGTAAGATTTTGGTTCAAAAATGACACTCTAAGTATGCAAATACCATACTAAAGGCATCACAAATAAAACATAAGCAGTTCCAACAAAAAAAGGGAACAAAGAATTTAACTCGCGAGCAAGTGTACATTTTTTGCATCGCATTCTTAACACGGCTTAAAATACATATGTATGTAGGTATAACTTAATTTAGATTGTCTGTATTGAGTTGTTTAAAAGAAAAAAAAAAGAAAAGTAGTGACAAATCTCTGTAGATTTTTAAATATCTAAATAATTTCACGCTTTTCTTCATACTAGTGTCCCCGTTGACGCGGTAACAACGCGTTGATTTTAGTTATGTATATCACTTTGTATAAACATGAATGTCAAACCATAGTAGTGTGTGTAACATTTATTTTATTAATTTAATATATTTTATGCATTATTTTAAAAGATATTATCATTTTGCCTTCCCTATATAAACTATAAGTGTGCCAAGTTTCATGCTCCCGCGTCCGAATAATTTTCGTAAAAACGGATCCAAAGTTTTTCATTCAAAGTGCTTCATTTATTTATATATAGATATAAAAGAGAAATTATCATGACACTATTCTCTACTTTCCACCCGAATTCAAGATATTGCGAGCTGAGTGGCGGAACTCAACGCCGCGCATTGCCTTACCAAACCAAGGAAATGAACATACTAAACTTTTACATTTCCTGGAGTGGGAATAGAACCCACAACCTGTCGCGTTTACGGTCGCATGGTTGTGCCTCGGCGCCAGGCGTTATCTAGGGAACCTTCTCTAGCTAACGTATCTACTTTAAATATATTTTTTTGTTAATTCTTTCTAGAGCGATTTGAACCCACAATCATTTGCGTTTACAGTCAGTTCCACTGCACCACAGTGGCTTATTTTATTATTTACTACAATATGAAGAATCTCTTAAAACCCACATGGGGTGTTGAAAACAACTAGTACTCCCCTTTTAAATAAAAACTACTCGAATTTGAATGTCCGTTAAAACAAAAGCTTCGGTTTATTTGTGTCGCGAAATCACTGCTTCTGTCCTTAGCAACTTATATATGCTGTAGTGATGTACGGGTGATGAAAATATTTATCGATATAATTATTTTTTTTGCATTAATTTTATAATTTTGTATTTAGTTGTGGGTTCGATTCCCACTCCAGAAAATATTAGTATTTTCATTTCCTGGGTTTGGTAACAAGGCAAAACGCGGCGTTGAGTTCCGCCACTCAACACGCAATGCTTCAATTTTGTGGGAAGTGGGGAACGGAATTGTCATAAGAGAACGGAGTGTCTTAACAGTAGGTTCTCAGGTTCCCTCTGCCTACCCCGCTATATGCGGGATACAGCGTGAAGTTAAAAAAAAAGAAAAGAAAAAAAAGAAATTATAATAACTAATTTTATTTTAATTTAATTATAATGAATATACGTTGTTCTTTTTTGCAAATTTATGAGAAAGAGAATGGAAATCATAACCGTCACGATCATATATAATAATGATGATACCTAATTAATGATATACAATACTATAAATAATTTGGGTGCGTAATTTTTTTTATTCTCGTCTCTGATGTTGGACGTTGAGTTTCGCTGATGAATTCGAATTCTGGCGGAAAGTTGAGAACGGAGTGTCTTAACACTAGATTCTCTCTGACTACAAAATTATTAATATAATATAAAAATTAACGAAATTAATATATAGTTGTTGCTATTTTTATATTAAAAAAAATAACTATTATAATAAAAAGGTACAATATATTACCATTTCCAATCTATATCATATACCAAAAAAAAACACTACAAACATAAAAAAATCAACCTACCGTATTAAAATACATACTTAGCGAAGTTCAAAATCTAAAAATAACTGAACGAAACGAGCTTTTTATCGACTATCACCCTCAGCAATGAGATCACGCACGCAGGACCAACAATGATTATGTAAATACATACATACATACATGCGCAGGCGCTCAGTGTAATGGCGACCGTCAGGCAGGCGCCCGTGCGCAAGCGCATATAAAAACGATAAAAATATAAAAAAAAAGCTCTAATATATTAAATAAAATAATCAAAATTAAATAAACAATAATATTTTTTAATATTGTAAATGAAAATTGAACCATTTTTTCAAAATTTCGTGTGATTTTTTGCATATTACATGTGTGAATGTATTTTAGTGTTGTGTTCTCGAGTGTGTGTCTGTCTGTCATATTATAGTGTTGTGTATCGCCTTACAGGGATTTGTGTCAATTAGTAACGTTTATCTATTACTTGGACGATGTTTGCTTTGGATAGTCTGTGACCTAGTAATTATATAAATAAATATTTTATTACGTTTTTATATGGATATTTCTTATATTTTTAATTTTAATGAAAGCTTAGTGTTTAGACACTCAGTTTTATATAAATGAATAATTTAATGTTTTTATGAGTCTTGTAATGAGTCTTGTAACGCCTGTCGTGGCGCAGGGGTGCTGGTTGTGGGTTCGATTCCCACTCCAGGAAATGTTAAAGTTTAGTATTTTCATTTCTTGGGTTTGGTAACAAGACAAAGCGCGGCGTTGAGTTCCGCCACTCAGCACGCAATGCCTCAATTTGGCGGAAAGTGGGGAACGGAGTGTGATAACACTAGGTTTCCTCTGCCTACCCTGCTATATGCGGGATACAGCGTGAAGCTATTGTATGTATGTAATAAGTTGTGTGGTTTTAATTTTTGTTACGAGAACTTAGTGATGTGACACTCCGTTTTTCGCTTAATTCTTTGTTTTAAAGTAATCGCGTTTTTTTTGCTATGAGCAAAACAGATAGGCCTTATAGTTATGTTATGATCATCATCATCAAATTACACAAAATATTTATATATAAAGTGGTATCTGTTATTCTGATATATGAACTATATTATCGTAAAGATTCATCTAGATTCGTTTAGTAGTTTTTGAGTGAAAGAGAAATAAAGATTAATCCATTCTCTAAGACTTTTATAATATAATATTGTAGCAGAATCGAAACTTTTTTCAAGATAAAAATAAGAGTTCTTAAGTTTGTATTTTTTGCATATAGTTATTAGACTTATTTTATCAATACTATGAAAAGTTCTCATGAAATCAATTATATTACAGTTAAATGACGTTCAATTTAACGTAATCCCTATTGACGCGTTAACAACGCGTTGTCTTTAGCAATGTATATGTCACTTTATATAAACATGGATGTGAAACCATGGTTATGTGTAACATTTATTTTGTTAATTTAATATACATTATTTTTTAAAAATATTAGCATTCTGCACTCCTTCTCTATCTATATCAACTATAAGTGTGCCAAATTTAATGCTCTTCCGTCCGTGTAATTTTCGTGAAAAGGGGTACAAAGTTTTTGCTTCACGTATTTTTATATAGATTAAGATATTCTTTTTTTAAATAGTAAGACAGTACATACCTTTTGATTTTTTTTTAAATTATTGTAACTATCGTTTCGGCGGAAAGTGGGGAACAGAATTGTTGCAAGAGAACGGAGTGTCTTAACACTAGGTTCTCAGGTTCGCTCTGCCTACCCTGATATGTGCGGGATACAGCGTGAAGTTAAAAAAAAAGACAAAAATATCAATTCGGATTTGAACTCTTTGAATAAAAAAATATTATTATGTACTTAACCACGTTGGTCATATATATTCATATCTTTTGCAATAGAAAAATATGGACTTACGTAAATCATAATTACTCATCATGTTATTTGTTACAAAACATAATTAACGTTATTACTGAAATAACTTAGTATTTAACAAATTTAAAAAAAATTCTAGAATAAATACATACTATTAATTGTATGATGCCTGTCGTGGCGCAGAGGCACAAGCGTGCGACAGTAAACGCGACAGGTTGTGGGTTCGATTCCCACTCCTGGAAATAGTTTTTTTATTTCCTGGGTTTTGGTAACAGGGCAAAGCGCGGTGTTGAGTTCTGCCACTCAGCACTACTAATAGAGAATAGATAACTAGTAATAGTGCTGTAATATATTTCTGTATTCATGTCTTCTTCATAGTTTCCTTTAAGTTTGTTTAAATTTTAGCCACGTTTTATTTGAGTCATAACCTCTTCCATACATAAAGTATAGCGAAAAGAATCTACTTGTAAAATAAGCTTCACGCTTTATCCCGCATAACAGGGTAGTCAGAGTGAATCTAGTGTTAAGACACTCCGTTCCTTTCCGCCTTAATCCAAGACTTTGCGTGGTAATAGAGGCAGATAATGTATGTATGTAAAAAATTGAACAGTGCCATTGAGGTAGAGATGCTCTAAGAGAGGATTTCTTGAAATTTCTTTAGGAAGGCAAGAAGATGGAATACTACGTTTTATAGTCAAAAATAAGGAAGTAGGAACTGTATGGCAAAGATCATTAAATTCACACAAACGAAGTTATGGGCTACAACTTGTATATTATTTACTAGTAGGCCCATTGACGTGTAAAATACACGTTTCAAACTATCAACATGTAACTATGCGAAAGTTTATTTTTTAAGTTTCACCTTGTAGCCCTCACATAGCAGAGTAGGCAAAGCACAAAGCACAGAATATTAAACATATATAATAATGAATATTTAATATTTTCATTTCTTCGCTCTGGTAACAAGGCAAAGCGCGGCGTTGAGTTCCGCCACTTAGCATGCAATGCCTCGCTTCAGCGGAAAGTGGGGAACGGATAAGAGAACAGAGTGTCTTAACACTAGATTCTCAGATTCCCTCTGCCTACCCTGCTATGTGCTGAATACAGCGTAAAAACAACCTTAATAGAATTAGAACCATTGCGTAAACTTAGATACTTTCCGTTGAAACTTATTAATAGCTTCAGTACTTACCTGTTCATTCAAAACAATATTGTAGCTCACCATTATGCTATAGGTCTATGAACCAATGAGTCACCGCATAGTGTAAACTTCCGCGCATTTGACGTTAGAAAGTGTTCGTCCTATTACTTTTGTTAAGATTTGAAAAGGCTGAATAATGAGATTTAAATATGCTTGTGACAATTTTGTTTTCTAAAATGTGTTTATTATTAAGTATGTTTTCGGTTTTTGTTAATGTAGATAGATAAATTAATTTAATAGCCAATAATTAATAAACAAGGCAAAGCGCGGCGTTGAGTTCCGCCACTCAGCAGTAGTAGCAGTAGAGTGTCTTAACACTAGGTTCCCTCTGCCTACCCTGCTATATGCGGGATACGGCGTGAAGCTGTATAAATTAATTTTGATTTTAAGAATTGAGGTCATAACTGTAACGACCAATAGCTTTTCAAAATAGCTTGTAAGTTTATTTTTTATAAAAAAAATAAATAAAGAACTTACAAAAACCTCGTTTAATCTAAAATTAAATCAATGACCTACAATGACTCAATTATTTAATAACTTTACTGTAAGCAAAATTATCCTGTCACTAAAAAAAAACATAAATAATACACAAAATTCATAAGATATAGTAAAATAATTAAAAATACAGAAAAAAAAACAATTAACAATAAATGTCACAGATAAAAAATCTATCCATAGATAGACACAAAATGGAGTGCTGTCAGTTTTCCCGCGCAAACCGCACTCACACTACGCATACAAATCGGCCATTTTTATTCTGTGCATGCCTCTAAAATGTCCGCCGATTTATTTTCACTCGTGTTCAAATGAAACTCACTTTCTGCTCGGTTTGCTTGGTACAAATCTATTTTCTTGAACGAAATCGAAAATGAATGGATTCCGATAATTTTGTAGGTATAGCAAGGCTTGTTCAGTTTTTAAAAGCAAGTATATGTTAGAGAAAGTCATTTAGATATTAATTAGTCTATAAAATATAGATGCTATTAGTTTTTTACATACTTTTAACCGACTTCATAAATGTGGAGGTTCTGAGTTCGACTGTATTTTGTGTAATTGGGTGAACCAATTTTGATGGTTCTTTTTTATATCATAGCTATAGTACTACATCAGTCCCATTTAAATTAAATTAAGATTGGACGATTAGTTTTCGAGTTATTCGTAATAATTGTAGTTTTGAATGGTTACTGTTTGAAGTCGGTTTTTTTTTTTTTTTGGTAAATTTTTATTTATTTATATCATATGGGTTCATTAAATAAAGCCATCATGGCGTAACAAGAAAGTATTTTGACTGTAAATGCGATCAGTTGTGGGTTCGATGTCCTTGGGGTAATGACTTTTACTTATCTATTCCGATACAACAAAATGCAATATTGACTTCTACAATTAACGACAACGTAGTGTCTCGAAATTCAAAGGAAAGTGGAGAACGGAGTGTCTCAACACTAGGTTCCCTCTAATTACGACAATATGCGGGATGGCAGTAACATCCATGTCAAATAAACAAGAACATGAAATACCACTAAAATTTTACAATTTTTTTAAGAAATATATACACTTTCACAAATAAATGCTAAAAATCTATGTCACTTTTTTAAAAATATTTGAAACCAATGAACTAACAATTTTAAGCATCTTTAACCATATGTTACATCTTATAAATTATTTTAAACTAGCTTTATGCCGTGATTTCGTTTGTGTTGACTTTAAAACCTAAAAGCTTTATCGTTTTAGGAATAATCTTTTAGTGCTAACCTAAACTCTCCAAGGAACCTACATGCTGAACTTTCATGGCGAGTAGTTTCTACTCGGCTGTCGTGGCGCATAGGTACAAGCGTGCGACTGTAAGCGCGACAGGTTGTGGGTTTGATTTCCACCCCAGAAAATGGAATTCTTCTTTTCCTTGGTTTGGTAACAAGGCAAAACGCGGCGTTGAGTGCCGCCACTCAGTGCGCAATGCCTCATTCCGCGGAAAGTGGGGAACGGAGTGACTCAACACTGGTTCCCTCTGCCTACCCTACTATATGCGGGATACAGCGTGAAGCTATATATGTTATGTATGTATGTATTTTACTTTTTTAACACAAAATTTTTGTATAATAAATAAATTTAAAGTATTTTTTCTCAAGTTTTATATATAGATACATAGGAGTGCCTACTTTTCATGTATTTAGGTTTTAGAGTAGCACAATTGCACGAGTTGCAACTGAATATAAATATTTCTAAAGAATCCCGCTGACAGATTATTCGATGGATGCCAACTAGGTCGACTTTTCTAAGTCGTCGTAAAAGAGAATTTATTTTATTCGCGATTATTATTTTAAGTAATACTGGAATTAGAGGAGGATATGGGTTCGATTCCGACTTGGGGAATGGATACCCATTCAGTAAATATGTGTGTAAATTTTACATTTTTTAAATTTACATTTTTTCGCTGTGGTAAGACAGGATGCTGTTGAGTTCCGCCACTCAGCAAACAATCACTCTAATTTGGACTACAAATGAAGAACGTAGTGTTTTGACACTAGATGCTCTCTTACTATCCTGTTATGCGAATTATATACATAATTAACGCCCGTCGTGGCGCAGAGGCACAAGCGTGGGACTGTGAACACGACAGGTTGTGCGTTCGATTCCTACTCCAGAAAATGTTAGTATTTTCATTTTCTGGGTTTGATAACAAGGCAAGGCGCGGCGTTGAGTTCCGCCACTTAACACGCAATGCCTCAATTTGGCGGAAAGTGGGGAACGGAATTGTTGTAAGAGAACGGAGTATCTTAACACTAGGTTCTCAGGTTCCCCCTTCCTACCCTGCTATATCATTAGATATTTGACGGTTCGTCTTTGACATGATAGTGGTCGCGAGCCAGACGGAGGACGAACCTCCTACCACCTAACAATCTGTGAATCTCCACAGTTAATTACCATAGATAATAATAAATTTAAAAAGTCTTAAAAAGGGCGAATGGGCAATAAATGCCCTTTTTATTAGCGGTCTCGGCGTTCTGGGAATACTTCCGTGTTATTGCGGTTTTAATTAGATTTTTCTTCGAAAGTTTCTACTGTTGTAATTATAGACATCTTTCAAAATACATACGTTTATAAACAGCTTCACGCTTTATTCTGCACTGTGGTTAAAGAGAACCTAGTGTCAAGACACTCCGTTCAGTTCAGTTCAGTTCGAATTCGAGACGTTACGTGTTGAGTGGCGGAACTCAACGCCGCGCTATATCTTTTTTTTGTTAGCTTCACTCTGTACCTCAAGCCGAACCGAATTAAAATACATAAATTTACAATAAAAATCATCTATGCTCTTTAAAAAAATGATGATATTGTAACATAACATAAATTAACTATTTTTTTATTATTTTAGCTTCACGCCGTATCCCGCATATAACAGGGTAGGCAGAGGGAACCTGAGAACCTAGTGTTAAGACATTCTGTCCTCTTTTTTCCTATCCCCACTTTCCAAATCGAGGCATTGCGTGCCGAGTGGCGGAACTCAACGCCGCGCTTTGCCTTGCGCCTTGACAGGCCTTTTTTTAATTCAATTTCAAAATGAATTGGTTATTTAGTTAATAATGTGTATATATGGATATACACATAACTTTTCATGGAAAAAGTAATAATTTTTAATTAAAAAAATACGTTTACCAAAAAAAAGTTCTTATCACGTTATCAAATTAAAATGCCAAGTACGAGTTGATTTATTTATTAAGTATTATTTAATATATTTTTATAATAAATTTGTATAATAAAATGTTACTATAAATTACCGCCTGTTGTGGGTTTGATTCCCACTCCAGGAAATGGCATGTTTCGTTTCTTGGGATTGGTAACAAAGCAAAACGCGATGTTGAGTTCCGCCACTAAGCACGAAATGCCTCAATTCGGCGGAAAGTGGGGAACGGAGTGTCTTAACACTAGATTCCCTCTGCCTACCCTGCTATATTCGGGATACAGCGTGAAGCTATGTATGTATGTATTACAATAAATTAAAATCCTTACTAATATTATAAATGTGAATGTAACTTTTCAAGAACTCAACCGATTATCATAAAACTTTGTACTCAAATTCTTAGAGATATCATAAAGGACATGGGATACTTTTATTAAAAAATGGCAGATATGATTGTTTGTCAAAAAAAAAAAAATATATCTACTTCAAAGTCTTTAAATTAACGCATATACGCACAATACAATATAGCATGTAGTATGAACTGCCATTGACCACGAGCGAAGCCGCGGGTAACAGCTAGTAACAGCTAACAGCTAGAATAAAAGCAAAATTACAGTTTTCCTATCTCAATAAGGATCTCTAAAAACAGGTAGATATTAATGGAACTTATTTATCATTACTTATCAAAGTTTGAATCATTATCTTGTATTGGCAAAAACCAAATTATAACGGGTTTATTTCCACTAATGATGTTATTATAATAATTAATTGGAAAAAATGTATATCATTAATCATTAATACATACACTTATAGCTTTTTTTGTCATTTTGATATATGTGATAGTTGTCGATCATTTAGAAGGAGGTATCAGGTTTCATCTACATTTTTATTATGAATATAATTTCTACTGTTTGAAGCTTTTTACCGATATTACGTAGTCAGAATGAATCTAGTGTCAAGGCTCTCCGTTTCCCACTTTCCGCTCAAATTAAAGTCTGGTTAAAATAATTTTATTCAAAATTTTCGTCGCGCAAACCAAACATCATATTATTATTTTATAAAAAATGGAGAATGGAGTATCTTAACACTAGGTTTTCTCTGCCTACCCTGCTATATGCGTGAAGCAAAAATAAATTATAGCTTCACGCTGTATCCCGCATTTAGCAGGGTAAGCAGAGAAAACCAGAGAACCCAGTAATAAGACGCTTCGTTATCTTTTAACATTTTCGTTTCCCACTTCTCTTATGTCTTATCGTATATTGATGAATTCGAAATATTTTTTTTAAATCACTCTGTATTCCGCATATAGCAGGGTAGGTAGAGGGAACCAGAGAATCTAGTGCTAAGGCACTCCATTCTCTTTCAACAATTCCGTTTTCCCCTTTCCTCCGAATTGTGCGCCTGTCGGGGCGCAGAGGCACAAGCGTGCGACTGTAAACGCGATACGTTGTGGGTTCGATTCCCACTCCATGAAATAT
>JAKGSA010000562.1:682818-715948 GCA_033558755.1 Philaethria dido
TCCGTTCCCCACTTTGAGTGGCGGAATTCAACGCCGCGCTTTGCCTTGCTACCAGGGCTAAGAAATGAAAATACTATTTTATATTTTCAAAAAAATACTATTTAAAATATTATTTAGTAATTTTATTTCCTGGAGTGGGAATCGAATCCACAACCTGTCGCTTGTACAGTCGCTCGCTTGTGCCTCTCCGTACGTAGTAGAATTTAAAAAGTGGAGAAATTTTGTTATCACCACGTACAGTAGATAACAAGCCATGCGTTATCAGTTACACTTAGATGAAATTATTAGATAACTTAGATAGATCATAAGCGATATTACATTATATTAAGTTATGAAATAATTAAAATTTTAAGAAAAAAAAAATCTACTTTCAACATAAAATACAAGAAAGTACAATTATTACGAATATCTCTAAAACTACTTGCTAGATATTAACTAAATTTAATTGGGACCGTATCAGTACCACTAGCTATCATATAAAAAAATCATCAAAATTGTCATCCAGTAATAAATTATATACACATAAAAATATACGGTCATATTGAGAACCCCCTTTTTTTGAATTTGGTTGAAAAACAAAGATAACACTCAACTAGCTTGACAAATATCTAAAGTTTGTTCATCTCATCGCAACAATAACAGAAGTTATAAATGAATTAACATCTACAACTACAATTTGCACAACATTTGTTTGTATAAGTAATTCAGTTTACAACTTGGACCATCCCGGCGACACTGAAAGTAATTTACTGTAGTTTTCTGAACGCAACTGCAGTGCTTTAAGTTAACACTTCTAGAACTATAGTTGTAGTTAGGGTTGTTCTAGAATATCTCTCTCTCTCTCTTAGACAAAGAACGGCGTTGAGTTCCGCCACTCAATATGCAATGTCTGATTTCGGACAGAACGAGTCGAGAACGGAGTGTTATGACACTAGATTCACTCTAATGAAATTGATATACGAGAAACAGCGATAAGCTGCAAAAAAATCAACTGCAAGTCTAGAAATATGGTTAGGAAGTTCTTTGCCTCTTTTTCTTAATTTTATTACATTTACTTGTATGTAATAAATTAAAAAATGTTGCAATTTTGGTTGCCTTCTTGCTGTCTAATTTGCTTTAAAATTTACCTCTCAATTGTCCTGTCCTCTACAATTTTCATTTTAAGAGTTCCAAAGTTTTTCTTTAACATATCAACAAATTCTAAATTGTCTAGACAACCCTGTGCGTGTAAATATGCGAGTACATTAGTTGCGAGTCAACACGCTTACTGACATTTGCGTCAAATATTGTTATCTTTGTGTACTTTTAATTATAAAATCTCATGAATTATATTTATTTGATTGAAGCTATCGCAGGCGATAGGCGCATTAAGAAAGTGTCTGTCTATAAACTCGATTGGTTGTGGGTTCGATTCTCACTCGGTGAAATGATTTTATTTAAATCATTTTCATTTCTCCACTCTAGTAAAACAAAGCGTGAAACAAACTCAATTCCCCTCCACACACTACCTTCTTTATTTTCTGACTACTTTGAGATGTTGCATATTCATTGGTTAAATCCTAACACCGTGCTTATAAAAATAATAAGTAATATTTAAAAATAAAAATCTTTAATATTCATGAATGCACGCAATGCCTCATATCTGCGGAAAGTGGGGAACGGGAATGTCGGCGGAAAGTGGGAAACAGATATCTTAAGAGATCAGAGTGTCTTAACACTATGTTCTTTGATTCCTTCTGCCTACCCTGTGCGTGATACTAGCATAAAGCTGAAAATAAAATATAAGAAGGAAAAAGGCATATAAGTTCCTATCTCTGAACTTCAAATTATCATGCCTCAATTTGGCGGAAAGTGGGGAACGGAAATGTTGAAAGAGAATGGAGTGCCTTAACACTAGATTCTCTGGTTCCCTCTGCCTACCCCGCTATATGCGGTATGCAGCGTGAAGTTAAAAAAAAAGAATATATCATAAATATCTAACACACTGTTTGTTTCTCATCAAAGTTCATCACAAAGCCTTAAAAACGACCACAACCTAACAAACGATAAAACGATAAACAATGAAAAGCTAGTATTAAGACACTCCTATGTGTTAAGACATTACGTCTATTTTTAAGACATTGCGTATTCATTAGCGATACTTAACCCCGCGTTATAACAATATTTGTCTCTCCTCAAATGAATCACAGTCTTAGAAACCATCAAAATAAGGGCGCCTAACAAAGAGATGCCCATACATGACTCATACACGCACGGCTATACGTGATCGTAATATTTTGTATGCGACAAACGATTTTATATTCTATATATAGAACTGTAAGGTGTAAAATGTTTTAATTGTTTAATAAATACTTTACCATGCCATTTGGAGTATATCTTTTGATATAATATATTTGCATATCAGTTCTGCTTCATTTTTAACCGACATCAAAGAAGGATGTATTTTTTTAATGTGTTTTACGGCACGTTTTTATACTGCGTGAATATTGATGATAATTTTCATTATTTGTCGTCCAATTTAAATTTAGTTAAAATCTGAGCAGTAGTTTTTGAGTTATTCGTAATAATTTAAGTTTATAATATATTTTATTTTATAATACCTACCTTCACGCTATATCCCTAGCGGGGAAGTCAGAGAGAACGGAGCGCCAAACGCTACGGTCTCTGCATACCTCTTTCGCCTCGTCCACAGTCATTAACCTCTTCATGTATGCCCTCCGGGGGTCCTCATGCTTTTTACGTGTCCTTCCTCCAGTATCATTGATACTTATTTTAATGTATATTACATTACACTGTATCCCACATATAGCAGGGTAAGCAGAGGGAACCTGAGAACCTAGTGTTAAGACTCTCCGTACCCCACTTTCCGTCGAATTGAGGTATTGCGTGCCGAATGGCGGAACTCAACGCCGCGCTTTGCCTTGTTACCGAACTGGAAATGAAAATACTAAACTTTTACATTGCCTGGAGTGGGAATCGGACCCACAACCTGTCGTGTTTACAGTCGCACACTTGTGCCTCTGCGCCACGACAGGCGTTGATACCGCCTTTGCATACATCTAATAGGCACATATAAATATATATTTGTTCTTCTCTTGTTTTTTTGTGTTCTATTCTTTTCTATTCTATATTTTTATTTTTTTTTGTATTCATTATAACCAACTTCTATAAATTATCTCTTTTTATGACTATTTTACAATACAATATACAATTACTATCATTTTAAATAGATGCTTTTATATAAAAATGTCAATTTAATATATTTTTAATTGTATTTTGGTCTTTATTTACAAAGAAATAAGGATAAAAATGCTTTTTTCAATGGTAAAACGTAACCGTCCTATTGTCGGCCTATATTTTGATTGTCAGTGTTGTCAGTCTTAATGCCAATTAAGCTTGTTATAATTAGAAAGTAATTAATTTTAATTTAAACAGTAATTTTAATTGTATTTAAAATAAATCTTCTTTCTGTGTGTGGATTTTGACAATTTTTATAGCAGGATAGTCTGAGAACCTAGTGTCAAGACACTCCGTTCTATACTTTCTGCCTGAATTCGATATATTACTTTACTTTGTAACGACACAGGCGTGCTACTGTAAACGCGACAAGTTGTGAGTTCGATTCCCACTCTAGGAAATGGAATTTTTCATTTCCTGGGTTTCGTTGCTAGCAAAGAGCGGCGTTGAGTTCCGTCACTCAGCACGCAATGCCTCAATTCAGCGGAAGGTGGGGAACGGAGTGCTAACACTAGGTTCCTTCTGCCTACCCTGCTATATGCGGGATACAGCGTGAAGCTATGTATGTATGTTTGTATGCACTTTGTATTACCGAAGCAGAGTATTGAAAATAATTTTAATACGACAATCGGGTTTACAGTGAGTCAGTGTCTCACTGCGCCATAAACCTTTAATTTTGGCTTATTTTGGATATATTATGTTTCATAATGATGATATATATTTATATTAATAATTATTTTTTGTTTGTTTCAGGTAATATTATAATTCATGAGATTTTATAAATGCGTTAATAGCGCATTGCGTAGTGACATATATGTCACTTTGTATAAACATGGATGTCAAACCATGGTAGTGTATGTAACATTTATTTTATTAATTTAATATACTTTTTATGTATTATTTAAAAAAAATATTAGCATTCTGCACTCCTTCTCTATATAAACTATAAGTGTGCCAAGTTTCATGCTCCTCCGTCCGCGTAATTTTCGTAAAAAGGAATCCAAAGTTTTTGCTTCACGTATTTATATATAGATATGCTTTTATAAGCTTAATCTATATATATCAAGGTAAAAAAAATATAAGGCGATTTCGACACATTTCTGACAGTCCGTTTTAGTTAAACATTAGAAATTTTGCTTGAAAAAAAATTATACGACAGATAAGTATACATATTCTACAAAAAAAAAATATATATTTAACTTTAGAGACTTACGATAGACGAGAAAAGTAAAGAGTTAGATAGACAAAGAAGCTAGTATTAAGACATGCTCTTGCTTTTCCACCCACTTTCGAGGCTTAGTTCATATGCGTAACCTAACACCGTAAAAACAATATAAAATCAATAAACAATATTTCAAAATACATTACATAAGATTACGAAATATTTAAATTGTCGATTTCAACAAGGAACGGGCAATTCTAGTACGTATCAAATATGTCAACGCAATGGTTACGATAATAATGGCCTGCGATAGTTACTTTAATGGTAATATCTATGGATTTCACTACTAAATTATGATTTTACACTGTATTAGCACAGTGAACGTGAATCTGAATGTTTGAAGGGCATAGGTACGAATTTTATAGAAGAAATTATTTTCTTTTATATTGAAATATATTTTTTGAGTTGACATCAGATGTCCTTTGATTATCTCGTTTTGCGGATAGGTGACACTGCAATATGTTTACATTTGAAATTTAAGTGTTCGTATCGTCTAGTTCAATTTACTTTCAGCGTTGAGTTCCAATATTCAGGAAGTGATGTCTCTAAACAGATGGATAATGGAGAACTTGTCACAAGTATTATCTATCACTGTATATTTAATGTCAAATATACTTATACCTAGTGTCGAGACACTCAGTTCACCACATTCCACCAGAATTCGAAGAATTGTGTGCTAAGTAGCGGAACTCAGCGCCGCGTTTTACCTCACCAAAGTGAAGTCTCAATCAATTTTATAATTGAATAATCAATACTTAAATACAATTAACATAATAATAATATCCTGTAGTGGCGCAGAGGCACAAGCGTGCGACTGTTAACGCGACTGGTTGTGGGTTCGATTCCCACACCAGGAAGTGGAATTTTTCATTTCCTGGGTTTGGTAACAAGTCAAAACGCGGCGTTGAGTTCCGCCTCTCAGCACGCAATGCCTCAATTCGGCGGAAAGTGGGGAACGGAGTGTTGTAACAACTAGGTTCCCTCTGCCTACCCTGCTATATGCGGGATACAGCGTGAAGCTATGTATGTATGTGTATCTATGTATAGTAATAATATTCAATTTAACCTATAATACATTTAAATTAAATATAAACCAATAACTTCTAACCATAAATTGTTATTACACGAATTACTCACTGTTTGAAAATATTTCACTTCCTTTCTGTCATAGCAAAACTAATCTTATTTCAATTACAATAAAGTTTATTTTAGTCACATAAATGATTATAATCTATGAGTCAAGCTCGTGGGTGGTACTGTAGAATGCAGATTTTTATTTTCTTTGTAAATTCTTAACAAATCCCTTAGCAAATGATAACGGGTGAATAACCGTTTGCATGACCGTGTTCTATATTATTACTATTTTTTTAGCTTCACTCTGTATCCCGCATATAGCAGGTTAGGCAGAGGGAACCAGAAAACCTAGTGTTAAGACACTCTGTTCTCTTTTAACATTTCCGTTCACCACTTTCTGCCGAATTAAGGCATTGCATACTGAGTGGCGGCTATCAGACCCAAGAAATGAAAAAACTAAATTTTTTTTTTTTCAACTTCACGCTGTATCCCGCATGTAGCGGGGTAGGCAGAGGGAACCAGAAAACCTAGTGTTAAGACACTCTATTCTCTTTCAACAATTCCGTTCCCCATAAATCTAAAACTAAAACTAAATATTAATTATTATAAATGTTTAATATTTTCATTCCCTGGAGTAGGAATCGAACCGACAAGCTGTCGCGTTTACAGTCGCATGCTTGTGCCCCTGAGCCATAATAGATCTCAATTATTTTATCATATTAATTATTATTAAATGATTTATTTTTATTGAGAAATATAGTGTGAAGACGCTCTGTTCTCTATATTCCGTACCAATTCGAATTGTGTGTTGTGTGACGTAACTTAACGCCGTGCATTATGTTACTAGAAAGGAGAAATACATACATACATAGCTTCAGCTGTATCCCGCATGTATGTAGCAGGGTAGGCAGAGGGAACCTAGTGTTAAGACACTCCGTTCTCCACTTTACACCAAATTGAGGCATTGCGTGATGAGTGGCGGAACTCAACGCCGCGCTCTGCCTTGTTACCAAAGCCAGGAAATGAAAACATCCATTTCCTGAAGTGGAAATTGAACCCACAACCTGTCACGTATACAGTCGCGTTCGTGCCTCTACGCAAAGACAGACGACATATGAATTTATTTAAAGAATAATAATAAAAACTACCTAAATAATATATTATTTTGTACACATATTATTTTTCGCCATTGCTTTGTTCCACGTATAAACCCCAAAGGTTAGATGAGAAAATAATGTGTCAGATTTAGTGGGATTTGGCAAATCAAATTTATTTCCCACAGCCCGGAGCCTGCTGAAATGTAATTTCATGTAATATGAACGATATTGTTGACATTTTATTTGTAGTTTTATTATTAAAATGGAGTAGAATATTTATTTTAGTTACTACGTCTTTTCTAGCTTCAAGCTGTATCCCGTATATAGCAGGGTAGACAGGGAACCACAGAACCTAGTGCTAAAAGAATATATATATTGCTTAATATTTAAATAATTGTATTTACATGTCGACTTACCAACCTATTCACGCCTGATACGGATATATTCTCCATTTGGTGAAGAGAAAGTAATAATTTGAAAGTAATGAAGAATGCATTTTTTTGTTATTGTTGATATTTTTCGAGATATTCAATTTTGAAGTTAGTCGGTTCTTTCGTACTTACTCCCCACGATGCTAAAATGATCTTTTGGTTTTCTTTGTTTTTTTTAGCTTCACGCTATATCCCGCATATAGCAGGGTAGGCAGAGGGAACCTGAGAAATTAATGTAAAGACACTGTGTTAACATTTCTGTTCCCCACTTTCCGCCGAATTGAGGCATTGCGTGCTGAGTGGCGGAACTCAACGCCACACTTTGCCTTTTTGCCAAAACGGGGAAGTAAAAATACTAAATATTATTTAATATTTTCAATTCCTGGCGTGGGAATCCAACCCACAGCCTGTCGCGTTGACAGTCGCACGCTTGTGCCTCTGCGCCACAACAGGATCGGTTTTCTTTCTTGGATACAATTTATTTTTTGTGTTAAATTCCTGTTCAAAGATTTCGTGCTCATTACAAAAGACAGGCCTATAATTTAAGTTTGACTTTTAAAACACAGTTGCCGTCAGTTGTGTCAGATAACAGATTACAATTTGAAGTAAATTACACACCAATTTTAAGGAATTGGATCATTCCAGTAAATAAAACGTTTAAAATAATTATCACCTTCACGAAATCTTTAATTGAGATTATCAATATGCTTACAAAACTCCTTTATTTTATAGTGAGAGAATGAATACTTTTTTAGCTTCACGCTGTATCCCGCATATAGCAGGGTAGGCAGAGAGAAACTAGTGTTAAAACACTCCGTTTCCCACTTTCCGCCGAATTGAGGCATTGCGTGCTGAGTGCGCCGCGCTTTGCCTTGTTACCAAACCCGGGAAATGAAAAATTATATGGTTGGTGTATGGTTGTAACTTTGATGAACACTTGAAGGAATAATTATATTATTTCCTCACTATGGCTAAAACAAACTCCAATACCCAACACGCAATGAATCTCGAATAAGGGCAAAAATAAGAGAACAGAGAGTTATAACATTAGGTTCTCTAAGTACCCACAAAAAGTTCCAACTTTACACCAAAGCTGTCACATATAAAATTAGCATAGTAACAATATCAATACAATATATTTATCCGGTGTTCGCCGTGAAAATGCGGCTGGGGCCATTAAGATAACTTTGGACCGATTACCGTAAATAACGGTTATAGTTATGAAAGCGTATACATTACCAGCGTGATTCGGAACGTGAATTTGGCTTTGTTAATGTTTGAGTTATTGATTTTCATGTTGACATAAGTATAATGATTGAGATTTTAACTAAAAAAGGGAATCGACTTATAAGGATTTTTTTTACGAATAACTCAAAAACTACGTCGGATCTTAACTAATCAGTGGTGAGGGCTTTAAATTTTTATTAGAGAATCTGGCATATTTAGGGAAGCCGGTATTTAGTAATTCACTACGAACTTTTGTTTTTTAAGTCGTTTTACATGTCAGGACTTTTGACTTTTGACTTTTTTTGCAATTTTATACCCAACTTTTTTCTGGCCACATTTTTTTTTTCTCTCACACTTTTCTTGACCTTGTTATTTTTACAAACTGAATTACAGTTTAAAGTCCACATTTTTTTGGCAACCTTTTCTTTTAGGTGTCACTTGTGTTTTTACAAAATCACTCCCAAATTTTTCCAGAAAATTTATTGATATTTACAAAAGGTAAGCCGGTGGTAACCGATATATAAAACTGACAAGTAGTTTTCGATTCGTAGTTATTTTACTATTTAGTGCATTATAGTTGGAATCGGTTTTCTTTTTTCCATTGATTCAATCAAAAATATTCATCCCATCAAATTTAACTAAAAAACTAAAGTGAACAGCTAACTTCTAATCTACGACAGTCAGATGACAGAAGGGATGCTGACCTTAGTTTTTGCAAGCCGTTCCGTTACAAGTTACACCCATATGTAGAGTGTCTGTCCGTTTATATGGAACTAAACGTTACAGTTTATACTTGTTTACACTTGTCATTTTTTACAGTATCCATTGACACTTATCTCGTTGCCTTGACAACGTGTAACTTTATGCAACTACTTTATTGCTTTTTGGGTAAGTATTATATATTATTTCATAAATACAGAGCAAGAAATTAAATCGTATGATACCTGTATTTTTTTTGAAATCATTTTATAATTTTTAATTGTTATTTTTTTATTGAATTTCTTTATTCTTCTTTAATTTGGCTCCAATAATTTATCCGTAATAGAAGTAAGGAATATGGTATAGCTATCAGTGGCGAAGCGTAAAAAAACTATAAATTTAAGCTGGTATGTTTAGAGAAACCAGGCAATACGTGGACGACGGTATAGGATGTTATATTAGTAGTTTGCAATTCTTGGTCTTTTGCAATTCTAATTCCAATTTTTTTTGGTATCTACTAGTACATCCGTTATTAATTTGTTATAATTTCCAAAAGGTAAACCGATGGAGATCGTGTTATTTGGACGCTTCGCCACTGAGAGCTATGAATGTCTTATTCTTTTTTACTTCTTATTAGTTTTTTTTTCCTAATTTACACAAATTGCAATGAAGATCTATCTATATATCTATCTATCCATATAACTAATGTAATATATAATTTCAAATAAAGCACCTAAAAGTGAATGCATAGCGAACGCATTTCCCAGCTAAGTTAGATTACCGCTTGACGATTACAGTAATTGGTGCGATAACTTATCACTTCCTATTTGATAACAATATTGACACAATCGTGTTATCAATTTATAAGGATAGTGATCCTAAAGTCAAGAAGTGCATGTTACATGGCGTAACTCAACACCGAACTTTGTCTTGCCGAAACGGAGAAATGAAAATAATTGAAATATAATTCACCCTCGAATGGGAATCGAACCCAAACTGTGAGCGTTTATACACGGACGCTGTCACAGTGCGCCGCGACTTCCTCAATTTTATATCAATTAACGTATTATATTGGAAATACATTAAATTCATAAAATTATTGTCTATTACTTACATTACCATATTTTTTTTTGATATATACCTTTGAATAAAAGTGTATTACATGTTAGGGCCCGTCGTAGCGCAGAGGCACAAGCAGGCGACTGTAAACACGACCTTATGGGTTCGATTTCCGATCCAGGAAACGAAAATATTAAATAGTTATAATTAGTATTTTCATTTCCTCGCTATGGTACAAAGGGCGGCGCTGAGTTCCGCCACTCAGCTCGCAATGCCTCAAATCGGCGGAATGTGGGGAACGGAAATGTTAAAAGAGAACGGAGTGTCTTAACACAAAGTTCTCAGATTCCCTCTGCCTACCCTACTATGTGCGGGATACAGCGTGAAGTTAAACAATACACGTTGAATATGGCTTCTACTTATAAAATAATAACTGTCAAATTGTTTTAGTATGTTACGCGCGAAATTTATTGTGTAACCTTTGCATACTAGAAACATGATGTTATTATTTTTTACTTGTTAATTAGGTTGTAAACACGATGTCTTAATGTGAAAGACAAACAAACAAGTAAAAAATGTTCGCGGGCGCAGTTGGCAATACAAAGCACGGCGTTAAGTTCCGCCAATAAATGGACCATGTCTCAGGTTTGAGTGTAAAATAGAGAAAAAGACTAGAGAGTGTTACAAAAGATTCTTTCCATCTAGCCTGATATATATGCATGAAATTTTTTTATCCCTCTTATACTACCTAAGGTGTTAAATTCCTTTGGCAAATAATTTCGATCAAAAAGCTCAGGCTTAAAAACAATTTTGAAAAACATCATGAAATAGCAATAGTATAATAGTATATTAATATAGCCTTAGCAATAGTACAATATTTTTTTAGTTTGACGCTTTTCCCGTCCATTTAAGCGAGTTTGGGTCAGAGTGAGTGGCAGAACTCAACGCCACGGTATATCTTAACAGCGCGAATAAATGATTATGATATAATTGTCCCCTGAGAAAGAATCGAACCCATAACTAATGATATTTAAAATCAGACACTATCTTACTGAGCCATGATGGCCTATAGTACTAATGGATAATGAAATTAGAAAATATTATTGATTGAATGTTAGTAGTTCGCTCGCCCACGTTTCGCTCAGGTATACGCGTTTTCCATACAAACTGCATATTGTAGAAAGACTAAAGATTACCATTTTATAAATTTTGAATTTAAAGCTAATCGAATCGACTGATATAAATATTAATAGACTGCTATATGCGGGATACAGCGTGAAGTTACAAAAAAAAACTTTATTATAATACATGAAGTAATTCCATTTTTCAATACTAATATTGATTTACGTAAATAAACAGATTAAATCGATATTATTTTCAATCGTTTTTTTATTTCACACAAAAGTCGATTTATTAGTTACAAAAACTATTCTGCTCGTGTGGAACAGCTTTAATGATTTTATATATTTCTTCTATGTACTTACTTTGCTATTTCCGCAAACTAAAACCTAAACTAAAAAGTTACATTATTACGAATAACTTAAAAACTATTTATCAAATCTTAACTACATTTAAATGGGAGCATATTAGGAGCAATAGCAATCATATAAAAATCAACAAAATTGGTTCCCCCAGTAAAAAGTTACGCGTAACAAATAGAGAGTTTTCCGTTTCATCAAATAGAGAGAATTCCGTTTCACTTTCCGCCGAATTGAATCATTGCGTGCTGAGTGACGGAACTCAACGCCGCGCTTTGCCTTGTTAAACACAGGAAATGAAAATATTAAACTTATACATTTTCTGGACTGGGAATCGAACCCACAACCTGTCGCGTTTACATTCGCACGCTTGTGCCTCTGCGCCACGACAGGCGTTATTATATAAATACATATCCATAATATAAAATAACATAATATAATAATTTCCGGCAAAAAGTGGGGAACAGAATTGTTGAAAGAGAACGGAGTGTCTTAACACTAGGTTTGAAGCTAAAAAAAATGAAAACTCTATTTAAAAACACCGTGATATATGCCCCACACAGTATGTAGACACCTTAACAGTAGTTCGATAACCTCAGATAATGAACGACGTATACCTGCTAGTCTTGCGCTCCATTTATTACGATTTATAGCGAAAACTATCGTTATATGCAAGATATATTATGTAACTACGTAACTATATTGATTATTTCATACATACATAGCTTCACGCTGTATCCCGCATATAGCAGGGTAGGCAGAGGGAACCTAGTGTTAAGACACTTCGTTCCCCACTTTCCGCCGAATTGAAGCATTGAGGCAGTGGCGGAACTTAACGCCGATATTGATTTGTCCAAGTTATATTATTAATGCGAGAATATGTAAAGTAAACGTTTGCTACTCGCTTATGCTAAAACTACTGAACTATCTAGATGAAACTTTGCAAATATATAGTTTATATATCAGAATTTATATAATTATACGCCAACGAATTATACGCCTGTCGTGGCGCAGAGGCACAAGCGTGCAACTGTAAACACGGCAGGTTGTGGGTTCGATTCCCACTCCAAGAAATGTAAAATTTTGTATTTTCATTTCTTGGGTTTGGTAACAAGGCAAAGCGCGGCGTTGAATTGTTTAAAGGGCCCCTTTTAATCTGTGCATTAACGTTTTTTTCACTGGCCGCGTTCCTCTCTCTACTGAAATATATTTGTAAATTTTACAATTTATAAAAAAATAAGTATTTTGGCCATAATATAATAATTATTATTTAGTTAACAATAAATGTGGGCATATAATAACTAACTATAATAGATTTTATAAGTCGCATGATTGTAAACACGGTGGTTATGGGTTCGAACCCCATTCGAGAAAATAATTAAATTATTATTACTGAGTTAAGCACGCCAATCAATACGCAATGTCTCGATTTCATTTACAAATTTAGTTTACTTTTATTTCATACAATAACTATTTTAGCAATTTATATTATAGCCGTTCACCACTTTTTACCCGATAAAGAAAAGGCGCAGGAAACTCAGCGGGACTTTTTTTTTCGCTCGACAATGCTTTACAAGGCAGTCAACTTCACTGAACATATTTAAACATCGACTGAATAAATATTATTTTACACTATGATACCTTTATTATAAATTCATTTTTATTTTATTTATCTATTTTTATGTATGTATTTATCTAAGTATATATGCAGGTATATAAGAAATTTATTTTAAATTGTTTTGCTTTGCTTCCCGCTAAGTAAAGTGTCCAACTAAGTTTCACTATTAATAATAGGTCGCCTGTAAGAGATTACTTTTAGTGATAAGGCCGCCTTTTGCCTAACTTTTTCTATAATGTGTAATCTTTTTTATTTTTTATTTGTTGCAATAAAGAGTTTTTATTATTATTACAATAGGAATCGAACCAACAACCAATCACGTTTATAGTCAGCCATATATATGTCCCACTGCGCCACGATGGCCAAATTTTTCGATTATCGATACTTATTACTCGAACGACTTGAATTATATTCGCTAATATCGATGATAAATGAGAGAGGTTTATTGCAAGCCCTATTTCGTAAGTGATAGATAAGTGACAATAAAAATATAGGTATCATATATTTTTGACATAGAAATGCGACATTGTTAGTATCTATCGAGTAAATTAACGAAATCATCTAATATTTTATAATATTATTTACGGATTTATTATAAATTAAAACTAAACTATATATAATTAAAAACGCCTGTCGTGTCGCAGACAGGTTATGGGTTCGATTCCCACTCCAGAAAATTGATTTTTTCAATTCCTGGGTTTGGTAACAAGGCAAAGCAAGGCGTCGAGGCGTAAAAATATATTTCCAAAAGCGGGACTTCATATTCTGTTATGTTTAAATATACATACATTCATACATAGCTTCACGCTGTATCCCGCATATAGCAGGGTAGGCAGAGGGAACCTAGTGTTAAGACACTCCGTTCCCCACTTTCCACCGAATTGAGACATAGCGTGCTGAGTGGCGGAACTCAACGCCGCGCTTTGCCCTGTTACCAAACCCATGAAATTAAAAATTCCATTTCCTGGAGTTGGAATCCAACCCACAACCTGTCGCGTTTACAGTCGCACGCTTGTGCCTCTGCGCCACTATAGGCGTTAGGTGAATCAACATTCAAAGCTCTATTTCAGACAGATAGTGGAGAACCAAGTGTCTTGACACTATGTTCTCTTCTTACGGGAAACAGAGTGAAGCTACTAAAAAAAAGCTTATATATACATAAATAGTAACTTTCTTACTGTCCGTACATATATTTACGAAGAACTTATTAATATTCCCCTCAGACTGTAATCAGAAACATCAAAGAATCCTATTGTTCACTAAAGAATGCTATCCTTTATTGAACCGCTGTATTCATAATATACAGTACAAATAGCTTTTTTATTCTCACGCCTTATATCTAGGCAGAGAGAGAGAGAAAAAGAGAGCGGAGAGAATATTAAATTACATATACATCTTCTTTGGGGTTCTTATTGTTTTTTATGTGATCTTTCTTCAGTCCCATAGATAACGAATTATTAAAAGTTAGTATATAGTCTTTAATATTTTTTCTTCTCAATGTATAAGCCCATCGTGGCACAGTAGTACACTGTTTGGTTGTATAGGATAGGTTGTGGGTTCGGTCTCTACTTATAAGTAAGTAAGTAAAAAACTTTATTTCGGAACACACACTGCTTCCAAAGTAACAATAATAATAACAATAAAAAAAATACAACAAGAAAACACAACAATTACTATTATTCTAATGTATATATATAAAAAAAAACAAAAATACTAGAGGAATGATTGTATTTAAAATGTTATCATTTGATCATAAAGGTCAAAAAGGTAAGGTAAGGCAAAGGTAGCGCAGTATCGTAGTGTCTGACAGTAACGGACAATGAGTCCAATCCCTACTCGCAGGGAATTAACTTTATATTATTTTTATTTTCTTATTCTGGCAATATCTCGACTTTTAGCAGTAAGTAAAGAACTGAGTGTCTTGACTCTAAATTCTCCCTGCTATGAAGATAAAACGTAAAATTGAATTAAAATGTTGTAACCTGGAGTAAGATATGAACCCACACTCACAACGCGAATCTTTTTTTTATATTTATTATTATCGTTTTCAGTGTATTTTTATTTTCTTGGTCTGGTAACAAGGCAAAGCGCGGCGTTTAGTTCCGCCACACAGCACGCAATGCCTTAATCCGGCGGATATTAGGGAACGGAGTGTCTTAATACTAGATTCTCATGTTCCCTCTGCCTACACTGCTATATGCGGGATGCAGCGTGAAGTCACAAAAAAAAACATTATAATACATGAAATAATTGCATATTTCATAGTAATTTCTATTTTATACTTAAAATTTCTAAACTCCTTTTAAATGTGTAATGTGACTACTGTACGTTTGTCTATCCGTTTCATGGATCTCTGTAACCAAAAATAGTCATCATTTGAACCAAGAAAGTTAATGGTAGCTACTATTATGTTAAATTTAATGTATTATTTACTTATAAAGCTTTATTTTAATTACCTTGGATGGAAAGAAAGCTAAAAAGGGAATTTTATTAAGAATAGCTACATAGTTTCACGCTGTATTCCCCATATAACAGGGTAGGTAGTTTTCATTTCCTGGGTTTGGTAACAAGGCAAAGCGCGACGTTGAGTTCCGCCACGCAGCACGCAATGCCTCAATTAGGCGGAAAGTGGGAAACGGAGTGCCTTAACACAAGGTTCCCTCTGCCTACCGTATAAGTAGGCGTGTATAAGTTGATAAGTATAAAATGCATAGTTTTCACGTGAATTTAAAAATTTAGATATTATCAGCATAGTTTCACGCTGTATCCCACGTATAACAGGGTATGCAGAGGGAATCTAGTGTTAAGACACTCCGTTCCCCACTTTGTTATTTAAATACTTTTTTACTTTAAAATGTTTCATTTGCTTGAAATTTTATTGACTTAGCCACTTATTACCGCCTGCTATACAAATAACAAGCTAAAGAAACTAAGCTTGCGTATGTAGGTACATTCGTACAGTACTATATTATAGTACTCCTCATTAAAAGAGAAATTCACAATCTCATGTGCCTTAATAGACAGCTTTCGTTTACAATCCAGCCTTTAATGATTAGTTACTGCGTGTGATTTTACATGTATGCTATAATTTTTTAAATTGCACTCTAAGGTGTTCTTATATTCGTGAAAGTTATTTTTACTTCAAATATCCCACTAGGTCTGTCGTGGCGCAGAGAAACTCGACAGGTTGTGGATTCGATTCTCACTCCAGGAAATGAAAATATTAAATAATATTTTGTATTTTAACGCCTGTCGTGGCGCAGAGGCATAAGCGCGCGACTGTTAGCGCGACAAGTTGTGGGTTCGATTCCCACTCCAGGAAATGGAATTTTTCATTTCCTGGGTTTGGTAACAAGGCAAAGCGCGACGTTGAGTTCCGCCACTCACCACGCAATGCCTCAATTCGGAGGAAAATAGGGAGCGGAAAGTTTTAACACTAGGTTCCCTTTGCCTACCCCGCTATATGCCAGTATCCAAAGTACCAGCCAGTACCAAACCCAGGAAATGAAAAATTCCATTTCCTGGAGTGGGGATCGAATCTATAACCTGTCGCGTTTACAGTCGAACGCTTGTGCCTCTGCGCCACGACAGGCGTTGCTAAAGCCAGGACATTAGTCAGTATGAAAGTACTATCATTTATGTGGTAATTGGTTAATATTCATTTCCTGCGTTATGAATTTTCAATCAGGTTACATGTCCTGACGCGAGCTTAACCTTTACCTAACACATAAAGTGCACAAACCCGCTAAAGAAGTTTTCACTTCAATAACTCTACAGCGGCAATTCAATTCAATTCAATTTAATTGAACAGTGTTCTCTTGTAAATTGATATAGAATACCTACTAATTATTCTATTAAGTCGCAGACGGCTTCTTAATTACAGTCCCCTTCACGTTAACACCCTTTTAAATGTTTTAATTAATTAATTGTCTCAATGGACTAGAGGGAATAAACTGCATTTTCCATTACTAGATGTTTTTCAATCGTTTAAGTTATATATATTTCAGCTTGACGCATGCAAGCCAATGTTTAGTCTAGTCAGAGAGACCATAGTGTTAAGACACTTCGCGCGCCACTTTTTGCTTAAATATGGTGATCGATGGTTGTGTGTAGGGATGGGATGATTGTGTGGCATATAGCAGGGTAGGCAAAGGGAACCTGAGAACCTAATATTAAGACACTCCTTTCTCTTAAGATTTTCCTTCTCCACTTTCCGCCGAATTGAGACCACTCAGCACGCAATGTGCTGAGTGGTGGAACTCAACGCCGCGCTTTGCCTTGTTACCAAACCCAGGAAATGAAAATACTAAACTTTTACATTTCCTGGAGTGCAAATCGAACCCACAACCTTCTTGGGTTCCATTTTTACTCAATCAAATCAAAGAAACAATTATATTATTATAACTCTACGTTGAGTCTACTTAACATGCATTGAATTCAGACGGAAAATGGAGAACGGAAAGGAAGCTGTAAAACATAATAACTTAACTTAGCTTTACGCTTTATCCCTAGCGAGGTAGTCAGAGAGTACGGAGCGCCAAACGCTACGGTCCCTGCATACCTCTTTCGCCTCGTCCACAGTCATTAACCTCTCCATACATGCCCTCTTATGCCAAAACATAATATATACCAATATAGCTAACATTTGATACAACATGTCTTTTCATATATGCTCTTTGATGTTACAGATACGTCAGGACAAAGGGAATAGTAAAACATGAATCGATTTGACAATTGACAGACTTTGCGATCGGATAGATACTGAATACCTTATGTTACTATATTTTCATAACTATTATCTATATATTAATAAGGGAAGGAAAAACTTTGGACCCCTTTTTACGAAAATTATGTGGACGGAGGAGAATGAAACTTGGCACACTTATAGTTTATATAGCGAAAGAGTGTATAATGATTATATATTTTTAAAATAATTCATTAAAAATGTATTGAATTAATAAAATAAATGTTACACGCTATGGTTACTACTATGATTTAACATGCATATTTATATAAAATGACATATACATTGATAGACAACGCGTTGTTAACGCTCTTCTGAGTGGGAATAGAGTCCCACACACATAATACAGCTACATACATACATAGCTTCACGCTGTACCCCGCATATAACAGGGTAGGTAGAGGGAACCTAGTGTTAAGACACTACGTTCCCCACTTTCCGTCGAATTGAACCGTTCCCGGAGCGGAATACAGCGTGAAGCTAAAACAAAAATTAACATAAAATAAACACGTAAGACCTCGACAAATGGATACCAACCTAAGTTTCGTATTACCCTAAGTGATTTTATAGGGATTTTGTCTTCTGGAACCGCTCTCATACCTATGTGGTATACAACACGTAGATTTCATGCGTACCGTATATAAAATGGCCTATCCGTCACGATTTCGTCCTGAATTTTAACTAGGTTACAGATCTGGAATGGCTAGAAGCGTCCTATGAAAAATGATTACTTTTGATAGCTTCATGCTTCATTGGCATAATTATAGCAGAATATATAGAAAGAACATAGTGTTAAGACTCTCTACTCTCCCCTTCCATCTAATTACGTGACATTTTTGAAGTCGGTTAAAAATTCTTATTCTAATATATACCTAATAAGCAAACATATAATGTTGAAAAATGGCTACCAATCTAAGTTGCGTATTTCCCTAAGTGATTTTATAGTGATTTTGTCTTCAAACTGAAACCCAATGACTATATATAAAATGACCCATCACGATCTCGTTCTGAATTTTAACTACCTTCCAGATTTGGAATGGCTAGAAACGCTATGTTTTTTTATCTTTATTTTTCAAATCTGACTACCCCGCTAGGGATAAAATGTGAAGCTAAGTATGTATTTTTACTGGCAGATAGTAAGAAAGACAGTGTATCACGGAGAGCTCTACTCTCCCCGTGGTTCTATTCTCTTCGTGAATGTAGTTAGTTAGTTTAGTCTAGTCCCGATACAACTGTGTAGGTTAATATTTACATAATGTAAGTGTATCCTAGTTTAGCTGGTGCGGTATAGCTTGTGAATGCTGTGTTAGGTTCCGCCTAAGGTCTCCAAAATGGGCAGGAAGTGAAAAAATGTTTCGGCACTTTAGATTTTTTAAGATAAAATTACTCAGAAAAGATGAAATTCAACGAAGACTTAAACAAGCAAATTGGATTTAATTGGGAAAGTGGGAAAGGAAGTGTCTTGTTATTATTTTCTCTTTGACCACCCTCCTATATGAAAAAAACGTAAGGCCGAAAAAAGTTAAGACACTTCAGTCTCCAATTTCCGTCCGAATTCAAGACATTACGTGTTGATTGGCGAAACTAAACGCCGCGATATATCTTACTTGAATAGTGAAATTAAAATAATTTAATGTACATACTTAAACATCAAATATATATCAAATTTTTAAATACATAAAACTATTTTTCAATAAATAAATTATTTTCTGACATTGTTTGTTGAGTGGCGAAAATGAACGCCGCATTATATCTGACCAGAGCAACAATTAATAATTTATATTGAAAAATAGTTTAAAAAAGCCACTTCCCGTATCTATATATCTGGGGCTAGTAAGGTATGCGGGAACGCAACTCGAGTGCGTCGATTACAAGCGTAATGGCGACGTGAGAGGCAATTGCAAATGAATTCAGATTCTGTAACAATTAAATATTTAATTTTACTTTGTTGTCTGTGCTATAGAGATAATGTAGTTCTTTTTTTTTTAAATTCACGCTGTAACCCGCATATAGCAGGGTAGGCAGAGGGAACCAGAGAACCTCGTGTTAAGACACTCCATTCTCTTTCAACAATTCCGTTCCCCACTTTCCGCCGAATTGAGGCATTACGTCTTGAGTGGCGGGACTCAACGCCGCGCTTTGCCTTATTACCAAACCCAAAAAATGAAAATACTAAATTTTACATTTCCTGGAGTGGGAATCGAACCCACAACCTGTCGCGTTTACAGTCGTGGCTTGTGCCTCTGCGCCACGACAGGCGTTGTATGTATGTAGTTTGTGTGATTGATATTATACTGTAAGACAGAGGTAGTGGGTTGTAATATCCGAAGGGTTCCTATATTATTAAAATATGAGTATATTCGCGTGAGAGAGTAAGATCGAAAATCCACACTTTTCAAGGCAAGCGTTTTGTAAGCTTATTGTTTTTTTAGCTTCGCTATATCCCGCACATAGCAGGGTAGGCAGAGGGAACAAGATAACCTAGTGTTAAGACTCTCTATTCTCTGTTTTAACATTTCCGTTCCCCACTTTGCACCGGATTGAGGCATCGCGTGCTGAGTGGCGGAAGTCAACGCGGTGTTAATGTTAAAGTACTTTTTTACCTGAAATTTATTATATTTTGTCATTTTATTTATATAATAAGTAGGTATAATAATTCCTAATACCTAGTAATATTTAAAAAGACTATTGACGCTGGATATGGTTATAATTATAAGCTTTATGTTTGAAAGTAATAAATGGTGGCAAGAATCATATATGTATGACTAAACATCCTGAATCCTGCCTCATTTCCGGTTTTCACTAGTAAGGCTTCAAAGATGGAACAAACCACAGTCCCGGAAATATCCTAAACTAGTAAAGCCATACAAAATTTCGATATTATAATTAATTATTTTAAACTAAATACACTAAAAAGTATAATAACATTATTACGAATAACTCAAAAACTACATGTGAGATCTTAACGAAATTTTAATGGGACCATATGTGAAGCACTAGCTATCACATAAACAAATATTCATCAAAATTGGTCTACTCAATGATGATGATGCTTGTGAATGCAATTATGAAGTATAAAATATATATACTTATGAAGCATATATACTTTTATTTCATAAAAAGGCTTTTAAAGATGTTCCTTCACGTATATATAATGATTCCTTATTCTCCTTTATTTCTTATTAACTACAAAACGCGGCGTTAAGTTTCGCCACTCAACACGCAACGCCTCAATTCGGCGGAAAGTAGGGAACGGAGTGTCTTTACACTAGGTTCTCAGGTCCCTCTGCCTACCCTGCTATATGCAGGATACAGCGTGAAGCTAAAATAACCTACAAAACGACTTTGAGATATCAACTGAGAGACAACTAAGTAACAAGTAAAGATCCTGGCAGTAACCTTGCGTAGCACCAACCTTGGTTAGATGAGCCTAGTTACCAAGGTCGTCCAGACCACTATATGTGGATGCACTTGTGAACACATATTATATATTTATTTATAATATATATTAAATAATAAATAGAAGGCCGGAAATGGGTAACAGAAATGTTAAAAGAGAACGGAGTGTCTTAACACTAGGTTCTCTGGTTTCCACTGCCTACCCTGCTATGTGCAGGATACAACGTGAAGCTAAAAAAAAAAGATTTATTATGTATTTGAGGCCATCGTAGCTCAGTGGGACAGTATCTGTTCATAAACATTATTGGAAGTGCATTCGATTCCTTTCGGGGCAAGGTTTCATTTAAACTGTTTTAGTACTGGAGGTACTAAGACAATTTAAATAAGACCTCAACACATATATCAACACATAATATATCGATTTCGAACGGATAGTAGAGAATAGCGTGTCTTAGCTCTAGGTTCTCTATCTACCCTGCTATTTTTATATTTTTAGGCATATTACAATTAAATAGTGAAAAAAATTTTCATTAAAGTATGTTAAATGCAAAAGTCAGCCATTGCCATGCAAATAAATATCTTGATCCAAGAGATGTTACCATGTGCATGAAACATGACCTAGTGCTAGAGAAACTGACCTATTATGTCAGTGTCGCATGACGATATTGTTTGATATTTTATGAAGTAATGTTATAGAATGTATTTAGAGATAAAAATAATAGCTTCACGCTGTATCCCGCATATAGCAGGGTAGACAGAGAGAACCCAGTGTTAAGACACTCCGTTCCCCACTTTCCCCCGACTTCGAGTCATATTGTGTAAAATGGCGGTACTCAACGCCGCGCTTTGTTTTACGAAGAAAGAATTTGCATACAATAGTTACTTCGAGAGGAAATCGAATCCACAACCTTATTTACTATCATATGCTTCCCACTGCGCTTCAATGGCGTTATACAAAAGAATTTTGGGTAAAAACCGTCCATTTCCTTTATGAAAGAAGTTACGAACAAAGCGTATTATGTGTGTCACAAAACAAAGTTTAGTAAACCTGCGAGGACTCTCACCTCGTTATAGCGAAAGTTTCCTAATTATTTATATTTATTGTAGATATATAGTTATTATTATAGTAACGCCTGTCGTGGCGCAGAGGCACAGGCGTGCGACTGTAAACGCGACAGGTTGTGGGTTCGATTCCCACTCCAGGAAATGTAAATTTTAGTATTTTCATTTCTTGGCATATAGTTATTGGGTAAATTGAATTCTTTATAAATTGAGACGTATCTATTGGGAAACGTAATGAATGTGGATACAATTCCCACTTAAAACTTAGTTTATATATTTTAATAACTAGTTAGGTATATTGCGGCGCTTTATATAACCTTTAGACTCAATAAGATCTACAAAATACTAATTTTAATTTGTTTCTTTTTTCTTTACAGCGCGTACGCACATTCACAACAGCTCTCGACGAATTGGCATCCCGAGTCCAAACAGCAGAAGCAGCAAGAGCGTCATGGAGGGCACCAGGAGATGCCAGAGATGCCCGCGCACAGCTGGATGCTGTGTCCCGCGCGAGAGCCCAATTACCTCCTTTGAAACGAGGAGTGGACGAGCTAAGAGCACAAGCTCAAGCTATGGCTAGGGATAATATACAGCTGCCCGAACACTTGGTGGCCAGGCTTGACGAATTGAATACAAGGTATGTTTTTAGTTTTATTAATTTGAAGGTACTTTGGTGTTGTTTTGGAGTTACGGATTGGGTTTTCAGAGGTGGAAAAAGTTTTTATTATGAATTGGTAATAATTGTTATTTTATTTTATTGAGAATGAAACCAATTGTGATAGTAGACTGTATTATAATTATTTGGGAAATTTCATTAAGATTCGTTCAACCTTTTTTCTGTAACAAATATAGTACTTTGTGCGTCACATGATATGAGATATGGGATATCTAAATTCTAGTTATTATTATAAAAAAATTCACGTTATTTTAAAAAGTTAATATATCTAAAGTCCCTAAAGTTTACAAATCCCCTAAGGTTATCTTGAAGCGATAAGATCCTCTTTTGTACCTCACATATCTGAAACAGTTTTTTTTTATCATTAGTATAAATTATTCAGTACAATAAAGAATAAATACACAAATAAATAAAATCTCTTACTCTTCTTCCAGGGTATCAGCACTTAGTGCAGGAGGAGAGGAACGTGCTCGTCAGTTAGCTGGTGTAGCAAGAGATGGAGGTGCTGGAGCCGCTCAGGGTTTCCTGGCTGGTTCTGTACTCCCACCCTGGGAGAGAGCTGTAACACCTGCCAACGTGCCGTATTATATTGAGTAAGTAGATGTGCCTTATTCGTGTACTTGGCTTTCAGTGAGTGAGATGATTTTAACAAATTTTTTTTATCTGTTTATTGCTCCACAAAACAAATTACAATTGGTATACATGTAAATAACGATAAAATTACATATTGTAGAAACTATTGTAGAAACGATTGCATTTCTTTCTATGCAGACACAGCATGAAAATTATTACAAACAGGCAAGACAAGAAAAAAATAACAATAGACAATAAAAAATAACACGTAATATTAGTAAATTCTAATTTAAAATTTAGGCAAACAATGTTTGTATTTAACAATAGGTAAAGAGGAATACACAAAAAACTAAACAATTTAACTATTTAAATATTACTGAAATTAATTTAATTAGGTAATACTTAAACTAAACAATTTCTTTTAATTTGTGTCGCAGAGAAGCTATGGAGACATCAGAGAAAATATCTTATATCACTCCCTCTATATTCGGCCATATTAACAGCATTTCGCGAATATGGTGGAAACAATAAAACTCTTGTCAAGGCTCCTCCTAACTCTCCTACATAATATTTTGTAAAAAATAGTTCATTTCACAAAAATCTGCGACAGAGTATCTCTTATAAATACAAAGTGTCTCTTAATGGACAAAAGTTAAAACAATGGTGAGATTTATGATTAGGCACTCTCTGTTAAATACGATTTGGTGAAGACAGCACGGCGTTAAGTTCCGCGTTAAGAATGGAATATTTTCACAATAGATTCTACTGATTTGAGGGGAAAAGCGTTTACATTTACATAATTAGTTCATCCGTTCTTTCCAGCCACGAATTGGAAACCACCCACTGGGATCATCCTAAAATGATCGAACTGATGAACTCTCTCGCCGATCTGAATGAAGTCCGGTTCTCTGCGTACAGAACTGCCCTGAAACTAAGAACTGTACAGAAAGCTTTATGCAGTGAGTAAAAATTCATAATCATAATATCATAATTCATATTTATCTTTTTTTTAAGTTGACAACAAGCAACGTTTTTGCATTTAGTATATAGTGTTGAGTTCTTAGACTTGTAAGTTGCGATTCGATACAATAAAAAAAATATATTTCAGTCTAAATTATTTGTTTTGCTGTAAACAAACCGACACAAAGGTCAAATTATAGTTATATAAATTTCTTTTTTTTTTCTGCTCAAGTAAGACAAAGTGCGGCGTTGAGTTTCGCCACCCAACACACAATGTCTTCATTTTGAGCAAAAAGTGTCTTAACACTAGGTTCTCTCAGAGTACCTCGCGATGCTGGATAAAGAATGAAAAAGATTTTTTTCTACCTACCCGCAAAAAAGCAATATTACACATACCCACTTTTAAATTTTATATTTAAAATAAATATCGTTCAGCTACCGGTTTTCCAAGCTTCACGGTAATGCTACTGTGACCGCAGATATATGATACTATAGTATGTAGCGACAAGTTCGCGAGTCTACCTTATTCAAGTTCACTTTCTACAATTTACTTTGATAGAAACTATGAAATTTTATTAAGAACTAAGTATAAGCTTCACGCTTCATTTTTTCGCTCTGGTAGGAATAACGCGGCGTTTAGTTCCGCCATTCAACATGTAATGTTTTGATTTCTGGCGGAAAGTAGAGAATATAGTAGGTTGGCGCTAGGCCCTCTCTGACTACCTCATGTTATGCAAAAAAAAGTGTGTATATAAAGTTACATACATATTTTCCTATTTCATTTCTAAAATAACTCAGGTTCAAATCCTGCTAGATAAAAAAATAATAAATTTTTATATTAAAAAATAAATATCTTTCACTATCTACCTTCAACCCCAAAAACCAGATATTATAACTAAGGTGGCAAAACTCAGCCACGTTTTATATCACCAAAGCAAAAAAAAATAAAATAAAAAAAATATAACCATTCCCCCGAATGGAAATCGAACCTACGACCAAGTAATTATGTATTTTATATTACTTTTCTATGTATTTTATTATCATTTCAGTGCACATGCTTCAGCTACCATCAGCTTTAGAGGCGTTTGACTCACACGGCCTCCGAGCGCAGAACGACAGACTCATTGATATACCGGATATGATCACAGTACTCACTTCTTTGTATGAGGTAAGTTAAAATTTCTATTTATTCCACTCTCCGCCTTTTTATTTTTGTTGTTTGTTTTAGGATTTTTGAATGTTTGAGGCTCTTTTTAATTTATTTTCAATGCTTTTGTACCGAAAATACGTAATTTTGTGGAAAAACATGTTTTGATAATAAATTTTCTAGTGGATTAGAACTAGTAACCATCGTATTTTGTCAAGTGCATGCTAACTGAGTTACTATAGTTCTTGTTATAGCAATATTATTTTTAGTAACTTTCTGATAACTTGCAGTGTGGGGTAAATGTACATAGATATTTTCGTTTTTCCATATTATTCTTAAGTAAACGGAGAGAGAATATTGTGAAACACTTTTAAGGATTCTTTTATTATTTAATAGCTAGTTCCTCATCTGATTACATTTGAATTAAGATCTGACGAGTTTTTGAATTATTCATAATAATGGTTAATGTTATTATTTCGTGCGTTTTATTTGAAACCTTTTTTTTTATTAAAATTTTAATTACACTAAAATGACTGGGGATTCAAATCCATCTGAATTTTCTATATCTTAACTTTATTGAATATATCCAAAAAGTTTTTTTTTTATAAAAAAAGAAATATTATTATATTTACAGGTGATAGCAGCAGAAAATCCTAGTCTAGTGAATGTCCCGTTATGTCTCGACTTATCCATCAATTGGTTGTTAAACGTGTATGACAGTCAACGAACTGGGCAGATTAGAGTGTTAAGCTTTAAAGTTGGCCTCGTTTTACTTTGTAAAGGACATTTGGAGGAGAAATATAGGTAAATTATTATTATTATTATTATTTTTAGCTTCACGCTGTATCCCGCACATAGCAGGATAGGCAGAGGGAACTTGAGAACCTAGTGTTAAAGCACTCCGTTCTCTTTTTACCTTTTCGTTCCCCACTTTCCGCCTAATTCACGCATTGCATGCTGAGTGGCGGGACTCAACGCCGAGCTGTATCTTGTTGCAAGAGAGAGGGCATGAAAATACTAAATATTATTTAATATGTTCATTTCCTGGAGTGGGAATCAAACCCACAACCTATCGCGTTTACAGTCACACGCTTATGCCACTACGCCACGGCCTTAGTAATGCTCTTAAAAAACACTTGATCATCCAGGAAATGAAAATATTAAACATTTATAATAATAATGATCATTTCATATTTTCATTTCCTTGCTCTAGCTTGCTCTAATTGCAAAGCGCGGCGTTGAGTTCCGGCACTCAATACCAATGCCTCAATTCGGTGGAAAGTGGGGAACGACATCTTAAGGAAATGGTGTCTTAACACTAGGTTCTCAGCTTCCTCTGCCTACCCTGCCATTTGCGGGATACAGAGTGATACTTCAAAAGAAAACTTAAACACTTTCCATTTATGATATTTTATAAATTATAGAAAAGTACTTTTAATATATTTTCAAATATAATATTTTTTTAGGTATTTATTCCGCTTGATCAGCTGACCCATCATGTCGCGCGCAGACCAAAGAAAACTAGGACTTTACTACACGACTGTATTCAGGTAAGACATTATTTATAGTTATATATAGTGAGTAGAAGAATTATATTTTTTCTCCTTTCTTTTTTTTTAATTCTTAACAACGAGCAACGTTTTTGTATATAGTGTTGAGTTGATATAGCTATTAAAAAAAAAAAAATATTTTAATTTATACTACTACAAACTACTAATAAGAATACTTCGTTAATATTTATTTTATTTATTTTATACTTTATTACACCAACATTATTTGAAATAAATACATAATACCAGTGTGCAATAATATTGGCGTAAAGGCGGCCTTATCACCATAGATGAGATCTCTCTTCCTTTGCGGCAACCCCTACTCTTGAAAAGATCAGGTTCTCAAGAATATAGGTTGGGTGGCAAATGTCTTTAAATGTTATATTACTATGTACTAAACTTACTTAAAGATGTACATGCTAAATATTACATATAAGCTACATAAATAAAAATATTCTCCAAATATACAACCATACATACATATTTATATAAAAATAAATAGCAGAAAATAATAAACTTACATACACGATAATTACATAAATACATACAATACAGTCTATATCGATAGAAGACAGACGGCGCTTTTAAAAATGTGTATTTTAATTAATTAGACACAGAGATCGTTACGTTGCAGCCGCTTCACAATATTAATAAATCCATACTATTTATCGATTATGGAATATAACACTGCATTTCATACTCAATAAAAAAAAAAAGCTTCTTTTCCTAATATTTCCTAAAGACGAACCACCAAATATATTATTTCTTTCATAAAATACCTAAATTTATTAAGATCTCGAATTCAGGAGTGTGTTAACACTAAGAATTTTACTAATTTTAACTGTACTAAATATTTTTTTGATCATTTCGAGGAATCGAAACCATGCGTTTACAGTCGGCACAATTTGTACTCTTACATATTTTTAGACATATATCTAAACTAAATTAATCATGCTAATTTGCAGGTACCAAGGCAGTTAGGTGAAGTGGCAGCGTTCGGGGGTTCCAACATAGAGCCATCAGTCCGAAGTTGTTTCGAACAAGCATCTGTCGCCACTAAAGAAGGAAATAGAGGAAGCACTCTCGATAGAAAAGCTGGTATGTTTATATAGTTTCTTAAGCTTCTCGCTGTATTCCGCATATAGCAGGGTAGGCAGAGGGAACCTGAGAATCCAGTGTTATAACACTCCGTTCTCTTTTAACATATCTGTTCAATACTTTGTAGGCATTATGTGCTGAGTGACATAACTCAACGCCGCGTTTTGCATGTTACCAGAACGAGGAATTTAAAATACGAAATATTCATTATTGTAATTATAAATATTTAATATTTTCATTCTCACCTGAGAAGAACTGACGCAATAAACTTAGGACTCTTTTGGGGTTTTTTAGGATTCTCTTAGCATCTTATAACTGTAGAAGTATAACTTATTCATCCTTGCACCATACTCATGAGTATATTTATGAACATATTGTTTATAACCATTAACAACGCAAGCAAAGCCTAAATATAAATAAATTTAACAAAGGCGCGGCATTGAATTCCATCACTCAATACTCAAACTTTCGAAATCGGTCGGAAAACAGTGAACGGAGTGTCTTAACTCTAAAATCTCCCTACTATACGAAAAAAAAACGAGAAATAAAAATTATTGTAATTTATACATTCTGTATAACGTTTGATGATATGCGAGATAAAGCATGAAGTTAGCTTCATTTTTGTTTAACAAAACAGCCTATATAAACTCATCTCTTTCAAAAACAGGAGAGAAGGAAAAAGAAGACAAAGAGAAGACTCTAGAACGAGACGCGGACGGTCAACTGCAATATATAGAAGCATTCCACTTCCTTCAGTGGCTGCAAAAGGAACCACAATCTATGGTGTGGCTACCTGTCCTACATCGTTTGGCCGCGGCGGAGAGCGCTAAACATCAGGCGAAATGCAATATTTGTAAAGAATATCCTATCGTCGGCTTTAGGTGAGTCTTTTTTAAAAGTTTTAAATGATATATATTTGATAATTTAGTGTTAATCACATACTTAGGAAATCCTTTTTAGACAACGTATAAAAAAATTGAGTTACTTTAAAAGTATTAAAAATATTTAATAAATAGCATCCTCTCTTGCCAGAGTTTGTTCTTAGATATAATCTTTGGGTAGTAGAAATTTGTAATATTCTCTTTAGAGATATGTTAATAATGAAAAAGTTGTAACAAGCGTATAGGAATTTCGACGCAACCGGATACAGAACGCATGGCGCTGTGGTCAGAGTGCTTGGACGGTTTCCAAGAGATAGGTTTGAATCTCGATGCATTTATATTTTTATACGTTTTCTAAAAATGTTTTACATGATGTTTTTAAAAATAATCTTCATATTTGTAAAACCGAAGAAAATAAAAGTAAAGTAAACGCCTGTCACGTGGCGCAGGGGGCTTTCTAAGCGTGCGACTGTAGCACGCGACAGGTTGTAGGTTCGATTCTCCTCCAGGTAATGAAAATACCAAATATTTTTATAATGTTTGGTGGTAGGAGTTCGTCCTCCGTTTTGGCTCATGACCACTATCATGTCAAAGACGAACCGCCAAATATCTTATGATGTGTTCAGTCGATGGCATGTAAGCCAGGTTTTCCTTTTCCCACCATCCTTTCCCAAAATGTGGTGGTTCCGATGGACTACTACATTATCCTCCTTCCATCTGTATCCTCTAGGTTGGCAACGCATCTAGTACATCTCTTGTGTTGTAGAAGGTGTTCATGGGCGAAAGTAACCACTTACCATCAGAGCGGATCCCTTCTGCTCGTTTGCCATCCGGTATCCATAAAAAAAAAAAAAAAAAAAAAAATTAGTATTTTAATTTCTTCCTCTGATAACAAGGCAAAGCTCAGCATTGAGTTTCGTCCCACACCGCTTCAATTCTTCTCCCAGGTTCTCAGGTTCCCTCTGTCTACCCTGCTATATGCGGGTTACAGCAGGAAGTAAAAAAAAAAAGAAAGTATATATCACAAACTTACTAACATTACGATATGTTTTTCCTTCCTTCCAAAGATTTTCCTTCATGTATTAATATAATGATAATATTTTCAGATACCGTTGCCTGAAATGTTTTAACTTCGACATGTGCCAGAACTGCTTCTTCAGCGGACGCAAGGCTAAGAACCACAAGCTGACTCATCCTATGCAAGAATATTGTACTGCTGTAAGTTTTATCATGCTGTATATGATTTATTACATAGAAAATAAATATTAATAATATTATATTAAATAGCAAATTTAAATAATAAATGACGTCTCTCGTGGCGCAGAGGCACAAGCGTGCGACTGTAAACGCGACAGCTTGTGGGTTCGATTCCCACTCCAGGAAATGTAAAATTTAGTATTTTCATTTCTTGGGCTTGGTAACAAGGCAAAGCGCGGCGTTGAGTTCCGCCACTCAACACGCAATGCCTCAATTCGGCGGAAAGTGGGGAACGGAATTGTTGAAAGAGAATCGAGTGTCTTAACACTAGGTTCTCTGGTTCCCTATGCCTACCCCGCTATATGCGGGATACAGCGTGAAGTTAAAAAATAAATTAATTAAAAATAAATTTTATAATTTGAACATTTTGTATAACGTAACGTAACGCTCTGAGAAGAAAAGAACGGCGTTGAGTTCCGTCACTTAACACACTGAGTTGAATTCGGACAGCAAGCGGCGAACGTATATTCTTGGCACTATGTTCGGTTTAACAGAAGCATAACGACTGAAAACGACTGTAAACGCGACAGGCTGTGGGTTCGATTCCCACTCCAGGGAATGAAAATATAAAATATTTTATAATAATTAGTATTTTAATTTTCTTCCTCTGATAACAAGGCAAAGCTCAGCATTGAGTTTCGTCACACCGCTTCAGCTTTTTCGGCAGAAAATGGGGAACGACAATTTTAATAGAACGCAGTGTCTTAACACTAGATGCTCTGGTTCCCTTTACCTACCCCGCTATATGCGGGATACAGCGTGAAGCTAAAAAATAAATTATGTCTTAATATTTCATCCTACTTATACGACCTTTGATTTTTGATTAATTAATTATTTCTATATCTATGGCAGACTACATCCGGTGAAGATGTTCGCGACTTTACCAGAGCTCTTCGCAACAAGTTCAAATCGGCGCGCTACTTTAAGAAACACCCCAGAGTTGGTTACTTGCCTGTGCAGACTGTTCTAGAAGGTGAGAAATAAATATTTATAAATATAGATATACTTTTACCCACATACATATGTATATGGTAGGTATATATTGCAGTTTTTTTATAGTACTTTAAAAAAAGATCATTTTAAATTTAATTTTCTACAACAAGAGGTAATTGTGGAGCACCGTTGGTTGTGGGTTTGATTCCGACTTGAGGAAATATTTATATTTAAAGGCAAATTGCGACGATGAGTTCTGCCACACCATTGTGTATTGCGTAACATTTCGAATCAATGGGATAGCGGAGAACGGAGTGTCTAGATTAATTCAAGAAAAAAAAATAGAAGCTAAAAAGAATACTAGACAAAAAATATAGGGAAACGGAAGTTTCCAAGTTTAAAAGAAGAATGGCGAAGCGAGTGTCTTAACATTAGATTCTAAAGTTCCCTCTGCCTACCCTGCTGTATGCGGAATACAGCGTGAAGTTAAAAAAAAAACAAAATGATGTTTCAGGTGATGCCCTGGAATCCCCAGCACCCTCCCCCCAGCACGGAGCGGGCGCGTCCGCTGACGATATGCATTCACGGTTAGAACTGTACGCGTCTCGTCTAGCGCAAGTCGAATTGGGAGCCCGCGCTGGAGATACACCTGACAGGTAATTTATATAATTTTGATATCTTTTAAGCTTTAAAGTGTTATATAGTAAATTGAAAATTCACTTTTTTCGAAATGGTTTTTAAGGCGATTTTTTAATTTTATAAGTCCTTGTATTTGAATAACATCGATTCTTGGAAAAACATATTTCTGTTGGATGGTTTATGTGTAATTTGAAATAATATTTCTAAAATATTTGGTCCTTCGAGCCAGTTATATTTAATGTATAGACTATGTAATAAGACTGAATAAAGCAAAATCTAATACTGCCTAGATACAAAACCACATTAGCTATATAGCGAACAGCAAATGTTTCTGGCCCCTTGCCTTTGGGGACCCCAAATCTATACTAAAAAAATACAAATTAATCACGAAAAGCATTTATATAAACGGTTTCTTTTATTTAAATCATAAACTTTATATGTTTATATGATGCAATTCATAGTACGTGAAAATATCCATTTGAATCCAAATCCTAGGTCCAAATGTGAATTTATTGTAAAATTATAGCTACAAGGAGCAACTTTTCTCAGCAAAATTGCATTCCAAACTGGTGGAAGTTTGTAGTAGGATTGACAATAGTAACAGCTTTATGTTAACTGACCATTCGAAAGTGATAAGATCTTTGATTTTTGATCTGTGACCAAGGACTTGTAAAGTGTTCGAAACGTCGGCTTTCCCAAAATTTTATGATGCTATTTCCGAATACTAAAATAAACATGATTAATCCGGTTAAAATAGTCTCATTTAAGATTCGAAAGTGCTACAAAATCCTTAAATAATAAAGAATATTTTATTAAATATTTATCTTTTACCCTAGCGATGAAGAACACGCACTAATCGCTCAATACTGTGCCTCTCTGAACGGCGCTCCCGAAGCGGACGGCGATGACGCACCGCGCTCGCCCGTACACGTCGTGTCCGTCATACATAGAGAACAACGACACGAGTTGGAAGCTATGATACGGTAATACTTACTTCAAACGCTACGGTCCCTGCATACCTCTTCATGCATACTTTTTACGTGACCTTCCTCCAGTATCATTGATACTG
>JAKGSA010000563.1:0-26399 GCA_033558755.1 Philaethria dido
CAAGACCGCGCTTTATAAGACGTACGTCAGGCCTCACCTGACGTATGCAGCGCTGGCCTGGTACGCCCTCACCCGGGAGACCCAAAGGACTGCCCTGCAAGTCGTGCAGAACATCGCCTGCCGGCAAATTACACAGGCCCCTCGATACATGAGGAACGCTACCATCCAGCGCGATCTCCGTATCGAGAGCCTTGAGACTTTCGTAGCACGACTTGCAGCCAGCATGTTTAAGCGCGCCGATGCCTCCACCCAGAGGCATCTTCAGAACATCGCGCCACTCCACGCCAGGCCACCGGACTTCCGACCGCTCCCCAGGGATCTCCTCACCCTACCCTCTTCCTAAGCCGCTGCCGCAGGTCGCGGATCGCCTAAGCTGGGCCTCCCCCGAGTAATCGAGGGCCGGCTGGGCTGATCGCCCGGGCAGCTCAAGGCTTATCCTCCCTGACCTAACTTCTTCCCACTCCCCCAACCCGGGAAAAGATCCCCTAGAATAAGTCCTCATAGGGCTCCCCAAAGGACCGACCCATATTAATGGGTCGAGACTGAAAACCTCGGTGAAGAGGCAACACACCCCGGTGCCAACTCCCCTCCCCCATGCACGGGGAGAGAGAAGACTACTGTATTACTGTGTTTCTTTACGTGTTAGAACTTACGAGTCGAAAAGCAGTCTCTTCGAGTACGTACGAGTTTCTTTTCGGTGAAATATAATTAATTTATAAAACCGAATGACCGTTTTATTTACCCTAACCTCCTACAGTCATTGATAAAGAATTGTGAACCATTGTCGAATATAAAAAAAAAAGTCCCGCTAAGTTTCTTGCGCCGGTTCTTCTCAGGTCTGAGGCTTTAAATTTAGTGAACCGGTGGTAAATTATTTGACGTTCAAAAAATGTTGTTTGTAACTTTTTATTTTGAATAAAATTATTTGACTTTGACTATTCACTTGTTCTAATATCTTTCTATCTACAGTTATCTTACATTCTGTTCTTTCTTCATCTCTTTCAAACACCAGAATCTTAGTTTTCCTCGCATTCAGGCTAATGCTAGACCTAATGGTCTAAGCCTGAATGCGAGTAGCGAGAGAAGTAATCTTTCACAATCATCTTTCAAATTGGTGACTAATACCTGTAGCTCGCATTCTGATGATGCAATGAGCACTGCATCATCTGCGTACAGTAGGCAGTTAATCTTCGAGTCACCTACTTTCACACCCATGTCACTTTCTTTCACACCTTGGAGATGGCTATCCAAATACAAATTTAACAGCCAAGCTGACATAGCGCAACCCTGCTTGACACCCGATTGAATGTCAAATCGAAGCGATGCGCCAGCTCCTACCTGTACACAGGCTGAATGATCTCGGTAAAGAGATTTCACAGCCTGCAACAAGGGTCCGCTCGAAGGGGTGCTTTTCATTTTTAATCAATTCCTTTATAAAATGATAACGAATATCAACATGTTTTAGTCGTTTAACTGTATCAGTACAAGCAACAGATATGGCAGACTGATTGTCGGAGTAAATATGAACTGGCAATACATTATTTATTTTAAAATCATTTAGTATATTACCAAGCCAGCAGGCTTCACTAGCTGCCATACTAATTGCTATATATTCAGACTCTGTTGAGGACAAACTCACAAAAGCCTGTTTCTTAGAACTCCATGAAATTAAACAATTAGCAAATGTGAACAAATAACCGGTTGTTGACTTTCTGTCATTAAGGTCTCCTGCGTCACATCGGAGAAAACTCTTAGCAACTTATTGGAACTACAATCCTCTTCCTAAACGTTAGAGGTTTATATTTATGTTTTTAAAATTGCATGTGGCTTGTTTTATTTTGAGTATTTTTTACTGTTATTTTAATATTCGTTTACCTTATCGTTTGCTGAGTTGTATGACACCTCGGTTATATACTAATTGCATGTATTTCCTTGTAAGCCACTGCGTTTCACACCTGCCATTAGCTGGCTATTTGCCACTTGCCGTTAGCTTCCACATCTTTTCAGACTTAACCTAGCTTCTTGAATATTTTGTTGGTTTTCATGTCCCTCATCTGTTTTCTTTGACATCAGGTTACCATGGTTGACGTTAATATTATAGATGAGATTGATATTTTTAAAGAGGGAAATGCCCAACTATGTAGTCCCGAGCAATGCAAAATGTTTATTAAAAATAAGCCTAAATCCATTAACGTAATGCATCTAAATATACGGAGCGTAAATTGTAACTTTGACAACTTCATAGTGTTTTTGGCAAGTATGCAGGTGACATGTGAGATTATTGCTCTATCGGAATGCTGGTTAAAAGATACTGTAGCAGTCCCTGCAATTGAGGGCTATGTCTCGTATTTCACCAGTAGGCCAAAAAACCAGAATGATGGAGTCATTATGTACGTCAAGTCAGACTCAATACATAGCGTGGTAGAACCCCAAAAGCAAGACGCAAGCTACCTAGTATGCTATTTAAATAGATATGACTTGTCTGTGGTGGTAATTTACCGCTCACCCTCTATACGTAAGCAAGATAACTTTATATACGAATTAGAAAGCATCCTAGTCTCTATATCGACAAAAAATGCTGTCATTATAGGAGATATTAATATTGATATTGCTCCCAATAATCTCAATCAGCAAGCCCACGAATATCTCAATTTGCTGGCGTCGCATGGCTTTATTCCATCACATTCACTTCCTACACGTAAAAGTTCATGCTTAGATCATGTGATTGTAAAAATCTGACGAAAAAACATCAACTCTGGTTATTAACGCTGATATCACAGATCACAAACCCACAATCGTCAACATTGCATGGAATAAACTATCTCCAATAACCAAATCGTACCGTACAACTGGTAACCTTCCGGCTATTATTACTGAAATCTCGGCTGTCGACTTTGGAGTAGTCATGAAAATCAATGACCCCAATTCCGCTGCAGAATCCCTAATTTCCACAATTGGTTCTATTATTGAAAAACATTCTAGAACTGTTAAAATAACTTCTAAATGCAGAATAATTAAGCCATGGATAACAAGTGGTATCCTACGCTGTATACGTAACAGAAATAATTTATTTCGTAAAACTAAGGCGCAACCTGAGAACTATATACTTAAAGTTACGTATTTAAGATACAGGAACTTTTGCAATAAATTGCTTAAAAATATAAAGAGGGACTAAGTCTGCACATTATTTGCTCTAAAACAGTCTACCATGCTCTTAAGGTCTGCCCTTTCTTACATATTGTATTTCTGTTTGGGGTGGGGCACCAAAAGACTCATTTTCTTTTCGCTGGAACGCGCCGTAGATGGCTGTCCTCAAAGTCATGACATCTATAAACACTCAGATATTCAACTCTTTTCAGTTATACATTGACTGCAAGGTTTTGACAGTGAGGCAACTCCCTTGTTCTGCAAACTATACTTCTCCGGGAGTACATAAAGAAATAAAATACCAAGAAAGTAATGCTAAGTCTCGTCGCTTTTACAACGCGTTTGTCCCACATACAAATGCAAAAACTGCTACTGCCCAAAGACATTATCGTTCTATCGGAAGTCATCTTTATAATAAATAAAATTAATAAAATTTGCAACATATTCCCTCTGGGTCTAGGTATTCTGCACAAGTGGTTATGTTCCTACAAGCACAGTTTACGAGGAAACAGAGAGTTTTATTAAAATGATCATTTTATAAGTCGGATTTTTTTGTCCTAATTCTTTTTATTTCTTTGCATTTGTTAAATTTTATAATATATATATCAAGACAATAAATGTACCGACAGGTTCTTAAAATTGTAAGAGCGATGATACCCATAACACAAGTTAAATCTTATAATGGGTACCAGAGTTTATAAATACCAGTGTCAAAACAATAAGAGTGAGAAGATCATATTATGTATCTGGTTATTGTATAACTTTTCTTTTGGTCTAATAAAAATATTATTTATTTATTTTTATTATTATCCATACTAATATTATAAATGCGAAAGTAACTCTGTCTTTCTGTCTGTCTGTCTGTCTGTTACCTCTTCACGCCTAAACCACCCAACCGATTTTACTGAAATTTGATATGTAGATAGTTTGCATTCATGAGAAGGACATAGGCATATTATTTTTTTCAAATTCAACCCCTAAAAGGGTTACAAGGGGTGGCAAAGTTTGTATGAGAAAAATATTTTTATTGCATATTTTTGCATGAAACTTTGAATTAATGCTTTTTGGTACAAATGATGAAACACGTATTTCAGGGTTTTTCGAAATTCACCCCCATTGGGGGTTAAAGGGGGTGTTTACAAATTTCACACCTAAACCACTTAACCAATTTTGATAAATAGTCTAGACCTTGAAAAAAACTAGGCTCCTCTTACCTTGTGGCGTGATATAACCAAATTCCACGCGGGCGAAGCCGCGGGCGGAAAGCTAGTTCATTATATTTCTGATGTATTCGGAAATTTGAAAATTATGAAAATTTGAAATATGAAAAAAAATATATTATTAATAGAGTTTACAAAAAAAACACACACATGTAAAAGAAACTTAAAAATCTTTATTCCGTTAACAATTGTTAAGCTGTTCTTAAATAAATCCATTATATCATAAATATACATATGTAGTTTGTAGGCAACTTGCTTACATTTTTATTATTAAATTATCAGTCTAAGGCCACAGTTTTGAAGCACCTATTAACATTAATTTAATTTAGATATTTATTTATATCTCTTTTTAAAATGATTAAATAATATGATTTTAATAAAACTCAATCTGGCGGAAAGTGGGGAATGGAATTGTTGTAAGAGAACAGAGTGTCTTAACACTAGGTTCTTAGGTTCCCTCTGCCTACCCTGCTATATGTGGAATACAGTGTGAAGTTAATAAAATGTTATTTTGCTCAGTTGCTGGTTATTTTAAAATAAGAATTATTATAATATTACTAATTAAGATCTATAAAAAGTAATCTTTGAAAAATTATTTAAAATATACTTATAAAAGATCATAACAGAATTACAAAAAGTTCAGTTATACATATAGTAATTTAAAATGCAATTCAATTCAATGAAATTCTTTAAAATTTTTATGCTTAAAAAATTGTTTTAAAACATTTTAAACTGCTATAAAATTATTAACATATCAATAAATATCTTACATGTGGCCTGTATTGCGTAAATTCTTTATCATACTTTGACCGTCGATGAGCTGCTAGAGTCTAATCCGTTAATAGGAGCAGGTATATTAGTTTTAGGCCTCCTAAATAATAGGACATGGGGCTCCGGGTTGTGTACCATGAAATGTAACCATCCTGGACTTTGTTGGACGCCTAGGTTTCTCCATTCAGTTTCTGTCATTAGGTGGGACTTTGGAACTAAGCGGGCTATGTCTGGTGGGAGGATGACATGTCTGTAATTTTATTTAATGAAATAAATAAAGAGAAATACTTGAAAGATTATAAATTTTAATTAAATATAAGAGAAATAAAAAACAACTTTTATAAAATAAATATCTCTTATTTTTATCAATAAATATTTATAAAATAATCAATAATAAGAATTATATAACATTTAGAAATATATATATTTTTTAATTTGAATTAAATTCTAGTAAGTAACTGGTAAAAACATTCATTAAAACAGTATTTTTTGCACATAAAAAAAATTGAGGAAGTTGTAACTAGATTTTTAGATTTTATTAGAGAGTTGCAAATATAAAAAGAATTTTATTATCTACCTAAGTATCTAACCTTGACATCGTCATACGCATTAATGTTACAAATACATTTCATAATACAACATTTTATAAATTTTATAATATTTAACAATACAAATATACAATTATTTTACATAAAAATAATAATCTAAAGCAATTTTTTGATACGTATGAATCCAATATCAATTATTTCAATAGTTAATCAATGATAAGTAAAGGCATGGCACCTAAAATCGAACGCATGATGCAACGCGAAGTAAAACATTGAAATTATGTTCCGCATCCATTAAAGAAGGAAATAAGAAACTAAATTATAATTTATAATTAAAAATCAATATCAACAAAGGAACTTAATTCAAATAATATGAAATAAATCTCCCAACCTGTACTCGTAGACGTCATCGTTGTATCTCTCAGAATATTGTATTTGTTCGACGGGCATTTTTGTTTAAATATTTAATTAAAACACTGTTTTATACACAACACGATTATATCAGAAAATTAACTCTTAATGTAAGAACGAGCTGAAAAAATGCCTTTACAGCGATCGATTCCTCTTCCAGCTGTTCAAACTGTCAAAATAATCAAAACATTTACGTCCAGAAATTACAGATAATTTCAATTTTTAATATAAAATAAACTTAATAATTACTTAATATGTAACAGTTTAATTGATATTATTTTAAATATTATATTCATTTCTATATATTATTTTTTTATTCTTTTTATTAGAGATATATATTTTTGTATTGTTTTGTTTTAAAACGTTTGTTTAATATTGGCGGGAACATAATGACAACTTTCATGATGTGACACATACGTTTCGTTTTATGTATTTGTTTTTTATAAATCATAATACATATTGTATTTTTTGTAAAGAGAAATACCTATGTAAACAAAATACAATATATTTTTTACACTGAGTTTTCTTGGAACAAAGAATTTTGTCTTTTTATATGTTTTATTACAAGAAACTGAATATTTATTTTGTAGTTTACCATCCACTTTGTCCAATGAAATAAAGCGAAAGTGGAAACAGGGGAAGTGAACTTATTTATATTTATGATACTGCTCTCTTGATTTATTCCTAAAAATATGAAAGATGAATGAATTAATTGGCAAAAAAAAGCGTCATAATTAAAGAATTGAACCGAACTGAATGCTTGGCTTTATATAAACCATCTTCCTTATTTCTTCCAAACAGTGAAGAAAAAACCGTAGCTTAATGAGTGATCAAATAATGGAAACGAAATTATTTTAAAAATTAGTATTTCCCCAAACGGAACAGTTATCATATGAACTCAATCAAGCACTATTTATATAGTACTACATTATATAGCATAGGTACAGTAATTTGCAACGCAAAATTATTAATATCAATTTAAATGCGGGAGCTCCTGCAGATGAGAGCAGAGCGGTTATGACGGTTATGCCGCGGCTAACATTATCCAATCTGGACGACCCTACTGTAACAGAGATTCAATAGGCCCTGCAATCCTTAGGGATACCATTATTTATACTTTTTTTATGAATTTTTGTGTTTTCTTTACATACTCTCTTACGTTACTTATTGATTGACAGACAACGTTCATTCAAAACATGTAGGTTTCTTGGCAAGGGTAGAAGAACTCTAAGACAGGATTTCACAAAATTTTAATATATTTATGGTATACTTACTTAGTGTTTGTAGGAGATAAAATACTAAATATATATTATGTTTTTAAAAACAAAATATTATATTGAGAAATAAAAGCTACTATAAGAAATTTCGAGATCTTTAGTTAGCAATAATGTCTGTATTGTTCGTCCTATAGGAAGCTACCACCACGATTCGTAAAGACAGTTCTATTTTATAAAATTGAACATATATTATTAACTCTTATCTGATTGCATTACTGTAAGGCCATTTCATGTGAAGTGCAGTTGATAGAGATTTGAATCCTGGCTCCACTTGAATATGAAGGGGTTTCCCTGGTAGAAATATTATATTTTTAATTATTTGGCAAGTGGAGAACAGAGAGATTTACCTCTAGGCCTCCCCTTTACTTATTTAATTTTAATGATATTTCCTGTAACATGCTAAAGTTACACAAATATTGTCATCCTCGTGAATCAATTACGAATAAACAGCGATTGCAACTCAAACCGGTAGTGCCGGGAAGAGCTTCCAGGCGATGATTCAGTTGACATCCTAAATCTAGACCAGCATCATGACCTCAGTGAATTTGGAATTTCTACAGAATCTCCTGAAAGACGAATATCCTGATGTGACTATTCATGATTTTGAGGTAAATATTGTGAGAAGTTTTCGAATATTCAGGAAAAATGCTACTTTTTTGAATTTTGATAATATTTTTAGTGAATATTTTCATTGTGTATACGAATTATTCTTCGCCTTTTTGTATTATTTAATTTAAAGCTCAGGTATATTGTTATATTTAGAAGCACACAAAATATAATTGTATAAAATATGCTGAAAAAAAAAATCATAACATATTTAATCAACATCCATTCAAGGATCTACATATCTATCTTACCCTGTATTTGCAGCCTAATAAGGCAAGTCCATAATTGTACATGTATTTTTTTAACCTTGATTAAGATCGTGCCTCTTGAGCCTATATCTATCGATTTAATGTTCGATCTTAGAAACAATGCGGGTAACTCGGATGTGCTATTTATTAAGTAGTTGCCTATTTTCACACTGTCCCCTCCAATGTATTGTTATTTTCCTCAAATGTACGTAGATACCAAAGTGGGCCAACCTTTTTTCATAATTGGATTATTTTGGGTAAATTGTAATCAGTATTCTCTTTCAGTCTTGCTCCTTTTTTCTCGTTTCGAAAACGTAAATCTAAAAATAATAACATTAGTAAGTAAAGTTTCAATTAGACTCACTCTCAAATCACATGCTTTTATATCCATGAATTCAAATATATTCTAGGGAGCTCCAGGGTCCAAGCGAGGAGATAACTACACATCGATGGTGTACCGCATAACCTTGAAAGGATCGCGAAGGTCAATAGAAGACGGTACCACAGAAATCATTGAGCCGTGGGAGGGTTCCATCATATACAAATGCTTACCAGAAAGCATTTTAAGACGTGAGGCCTTCAAAAGCGACGAGCTGTTCTGCAACGAAGTAGCTTTTTACAACAAAATTTGGCCAACATTGTCAAAATTCCAAAGTCAATGGGAGAAAGTGATTCATCCTTTTAATTCCATACCCAAATGCTATTTAGCACAAAACGACTTGGTTATTTTGAGAGATTTGAAAGAGTTTGGCTTCGTAATGCCTGATAGGAGGAAGGGACTGACTATCGAGCAGTGCTATTTTGTGCTGAAACATTTATCTCACTTCCACTCACTGTCTTTGGCCATGAAATATTATGATCCTGAAGGATTTTATGAGTTATTGAACATACAAGATGGAATTACTGAAGGTAGATATTTGGGTGTATTTGTTTATACACTGTTTGATTATATTATACATATGACATTATACGGTTTGATAACAAGGCCACGGGTGGCGTTGAATTCCGCCACTCAGCACACAATGCCTCAATTTGGCGAAGGTAGGGAACGGAGTGTTTTAACACTAGGTTCTCGGGTTCACTCCGCCTACTCTGCTATATACAGGAATCTGCTATATGCGTAAAGTAAAAAAAAATTATACGGTTCTCACTTGAAGCAATGTTTATATTACGAAGAAGTTCTTCGTTTCCCTGATTTATTGAGATAAAATTCGGTATTGGATTCCGCCATCTAACACACATTGTTCTTAAGATTTGTGAATGCCTTAAATCAAAATTGATTTGAAATGTACTTATTATTTAATAATCATTCAAAATTTCTAGTATTTTTCGTGTCCGAAAACGAAGATTACTATAGAAGCTACTACAGCGAGGCCACACGCAACGCCATAGCCATGGTGGAAGAGGAACTTCAAGATTGTTCCGACAAAGATAAATATTTGGTTCCATTCAAGCGTTTCTGCCATGAAGATACTTTCTTCCAATCCATGGTGGAAATGGTGGCTCCTAGGGAACCCTTAGCGGTCATATGTCATGGGGACTGTTGGACTAATAATATGCTGTTTAAATTTGTAGAAGGAGATCTCGCTGAGGTAATTTTGATATAAATTTTTAAGGCAAATTAAGCTAATGTCTACAGTACATAGAAACCATTGAAGTTTTGTAAAATATCATGTTAGTAACTTTATTTGATGACTTATTTTGCGTGGACTGTAATCCCTTAAATCTTGATTTATTCGTTTTCGTAGTAGCTTGAGAAATACTCTCTTAATGCTAGGTAGTAAGCTAGTGTAGGGGACACTACACTTATGACGTAGTTGGCACACGACTGAACCTGCACTCATGTTGCTTAGACACTTTTTAATAAATTTAAAAAATATTTTCACCTGATATGGTGTGACCAAATTCGATTAGAATAAGATTGAATGAATTTGTTTCATTTCCTCTTTTACTCACGAGGAGATTACACAAAGTGTTACATAAACCCTGATTTCTTGATTTCAAAGTAAAATAAACTATTTTCAAAGTAAAAACATGTTTTTGCTTAGAAAATAGATTTGAAAATGATACACGCTTCTTTTTGTTAAAATCTTACTTATTATCTTCATTTTAGATGTACATCGTAGACTTTCAGCTCGCTCGTTACGCGTCTCCAGCATTAGACTTGGCTTTCCTCATATATTTATGCTTGGAGAAGGAACAACGAGCGGAACACACTACGGCGTTGCTAAGGTTTTATTCAGACGAACTTTACGATAGACTGGCGGAAATGAGCGATGGAAATATTTTGGATAAGGACACTTTATATGATATGTGAGTAAAAAACATAGACTTTTTTTTTTTTTTTTTAATAATACTATCCTATATCGTAAGGTACTTAGAAAAAAATATGTAATCTAGTCCTTAAAGGCCATCGTGGTGCAGTGGAATAGGGTGACTGTAAACGTGATTACTTGATAAGTTATGGGTTGGATTCTCTTTTGGAGATATGAATAATCATTCAAATCATCAAACGCCTGTTGTGGCGCAGAGGCACAAGCGTGCGACTGTAAACTCGACAGGTTGTGGGTTCGATTCCCACTCCATAAAATGTTAGTCTTTTCATTTCCTGGTTTTGATAACAAAGCAAAGCGCGGCGTTGAGTTCCGCCACTCAACACGCAATGCCTCAATTTGGCGGAAAGTGAGGAAGGAAATTGTTGTAAGAGAACGGAGTGTCTTAACACTAGGTTCTCAGGTTCCTCTGCCTACCCTGCTATATGTGGGATACAGCGTGAAATTAAAAAAAAAATCAAGTCATTTCGAATCAATCAAATCATTTCAAAGTTTTAGTAATGCGACGATAAGTTCCGCCATTGAACACGCAACATCACAAATTCGGGCTGAAAGAGGAGAACGGAGTGTCTTTACACTAGGTTCTTTCCGGCTAACCAGCTACGCGAGATAAAACGTAAAGCAGCTTAAAAAAAATAGAATTAAGACACAATTATTTATTTTACTATTCAGCGTTTTCAAGTAAAATAGTATATTTATTTAATCTATATATAAATACGTGAAGCAAAAATTTTGGATCCCTTTTTACGAAAATTACGCGGACGGAGGCGTAGAGCGGCGCACTTATAGTTTATATCTTGGGAGAAGAGGTACAAAATGCTAATATTTTTTCCACAAATAATGCATAAAAGTATTTTAAATTAATAAAATAAATGTACACACTAGTTGGTTGTATGCCTTCAGATATTGTTGATTGGGCGGGAAAATAGTATATACAAATTTATTAGGTGAATTCAGGCGGTTACAAGAAGAGTTCAAAAGCAGTAGTCGCTTCGGTCTCGGAATTGCACTGGATATGTACCCAATAATGACTTGCGACAGCAATGAAGCGCCTAACCTTTATCAAGAGAAGGTAATTTTGTTTATATATTATTGAACATTATAATATTAGACCATTGTGATGACATTTAATTTTGCTCGGTGGTTGTGAGTTTAAGGCCCCACTCAGGTTTTATATGAGCTTTGCTACTCAACACAAAAATATATTTGAATTCAATAAGAAAATATTGAACGGAATTATTACTTCTTACTTCAAAGTTCCTCTGCCTACCCTGCTATATGGGGATACAGTGTGAAGCTATGTATGTATTTGTATATGAAAAAAATATAATAAATATATACATATAAGAATAAGTTTGTTCGACGGGATATTTACCATGTATTGTTTTATTTGGACTCCCGATGTTCCGGTGTGCTGTTGCAGCACCACGATCATAGAATTAAACTGAGATGCTGAAGCCGACAGTGATTAAGGCGGCCATATCAAGATTCACCTCTTTTCACTGTCTTTATTACGCGTCGTCATGCTGCACTATTAATATTCGTGTTCTGCCCAATAAAACAATTAACGACCACTTACATGTATCTTTCAGCTCCTCTGTATTTTTATTAGTCACTGGTTTGTTGTTTACATATATGCTATGAAAAAAACAGGTGTTCAAGCTGTTTGTATGTCTCTGGTACACAACAAATGTCTCAGCGGTCAGAATTATTGGACGGTCACCAAGAGGCGCGGGTTCGACTCCCGCTGCGTTCAATTTTTTATGTTTTATAAATATGTTTCTCTCTAACTATATGTAGAAAGCGTGAAACAGTTCATTTGTTTATTTTTATATTATTTATTTATTTATGTAAACACGACAGGTTGTGGGTTCGATCCCCACTCCAAAAATGGAATTTTTCATTTTCTGCGTTTGATAACAAGGCAAAGCGCGGCGTTGATTTCCGTCACTCAGCACCCACTGCCTCAATTCGGCGGAAAGTGGGGAACGGAGTGTCTTAACACTAAGTTCCCTCTGCCTGCCCTGCTATATGCGGGATACAGCGTAAAGCTATGTATATGTATGTATTTATTATATATAGGAGAGTGAAATATCACCAACCCATGAAATAAGTAACAGTATGAAACCAGTGTGGACTTCAAACGAGGCTTGCAGGAAGAAAATGACGGATTTGGTGACAGAACTTGTTGATGGCGGCCTTCTATGAATATATTATTAATGCAAATAATTTTTTAATAAGTATATTATAAAATATTATTACATTTAAATATTTGTAACGAATTTATTTATTAAATCTATATTTAAGTAGTGTTTGGTTTTATTTATCCTGTCGCGTGCGACTGTATAACGACAGGTTGTGGGTTCGATTCTCACTCCAGGAAATGGAATGTTTCATTTCCTGGGTTTGGTAACAGGGTAAAGCGCGGCGTTGAGTTCCGCCACTCAGCACGCAATACCTCAATTTGGCGGAAAGTGGGGAACGGAGTGTCTTAACACTAGGTTCCTTCGTCCTAACCTGCTATATGCGGGATATAGCGTGAAGCTAAGCCACTTCAAGTCGGGTTCTATGTCTATTTTTAAGGTTAACTAGTGTTGACAACCCAGCTTCATATTTATAAGTTATGACATCAAAAAAGTTATAGCTTGAGGAGCTAATATTTTGTATTCTTGACAAGATAACCAAAAATCTATCAATGGGAGTGTTGCGACCTGGTATTTTATTCTCATAGCCTGGTACCGGGTCGCGAACCGGTAAAGGGGAAACGCTGGTGTATCGTATTAGCGAAAGGTAGAAAACGGAGTGTCTTGTCACTAAGCTCTTTTTAATAAATAAAACAACATTAAATATAGTTGAATATAAATTTATTACGTTTAGTAGTTATATAAACACTGGTGTTAGACTTACATTTATTAGAACCATGCTTTGTGACAATTTTATAATTTAAAAAAAAAAATATATATATATATATATATATATTGTATATATTGTTTTAAAAAAATCAGATCGCTTATACATGTGTATGAATATTGAAATATATTTCGTTTTAACAAATATGAAACGCAAAATTTGTTTTTTTTAATTTTCAATTTTTGCGGGTAGTTGCGAAAAAATGCAATGGATATGGACGGAAATTTTTAAATGCAAAAATTTTGACCATTACATTTTGAAAAATTATAGAAATAAACATTATAATTTTGATTTTCGACTATTTAGTAATAATTAAATAAAGAATAATAAAAAAAAATTGTTAAAACCGAATTTCGCATTAAAATATATTCAATGGTACTAAAAAAATACATACCCGTACTAATTCGTGGCACAAAGTTAATGAGACCTATGACTAAATGAATTTGATTTTTTTTTCATAAATAAAAAAAATAAAAAAAAAAGAACGTACGGGCCAAATATAATACAGATCTTATTAGACTTAAGCTAAACAGTCATTGAAAACTTCAGATTGTATGAGATTCACCTTTTATCTGAAGATTCCAATAATTTTGTTATGTCGTATATTAAAATATTTGAATAACGCTTTTTAAATATATTATTTTAAAAAAAGACGAGAATAAAGAAGTCCTCATTTTTTTGTATCATATAATTTTTCTTTTTTTTGTGAAATTATAGCGCTTCACATCAAATTATTTCAATATTTGGTTTCCTTCAATTTCATTCCACTTAGTGTGGTTCCTCGTCCTTTAGACGCTTGTGTGGGTCTCATAAACCCTGACGTCTTCGTTTTCAAAGGAGGTCTTGGAACTCCCACTGAGCTACCACTTGACGAGGACCTGGAAGCCGGCATCCTGGAGACAGGCTTTGGAATCGGTTTCGGGATGGGTTTGACAGGAGTTGGAGCTTTCTTCACGGTGGCCACTGACACTGAACTGTTTAATGAAGACCTGGAACTGCGTAGTGAAGCTCGGGAAGTAGATCTTTCTACGCGCAAGGAGGTCGCGCGTTTCGTGAAACCGTTTCGGATCGAGCGGCGTCCGAGGCGGCGTTTTCGTGTCTTTGGTTGAAATTTTCTTTGGAATTTCTGTCTTTTTAGGCACTGGAGATTCACATTCCATGTTTATCCTGAAGATGCGCCTTGGAGAAAGCGCTTTCGGAATTAAGACTTTGTGTTTCTTCAGAAACCCTCGTCGTTGGCTCGTATTTCGCTCTTGCTTTGTGAATTCTAGGGGAGAGGTGGTCCTTTCTGTTGGAATCTTGTCTATTTTCGCGTTCATAGACTTCCTGTAGCGTTCTCCGACCACCGGTGATTCAATGCTTGTGTTGGTGACTTTAGTTCTCTAATGGCTTTCTGAACATCTTCCTGGTTGATGGAAGTCTGCCGCCTCATTCTGGAGTATGGCACTGATTTATTATCTTTGGTTGCTTTGTCTGCGCTACTTTGGCTCTTTAGTCTGTCCTGCCAACGTTTTAATCTAACTTCTTTTTCATCTTTTATGGTTTCTTCCACTGGCTTCGTTTCTTTTGGGTATCAATCCGGGTTTATGACGCTTGGATCTCAATTTGAATGGTCTGATCCTGCGGAGTTTCTGCTATAAGTTCTGTGCTATCCACGGTTTCTCTTCTTCCAGGTGAGCTTGATTCTGGTGTCCTTTTTTATACCTCCTTGTTCGTCTCGCTGCTGAGAACCACTGTCAAACTGTCAAATCACCTAATATCTCCTGACACAAGTCCTTCATTTCGGTGGTCGCTTTATCACTGGGTATTGATGATTGGAATTTCCTGCAGGGCTCTCTTTCTGGTGGTGGGTTGAACATTTTTCTTTGTACGGGAGGTGTTTCTATGTTATCTGAGTCTATTTCAACTCTGTCAGATTTTTCTGTTTTGGTATCTTTCACAGTGGTGACGGTAATGTCAGGTAGTTTTCGTTTATTTTCCTCCGTGATGGACACGAGTGGTTGTGGTGAGTCAATTTGTTGTCGTGATCGTTGTCTCCTGAGTCGACGCATTTCTTCGTTTTCCTCTGTCTTCCGCCACGGTAGCCTGCTGTCTTTTGTTTTTGGTTGAACGTCTGGAAGAAGATGATAGCGTTTTAGCGTTATGTACTTAAAGTATCGATGTATGTACTATATAAAAGTTAATTTATTCGTATGTGTTAGTTCTATTTGAGACTATTGTGACTTAGTTCGAGATGTGTGAATGAGAGTGGTTGTGGGTTCCATTAAACTTAGAGAACTGATCATACTTAATTTATTTTAATTTATTCATTCTCGTAAGACAAACTGCGGCGTTGATATCCGCCACTTAATATGCACTAATGTGCACAATGTTTTCGGTATAAGGTGGACAGTAAGTTGCTAAGCGACTTCGTATATACTCGTATATTATATTTATGCTGTGGACGTCTTTTTTTTTGTGTGTGCACGTGTGTATATAAGTGTGTTTATGTACGTGCATGACTGTGTGTGTTATGTCCCTCTCACCTTCCACGTTCTCGTGTATGTGTGTGTGTGCATGTGTATATGTGTGTGGTGTGTGTGTGTATGTGTGTGTGTGTCTCACCCTCCACGGTCTCGATGGCGCGCACGAGGTCGGTGTCGGTGACGGCGGGGCGCCACTCCGCGCGCGTCTCCGCCAGCGTGTCCAGCGTCGTGCTGCGCTCGCTCTCTGTACACCACAACACAATTAATGCATTAGTGGAAAAAATTAAAGGATCACAAAAAAACTCCAAATATTTTGAGGTTTTTCAAGGCTTGTTCTGGAATTATAAAAAAAGTATTTATAGCTTAAAGTTTCTAGTTCTTCGATCTTAAGATAAAAACATTTTTGAACGCGTTCCACACAATTCTAATGAATACCGAAAAAATTTTTTCTTCCAAAATTTTTCGATTCTTGTTTTTAGTAGACCAAAAAAATATCCATGGACATGGAATTTTTTTTCCAACTTAACCACTATATGGATGGCCGCAAGAAACGCAAGGAGATTTTCGAAATCTTGAATAAATTTCTCACAAAATAAGTTCCAAGTTGGAAATATCGAGAAAACCAGTAATGTTAAGTTAGTCGTTTACAGTTCAATATGCCCAAAAAAAACTCACAAAGGTTTGATTCAATCCATGAAGCCGTTTTTTTGTATCATTCGATCAAATTTGTGAAAAAATTAAAATATCACGATTTTGCCTTTAAATGATCATAATCTTTAACAATACGCAAAACAATGTTTTTTCAGTTTTCTCATGTATTTTTATTGATAACACAACAAAGGTATCAATTTATAAGATAAAAAAGCGATTTGCAGAAAAAAGCGAAAATTTCATTTCATTCAAAAATTTATACTTTTTTTATAACTACCCAAAAAGTATGGATATTTTTTGAAAATTTGAAAAAAGATCAAGAAAAGTGGAGAGCTTAAAAAAGATCGCTAGAAAAATATTGGGCATAAAATTGCAAAAATCGTCGATAGTGAAATTACTAAATACCTTCACATCCTATACCGGCTTCCTTAAATATACCAGCTTCTCTAAATTTACCGGCTTACTAAATTAAAATTTTAATCCCTCGCCACTGATATGAATAATAAATATCAAGCTTGATTTCCAATAATAATAACCATTATCACACGTCTCAAATTAAAGAAACAGCTTTCCTGAAAGCTTTAAGCATGTCATTTGATAGGTTAAGCGTTCTTAAACTTAACGCATGTCGTGGCTCAGAGGCACAAGCTCCAAGAAATGGAATTTTTCATTTCCTGGGTTTGGTAACAAGGCGAAGCGCGGCGTTGCATTCCGCCACTCAGCACACAATGCCTGAATTCGGCGGAAAGTGGGGAACGGAGTGTCTTAACGCTAGGTTCTCAGGTTTCCTCTGTCTACCCTGCTGTATGCGGGATACAGCGTGGACCTAAAAAAGAATACTCACCGGAGTCGTTTTCCAAGGAGCGCCGATGCGCGGCGTGCGCGAGTGCGGTTGCGGGCGCGGGTGCGGGCCGCACGCGCGCGGGACGCGGTCGCTCCTCCTCGCTGTTCGCGCGTAACCAAGATTCGATTTTTTGACGCCATTCCCTGTTTACATGGAATAATACATTATCCCTACTAATATTATAAAAGTGAATGAAAGTTTGTTTGTTACGCTTTCAAGGTGAAACTACTCCAACTGATTATCATGAAACTTTGTACACATATTCTTAGAAGTATTAGAAAGGACATGGGATACTTTTTGAGTGAACCATGAATTTGTACATGTGATGATCTTTAGCGAAGTCACGAGCCTATGGCAGAGAGACTGAGTGGGTACGACAAATTTTCGACAGATGTCGCCACGCAATGAAATGACATTACTCAAAATGATTTGAATATTTGTATATAATGACTTTAATTTCAAATTTTTTGATGGCGTAGCAACACGCGCAGGGTGTAATACTAAAATATAATTGACATTTAAACATATTTGAAATATTAATTTTATTTGATGTCCAAATTAAGCTATATAGCTATGTATATATATATATATATATATACATAAACTAACCTTTGGCTTCCAAAAAGAGAGAAGGTTGTCACTTCAACTATATATTTTTTTTTACATAGGATTTATTTTTTTTATATTTACTCGTATTCTGATCACTACGGACACTTGGTCCGTAACTTTTGTCAACTTTCACTACATTTTCATATTACTTAGCTAAGCTTAGGAAATAACATATTTTTTTTCCAAAGAGAGTCCAAGTATTTTAGTTGCCTACTTTAATATCTACTTATTATAACAAAGCACGGCGTTGAGTTCCGCCACTCAGCACGCAATGTCTCAATTCAGCGGAAAGTGGGGAACGGAGTGTGTTAACACTAGGTTCCCTCTGTCTACCCTGCTATATGCGGGATACAGCGTGAAGCTATGAATGTATGTATGTTTGTATAACTAATAATACTTAATATTACTTAATTACATAAAATTTAAATTAATTATTATTTAAATTTTACTTGAAAGTGATTACGTTAAGTTGATTTGGCCTTATAAATATACCAAAATTCTATACTTACTTAGGCTTAGCCGGTGCTTCAATTTCATTTAACGGTGAAGCTACCACACGAGTAGAGGGTAAAGGAGATGGTGTGGGAGTGGGAGTTGGGGTGGGAGTGGGAGTGGGAGTCGGGGAAGGAGAGGGAGAAGAAGGTCTTTCCCCAGTTCTCTCTCGATCGGGGATTTCGAGACGAGCGCGTATTGGCCCGCGACGAGACCAGGAGCGATCTGTAAATTTAAAAATATTTTTTATTTATTTATTATTATCGTTTTTTTCGTTTTAGTAAGATAAGGTTGGCATTGAATAACGGTATTAAGCATGATTCAAATATAGGTAAAATACAGAGAACGTAGAGCCTTAAAATTAGGCTCTCCTTGTCTAAATTAAAAAAAAGTTATTTTTTTAATCCTTTCACACTCATTGTTTTGATCTGTACTGATCAGCTTATATGATGATAATAATATTATGGATTATATTATATGATTAATCGTGTAATAAAGGCCATTGTGATGCAACGAGACACCGGAGTACTATTACTATTAAACCGCTCCGGAAAATGACTGTATTTAAATTATTTTAATTTTCTCTCTCTAGTAGGATAAAGCACATCGTAGCGTTTCATCACATAACGCATTGGGCGTCTCTCGAATTATGGTAGAAAATATAATGTCTAAGCAAATCTATTACTGTCTACCATTGTTAAAATAAGTGTGAATATGCATTTGTTTTAAATATTGTATATTAATAAATAAAAGGTCATCACGACGCAGTGATACAAAGCGATTGGTTGTTTTAGTTGTAGGTGTTGGTTGTAGGTTCGATTGCCACTTCGAAAATGATTAGTCTTTAGTCACGGCGTTAAGTTTAGCCACACAACACGCAATGACTCGCGTTCGAAAAATAGAAAACAGAGTGTCTTGCAGTGGCGAGGCGTCCATACAACTCGATTCCCATCGGCTTGCCTAATTTTTCAAAGTACAAGTATGAGACCTAAAAAAAAAGTCGCCAGGAAAATACTGAGCATAAAATTGTAAAAAAAACAAGCTTAGACATCTTTACATCTAAAAAAAAAGAAAGAAGTCATCGCCAAAATTGTATTGTAAAATTACTGAATACCTTGACATCCTACACTGATTGCCCTAAATGTACCGGCTTCTCTAAAAATTACCAGCTTTCCAAATATATATATATATATATATATATATATATATATATATATATACGTATTTTCTGACTACCCTACTATATAAAAAAAAAAAGGTAAAAAGCTTGAACACAACATATAATTTAAATATACAAATGTAAAAATATTATCCCATCTTACCCAAGCTTCCCCACACATTTCTCTCTCTTCCCTCTTGGTTTGGTGAGGAATGTCGCAAAAACTCTAGTAAGCCGTCCTCGTCGTCTCCGGGACTCGCGCGACTGCGACGACGTAGACTACCCGTGGGGGTCACATCTGGAAACAATGCTTATTACAACTATTTTATTATTAATAAATAAAAATAATTAAGATTTTACCAATAAAAGTCAACAATTCCGTTCCCCACTTTCCGCCGAAATGCGGCATTGCGTGTTGAGTGGCTCGTGCCTCTTCGCCACGAGAGGCTTCGACAGCCTCATTTATGTTAATTGATGACTAAAAAATGTTTGTATAGCTAGTATAGGCATTTCAGTAACGAATATTTTGAATTTGATTCATAATATCACTAATTCAGCCGAAGAAGCGGAGAAATTTAACTCTACTTTTTCTGTTTATTTTGTTATGGGGGAAATACAGTAAAATTATATACCTGGCGATGGTGAAGGGTCATGGGGTTTCCTTAAAGAGCGTCTGCCGAGTCCATTCCGAATATCTAGTAACAGGGACTCCATAAGAGATTCACACTCCGATACTGGTGTACTGCATACACTGCCGCCTGGAAATATTAAGTTATTTTAATTATATTAATATAATATGGAAGAAAAACTTTTGGATGCCTTTTTTTTGAAAATACGTGAGCGGGGTTAATTAACGTACATATAGTATACCTTGCATGGAGAAGACGTGCAGAAAGCTTATATTTATTCATAATAATGTATCAGCAATATACGCCTGTCGTGGCGCAGAGGCACAAGCGTGCGATTAAATGCGACAAGTTGTGGGTTCGATTCCCACTTCAGGAAATGTAAAATTTAATTTTTTCATTTCTTGGGTTTGGTAACAAGGCAAAGCGCGGCGTTGAGTTCCGCCACTCAACACGCAATGCCTCATTTCGGCGGAAAGTGGGGAACGGAATTGTTGAAAGAGAACGGAGTGTCTTAACACTAGGTTCTCTGGTTCCCTTTGCCTACCCCGCTATATGTGGGTTACAGCGTGAAGTTAAAAAAAAAAAAGAAATATATTAAATTAACAAATTAAGTACGCTGCTATATGTTTGACATACGTATAGGGTTATTTGTATTTTACATGTCAATGGGGCCACTAGTATAAATGAAAGCATGTAAAGCATTTTTTTCTCAAAGCTTACCAATGCCATACTTAGAGTTTGCAAGCGCGTGTATTTCCTTATCTAAGGTATTTTTTTATAAAATAAAAGTCATTTTAAAGCCGCAATTCATTAGTACATCTCTATCGTTTCGTATTTTCATTACATATCAAACGACAACGATTTTAAAGAACATACATACATAGGTTCACGTTGTATTCCGTACATAGCAGGGTAGCAAGAGACAACCTGAGAACCTAGTGTTAAGACACTCCTTTCTCCGTTCTCTTTTTTCGTTCCCCACTATCTATGGTATAATGGGTAATATTTAGTCAACCCACCCGTCCTGCCCTTGGCGTGTGCGAGCGCGTGGTCGCGCGCGCGCCGCCGCGCCGCCGCCTGCTCGTCGTGCGCGGCGCGGCGCGCGTTGTCCGTCACCGCCGACCGGAACTTGGTGCAGAACGTTACGAACGTCTGTTGGGAATAGGGAATGTGGGTTTCAATATTACATTCTAATAATAGTTTGCCTAATTTTTCAAAAAAATACGCTTTAAAATAGCCGTGACCAAACTTTTTTTTTTTGGTTAACCCCGCAGGGGGCGCCCTTGCGCCTGTCGGCATCCTCTCGAGCAGCCAGTTAGTGCTTGCATTTCGCAGGGACTGAGCACCCTCTTCCCTCACCCCCCCCCGGTGTCGCTGTAAAGACCGCTAGGGTCAACAGCATGTGTATCCATTCGAAAAAAAAAAAATAAAAAAAGCTTTTTTGGAAATACCTATAGAAATTTTGAAATTTGCATAGTCACGCTATTTCAAAATTCTCAAAAATAATATTTATGAGAAGCGATAAATAATTCGATGTAAATGTATAGTTTATTAGTAGGAATATTTGGAACGATACTTGCGCGGATTCGAATCATGCTATGGTGAATCTTTACGTACATTTTCTTTACAATTGATTTAAAAGAAATACATACTCAATATTTTTAAAGTTTTAAAGTGTTAATCCCACACTTAGAAAATAAAAAACATATTTAGAAAACATACAAAAATTTTAACGTACGTATTGTAATTGTAAAAATGTCTACAGAAATGCTAACAACATAAATAAATTGTAACAAGCATACAAGAATTTCGACGCAGCCGGATATACTCGTAAGGCGCATCGCTCGCAGCGCTCGTAGGCTTAGCGGTCAGAGCGCTTGGACGGTTTCTAAGAAGCGCAGGTTCGAGTCCCGCTACGTTCAAATTTTTATACGTTTTCTAAATATGATACTCAATATTTATAAATAATTCCTTTCTTTTGAAAATTTGAATAAATGAAAAAGTTTGAAAAAAAAAATACCTTGAAGCACTCCTCCAGTTTGAAAGAGACGGGGTCTTCACAGAAGAACTCAGCCAACTGCTTCCTCATACTTTCAACTTCCTCCATGTCTTTGTTTAAAGCTGAAACTTCTCTTTCTGCCACCTAATTTTTATATAAATAAAATAAAAAAACATTTTTTTTAACGCCTGTCGTGACGCAGCGGCACAAGCGTGCAACTGTAAACACGACAGATTGTGGGTTCGATTCCCACTCCAGGAAATGTTACTATTTTCATTTCCTGGGTTTGGTAATAAGGCAAAGCGCGGCGTTGAATTCCGCCACTCAACACGCAATGCCTCAATTCGGCGGAAAGTGGGGAACGGAATTGTTGTAAGAGAATAGTGTCTTAACTTATAGTGTTTTAATTTGAAACGTGAAGTTAAAAACAAAAGACTAAGACGTAAAATAATTTGAAAATTTGTTTATTAGATGTCCGTTATTTCCTCTCTTAGTGTTTCTGTAAGGATTTCAAGAAATTCTTTCTAAGGTTAACTTTTAGCTTAGCTTGGAAAGTGTAGGGGAGCATCCCCTGATATTATTTGATTAGGATTCAGACGCGAAATGACATGCTTCATCTTACCAGCGGGAATCGAATCCAAAACCATCGTGTTTCCGAATAATAAATACCTGTAAAAAGTCGCCCATTTGCTCCCTAATATCGTGCTGCGTAGTGTTCTGTGTCTCCTTCTTCAGCGTAGTGATTCTCTGTGACAGAGTGTTTATTTCATTGTGAAGTTGTTCCACACTCGCTTTAGAGGCTTCTTCCAACACTCTTATATCGTCCGCGAAGTGAACCAACTCTTTGTTTTTACGTTCTGCTTGCTGGAAATTAAGTTTTATATTAAATTAATTAGTAATTCAGTTTTTTATCTATTTTTTCTTTCTGTTTTAGGCGTTCTTAACTAATAATTTTGTACCAAAATAAAGCTTTAAAACTACGAGATCTGACTATAAGAGAGAGAGGTTGTAGGTTCAATCCCTACTCGAATGAAAATAATTAAATACATTTTAATTATTTTAAAATATATTTTTATTTTTTCTTTAGTATAGCCAAAACAAAATGTATCCAATTCTGACAGAAAGTGGAGAACGGAGACACGAGATTCTCTCTGACTACCCTTCTCTGGTATATAAAATTATTAGCTTAAAATATATATATATATTTATAAGGTACCCGAACCTGTACTTCTATTTTTCTTTATATTTTTTTAAATGAACTTACCAGAGCGACATAATGCATAAGATTCATCCCAGGTTTATTAGCGCGTATGTCTGACAGCTTCTGTAAGGAGCTGAGTTTAACGCCGGCCGCGCCGCCCGCGTAACCGCCAGCGTTCAGGAAGTTACCCGCTATTAGTGATATGTATAGAATTTCCTGTATTTAAAAAAAATATGTATTTATTTTGCGAAAAAAAAAAACAACAAACTTGTTGTTGTTTTTGTTGTTTTTTTTTTAATTAAAATTAAATATTTGATGCATAAGCTATATTCCTTTAAACATTTAACTAGATTAGTTCAGTAGTTAAATATTTTTGGAAAACGTATAAAAATTATGAACGCAGCGAGACTCGAACCCGCGCCTTTTGGAAACCTTCCAAGAGCTCTGACCGCTAACAATAGTTTTTATTATTAGCGGTCAGAGCGCTATAATAGTTTTTATGTGATAGGGTAACATACATCAATTTATCAATGATCGATAGTCAACTCTAACGAATTAATTCAAAATAATTTATTTATATATGAGGTCAGCGACAGTTTCTAGTTTCGATTCTCCAGGAAATTAAAATATTAAATAATATTTAGTATTCATCTTCATTCCCCGCTTTGGTAACAAAGTTAAGCGCAGCGTTGAGTACCGCCACTGAGCACGCAATACCTCAATTCGCTGGAAAGTGGGGAACGGAAATGTTAATAGAATGGAGTGTCTTAACACTAAATTCTATACCCTTTCCCTATATGCAGGATACTGAGTGAAGTTAAAAATTATCAAATGCTCTCAATCATACCTGAATAGCTCTAGAAGACATCAAATCGTCTCCCGCCACAAGAATCGCGTTGATAGCACTTTCTAAGTACCCAGCTGTGGATGACCATTCCTCTTTTAGAAGCATACACTCTATTCGCAATTTGTAACTGAAACAAAAAATAGAGTAAGAATGTTAGTAATATATTTTAATTATATTGAATAACCTAATAAGAGCTAATTATGAAAACTTTATTTTTTTTAAGGATAACATAGAAGTACTATAGTTAAGTATAATTTACAAATTATAAATAGCAAATCATTATATTTAAATTGTTTTTACGTAAGATAAAACGCGGCGTTGAATTCCGCCACTCACACTCACACACACTGAAAAGCGGAGAACGGAGTGTCTCGTCTAAGCACCCTTTATTTAGTACCTATATATGAATACATGTAATTTTAATCGACTTAAAAAAACGACGAGGTTTACAAAACAGTTGTTTTTATGTGTTACCACATAACTTTTTACTGGATGGACTAATTATACATACATAGCTTCACGCTGTATCCCGCATATAGCAGGGTAGGCAGAGGGAACCTGAGAACCTAGTGTTAAGGCACTCCGTTCCCCGCTTTCCGCCAAATTGAGGCATTGCGTGCTGAGCAGCGGAACCCAACGCCGCGCTTTGCCTTGTCACCAAACCCAGGAATTGAAAATACTAAACTTTTACATTTCCTGGAATGGGAATCGAACCTGTGGCGTTTACAGTCGCACGCTTGTGCCTCTGCACCACGACAGGCTTTCATTTAAATGTTAATAATTAATATTACAATAACTTACTTGGGCAACTGTATAAGTTGTAACAAGAACTTTTCGGCGTTACCCAGTTTAGTGACGTCACCGCTAAATGCTTTCAGCATCTCGCTTTCATCTATTTCCGGTAATATCTTAAGGAGACCACGTAACTTCTCTGTTCCTATGTCGTCGTGAGAACCTTCTCGGATTAACTGGATTATGTCTTCGTTGGAACTGGAATATTTAAAAAAAAAGACGATAAAAATAATTATACAATAACATGAAAAAGTCTGTGATGTATGAATTTCAAAATAAGGAAAGGAATGATGGCGAATGGAAAAATGGCGACACAACGCTTCGTAACATTGCTTTTATTGTAATAGTTTATAGTTTTTTCTCACATAGCAGGGTAGTTAATATAATCATTTGCCCGAGTGGGAATCGAACCCACCACCGTCTGCGTCACGATGGTCACAATACTTAATACGCATTTTCTTGATTTCGAGTGGAGAGTAGAGACACTAGGTTCTCTCTGTCTATCTTCCTATGCAGGATGAAGTAGGAAATTATACTTTTTTATTATAAAATTGGGATAAAGGTATTCACCCAAAACAACATACCTGCGAAATTGCTTCAAGAATATATTAACATTTAAACTCCTCTTGCCATCCAGGAGTGTGATCTCAGAAGGTTCTTTCCTTGGTTTCCGTTCCCCAGAACTGTCGCAAATTGGACTTCTTCCAAGTCTTGGGGAGGAACCTGCTGAACCTGGGGGTTGTACCTGGAAAATTTAATTTCAAAGTTATAAAAAAATTCTCCTCCATTAAGTACTAAATATATTATGGATGCGATATACTCGTACATAAAATTAAATAAATGAAAAAATATAGTTTCAATATCAATTTTCAATATCAAGTTGGATCGCACACGTATTTCCTAGGTGTTTGGTGGTAGGAGGTTCGTCCTCCGTCTGGCTCGCGACCACTATCATGTCAAAGACGAACCGCCAAATATCTTATGATGTGTTCCGGTTCGATGGCATGTAAGCCAGGCTTTCCTCTTTCCCACCTATCCTTTCCCCAAAATCTGGTAGTTCCGATAGCGGACTACTACATTGTCCTCCCCTTCTATCTGTATCCTCTAGGTTGGCAACGCATCTAGAACATCTCTGGTGTTGTAGATGGTCATGGGCAAAGGTAGCCACTTACCATCAGGTGGTCCTTTTGCTCGTTTGCCATCCGTTATCCATTAAAAAAAAAAAAAAAAAAAAAAAAAT
>JAKGSA010000563.1:26518-107808 GCA_033558755.1 Philaethria dido
TCAGCTGCGGTAACTTATTTATTTGTACATTTTTAAACTCAATCATAATTACGTTTTGATATATCTATCAGATACTTTTTTTCAGGGTTCCCAGTTTGAATTTTATTGTAAGTATAATATTGAAACATTTTTTAAAGTCTTTTACACAAATTTAAAGTAAAAATATAGATAAAAGCGTATAAAAGTTTCAAAACTTTCAAGTGTCTCAGCCAATTAAGCCATACGTTCATAACGCCTGTCGTGGCGCAGAGGCACAAGCGTGCGACTGGCTGTAAGCGCGATAGGTTGTGGGTTCCCATTCCATAAAATGAAATAAATATTTAGTATTTTAATTTCCTGAGTCTGGTAACAATGCAAAGCGCGGCGTTGAGCTCCGGCAGCACGCAAATTTTGTGTTTTATACTAGGTTCTCAAGATCCCTCTGCCTACCCTGCTATGTGCGGGATACAGTGTGAAGCTAAAAAAATATATTATTTATAAATTCAGGTAAATTTTACACTTACCTGTTGACAAAATAGTCCTTCTATTTCGCTCCAATCCAACTCTGACTTAGGTGAGTGTTTGTGACTCGATGCGACTATCGACCAAATATTATTTTGGCCGATTACCTGAAAATAAAAAAAAAATATGAATTATTTAAATTTTTATCTATTATGTATCAAATTTATTTTATTAGAGTAATTTAAAGTTACTCTAATAAAAAAAAAAAAAAAAGTATTAAATACTTTTTATGCCTTTAAAATTGAAATTAAATTTGGAATTTCAAAATCTATGTATGTATTATACATATAACAAAGGAGGATACGGATTTTTTATTATAAAAATTGTAAGACAAAAAAGAATTTTATTTTACTAATATAATATTTAGTGTAGAAAAGTTATAGATGCGAATAAATAGGGTGTGAATCAGATGGAATTTTTGTGCGGAAATTATTGTATTTGTTGAATAATTTGTTTAATTAATGAATTTTATTGTAGTCAAAATTTTGAATCTTTAGGCCTTTAAATTGTTGTATTTGTTGTTTTCAAATGTGTTTTTACAAAGTCTCTGATTACGTCAGAGGGACCCTGCATTATTAATAAAAAAAAATAAATATATAATATTTAAGTTACACTATTTAAAAAGATTTACAAAATTTATGTACACTGTATTACTAAAATAAAATTTAGCTAGTTTATTAGCCAGTATTTAGTTATTTATATTATATCCCCATTGGCGCGTTAACACGCGTCCTCTTTAGTAATCTATATGTCACTTTGTATAAACATGGATGTCAAACCATGGTAGTGTGTGTAACATTTATTTTATTAATTTAATATAGTTTTTATGCATTATTTAAAAAAAACATTAGCACCTTCGCTATATAAACTATAAGTGTGCCAAGTTTCATGCTCCTCCGTCCGCGTAATTTTCGTAAAAACAGATCCAAAGGTTTTGTTTCACGTATTTATATATAGATTCTCAATGACACAATGAAAAAAAATGATAAAGAAAAAAAAATAAACTCACTTTATTATTAGGTATTTTATTCCAATTAATCGTCTTCATTTTGGTTTTCGGCAGTGGTATTTCCTGTTGCGGTAGTTTTATATTTGTGGGGGGAGGTGGGGGAGCGAGGGTAGCGAGGGGCGGAGGTGGAGGTGCATTACGAGGGATGGGTGGTGCTGGGGGTGTTGGAGGTGCTGGGGGCGCTGGAGGTGCTGGGGGTGCTGGGGGTTGGGGCATTGCTGGAAAGAATCAAAGATAGATTAGTAATTCATTTTACAAAGAGTGTTAATTAATATATTTCTCGGTTATTGTATTTTGAGTTTAATTAAAAAAATGTCTTCACAATATACCCTCGAAGAAGGACTTTATGGCGCAGATGACGATTGGTTCTGGGTTCAATTCCCATTACCGATTCGGGAAAATTATTATATATCAATTAATTTCATTTTTTTGCTCTAGTAAAACAAAGCGAGGAGTTGGCGTAAATATATATAGCAAAGTTTTCAATTTCTTTCTTACCAGGTGGCGGCGCCGGCGCTGGTGGCGGGGGAGGTGGGGGCGACAACGCTCTCTGTAGACTTTGTTTTCTGTTCGACCCTGATAGATCTCTGTGTTGACAGGTACAACCCATTTTTGCCTAAAATTAGGGAAAATAGAAATTTAGTAAACTGACTTCAAATAAAATTTACTAAAAAGTAAAATTATGAAATAATTCAAAAACTACTCCTTAGATATTATTTAAATGAGACCATATTAGATGACCATCATATATAAAAAGAATCATCTAAATTGATTCTCCCAGAAAAAAGTTACGCACATGTAATCGAATTGAGTACCTCCTTATTATTTTGAATCGGTTAAAAAGAGTATGGGTTTATACAAACCGCAATATGCAAATGTAACTATATTTCACACCAATATCTTTGTGAACGCCTGTCGTGGCGCAGAGGCACAACGCTCGACTGTAAAGCGACAGGTTGTGGGTTCGATTCCCACTCCAGGAAATGAAAATACTTCATTTCCTGCCTTGTGGCAAAGCGTGGCGTTGAGTTCCGCCACTCAACACGCAATGCCTCAATCTGGAGGAAAGTGGGGAACGGATTTATTGAAAGAGAACGGAGTGTCTTAACACTAGGTTCTCGGGTTCCCTCTGCCTACCCTGCTATATGCGGGATACTGCGTGAAGTTAAAAAAAAAATCTTTGTAAACTAATTTTAATATTTTTCATAATTTTAAAATGATGATTGAACTATATTTCATACTAATGTTGTTGTGAAAAAAGTTAGTTAATTGAATGAAAAGATATAAAAAATTAGTCTTACTCTCTTTGGTTACCCTATCAGGCAGAATGAGAGATAAAAAGAGTGAAAAAAATAATGAAACAGCCTAAACACTCTGTGCTCTCAGCATCTCTACGGCATTTTTTGTGGTGAAAAAGTTGGTAACATATAACGAAAAAAGCATATGATAAGTATTTTTCCATCAAAAAGAAAAAGAGATGGAAAGAGAAAGAGAGAAAACAACAAAAAGCGAAAGAAATAAAAATACCTGTACACTCGGTGCTCTAAGCAATTTCGCAGCATCTTCTCTGGTTTCAAGCAAAGTGGCTCTATGAACTAAAGTTTCAGCGGTGTCCCATACAATATCGCTGACTGGCTCCTTTGGGTCGATACGTAGTAAATGTTGTAAGATGCTTAGAAATGGAATTTCTTGTGGTGTGTCTGATACCTGTTGGGAAGTGAGATTAATTATTATGTATATATAAATACGTGAAGCAAAAACTTTGGATCCCTTTTTACGAAAATTACGCGGACAGAGGAGCATGAAACTTGGCACACTTATAGTTTATACAGAGAAGAAGTGCAGAAAACGTTATTTACAATAATGTAATACTTAGAAATTGATTAAATTAATAAAATAAATATTACACACACGACTAATGGTTTGACATTCACTTTTATGTAAAATTACATATCCGTTGCTAAGGCAAACCGTAAACCACTCAAGTATAATTTTTTGTTTATAAGTTACTAGCTGTACCTACTAGCTGTATATATACCAATTTTCATAATAATCGGTACATAGTTTTTGAGTTCATCGATGACGTACAGACAAACATAAATTTTTATATATAGAAATTTATAATATTTGGTTTTTTTCCAAACTGCTTCAAGCAGGACATTAGTTTTAGCGTTCATTATCCCTAGATGATCGAAATCAAAGACCGGAGAATCTAAACACTATATTCTCCCTACCAACAAACGCGACAGGTTGTGGGTTCGATTCTCACTCCAGGACATGTTAGTCTTTTCATTTTCCTGGGTTTGGTAACAAGGCAAAGTGCGGGGTTGAGTTCCGCCACTCAACACGCAATGCCTCAATTCGGCGTGTGGGGAACAAAATTATTGTAAGAGACCGGAGTGTCTTAACAGGTCGGTTCTCAGGTTCCCTCTGCCTACCCTGCTATATGCAGGATATAGCGTGAAGTTAAAAAAAAAAAAAACTATACTTACTTGTTTCAAAATAGCGTAAAACACATCTAAATGCGAATTCAAGTTGATACCGCCGGGGCCCTGAGCCTCATCGCTCTCTCGCTGCTCCTCGAATACATCGAGCTGGACGCCGAGGTTTGGCTGACTGGCCGCTTCATGCCTGAGGTAGTAATGGGTTCAATGTAGTCTCATAAATTTGTTGACTATCGTTTAATAAAATGAAACATACATATGTATAAATATATGTATTATAGGCTACAGAATTACGTACTAGAAATTTAAAAGAAATTACAGAAGATAAATGTTAAGTTGGAAAATACTCTGTACGCAATAGTTGCAAGTTCTCGATCAGGATTTTTTTTTCTATATAAAAAAGTTGTCGTTTCATCAATGTAATTAAAAAAGATAGGCTTAAGGCTACCTGTGTGAACAATTATTATAAAACATGGTTCATACCTATATCAACTTTGTCTAAATTTTCATATTACTTAACTAAGCTAAAATAAGATAAAATTGTCTATAGGTAAGTAATTCCAAACAGAGTCCAAATATTTGAATTGCCTACTTCCTATGAATAAATTAATATTGTTAAATTAAAAAAGTGTAAGTAACGCGTGTCGTGGCGCAGAGGCACAAGCGTGGCTGACGCACAAGCGGCGTTGAGTTTCGCCACTCAATGCCTCAATTGTGCCGGAATTGTTGTAAGAGAACGGAGTGTCTTAACACAAGGTTCTCGGGTTCCCTCTGCCTACCCTGCTATATATAGGATACAGCGTAAAGTAAAAAAAAAAGAGTTTGAAACGTCGAGTTTTCTAAAATATCAAAATATGATTAATCCAGTTAAAATAGTACCATTTAAAATCGCAAAAACTAAATATCCTAAGGACTAAAATTATCAAATTAACCTTACAATATTTTTTATCCACATTCCTATATTAATTTAATAACAAATCGTCTGTTAATAACTATTTTAATCAAATCGGTCATACAAACATATTCATGTTGTCCATATTTGGCCTCACCACATCTGCCCACTGGCTTTTTTGTTTCACTGGACGTGGACTTTAGACCGGAACGAGTAATTGCTATGAAATGCCTGCTGTGTTTGTCATTTTATTGTTTTTCTTTTAGCTTTACGCTGTATCCCGCACATAGCTAAATAGGCAGAGGGAAGCAGAGAATCTAGTGTTAAGACACTCTGTTCTCTTTTAACTTTCCGCCGAAGTGACTTATATATTTTTTTTAATAATGCATACAAACTATATTAAATTAATGAAATAAATGTTACAAACACTACCATGGTTAGACATCCATATTGATATAAAGTGACATATACATTGTTAGGCAACGCGTTGTTAACGCGTCAACGGAGACACTTGTAAATAAATAATAGCTGAAGCTACTGGCCATAGAAAGGTAATATATGGCAGGCTTCTTAGGGAGTAATTGTATTTTTTTTGGAAATTTCTACGAGGGCAAGAAAAAACAAAACTTTAGGTATAAGACCTATAAGACTATAAGAGTCTGTATGCAAAAATGAGCCGCAGAATACAGTTTTTACATTATTACATTTAGGATGTGGAAAACGGAGTGACTTATTTTCTAGTATCTTCGACGTGAAATTTGGAAAGAAAAAATCTATTATCTTTAATATCGTTGTAATTAACACTGTAATTAATAAATAATTGATTCTAGACACTAAAAACATATTTAGAAAATTGTAAAAATCTCTCTACAGAGATGCTAACAACAAAAATAAGTTGTAACAAGCGTATGAGAATTTCGACGCAGCCGGATATAGAACGCATGACTTAGTGGTCAGAGCGCTTAGACGGGAGACAAGAGACGCGGGTTCGAGTCCCGCCCAAATTTTTATATGTTTTTGTTTCCTAAGTGTGTGATTGACACTTTAAGAACTTCAAAAAGATTCTAGACACTAACTAACACTCCAAGCTTATAAAACCTCAAAAGCAGAGAAATTTATCACTCTATTAAAATAAATAGTCAAATAAATACATAACTAATAAAATATACCGCATACAAGGAATGCACATTACGAGTTAAATACACTCACCTTAGGTTACTAAGTGTTGGAAGCAGTCCAAGTCCTGCAAGGTAATAATAGTTTCATCAAATCTCTAAAGTATTTAGGTTTGTATCGATTGTGTTATAATTTAATGTATCAGGAAAGGCTTAGAACAAGGCAAAGTGCGGCGTTGAGTTCCGCCACTCAGCACGCAATGCCTCAATTCGGCGGAAAGTGGGGAACGGAGTGTTTTAACACTAGGTTCTCAGGTTCCCTCTGCCTACCCTGTTATATGCGGGATACAGGGTGAAGCTAAAACAAAAGAAAGGCAGAGAGAACGTAGTGTCAAGACACTCTATTTTCTACTCGCCTGTTGTTTTTAGGAACCTATTGTTAAGACACTGTTCCTAGTTTTTGAACATTTCGATATAATGGGGTATTGAATGGCAGAATTAAGCGCAGCGCTTTGTCTCATCAAAGGTACGAAAAGATAACAATTATATTTTTTTTATTTTTATTATAGAAACCATCGTGGCGCAATGCGACAGCACCTGACTGTAAATGTGATTGGTCGTGTGTTCGATTTCCACTTGTGAAAGTGACGATATTTAAATTATTTTAATTTCTTGGCACTGGTAAGACAAAGTTAAAGATGTCTCAATTTTGGGAGGACAGCGGAGAACGGAGTGTTTTGACACTAGGTTCTCACTGACTACCCTGCTATGGGGGATAAAGCGTGAAACTGCTTTTTAAAATTAATATCTTAAAGCTATTACAAGATGTTAATCATCAGTTAACATAAAAATGTCAGTCCTACAGAAAGCTTCCACTGGCTCAGTACAGAATCTTGCTGTAGACTATGTATTGGTACGAATATTATCTTTGAATATCCCAAAATGCAATATATATTATGTCGAATTGAGTCCGATTGCGCCTCCAGGCACGATGATTGTGGGTTCAATTCCACTCACAAAAATAATTATTTTTAAAAATTTCTTTGCTTAAAATAAATTGTTGAGATGAGTTCCGCCAACAAACATGCAATATCTCAGATAAGAGGGAAGCAAAGAACGTAGTGTCTTCACACCAGGCTCTCTCTAACTACCCTGTTATACAGAAAAAACGTGAATCTCGAAAAAAAAGGGAATAAAAACCCTTACCGATAAACTCGTTCCTCACTCGGATCCTATCGGGTAGTCGAGGTGCAGATATAATGAGACAGTTGATGAACGCGACGAGAGCAGTCTTGTAATCTATTGTAGTTGCGTTCTTGAGTTCCTCCACCACTACCGTGAGACGGTAGCGGTCGCCTTTTAGAACCTGGATTTAAAAAAAAATGTTAGCTAGTGGTTGAAATTCCAAAAAGACAAAAAGATTTTAGACAAAAAGATTCTCTGATAAGACAAAGTGCGTCGTTGAATTCCACAATTCAACATGTGATGTCTCAAAATCGAACAAAACATAGGAATAATAGTGTAATATTAGTTTTCTTTGAGTACAATGCCATAGGGGAAAGTATGTAAATCTGTCATCCAAGATAAGCCAGGAATAGGTGCTATAAGTCAAACGATTTTGGATTCTATTATAATTCTAGCCTTACTTATAAGAATGTTAATATTTATTCGTTTTTAAAATGGGTAGAAAATGAAGAAAATAGTGCCTTATGGCACATAAATCATGTTATCATGATTTATCTAGCCACAATATATGATAATTAAAAAAAACAATATATTTGACACTTGTTAAACAACTAAAATATCAGTCCCTTAACAGATAATTTAAGAGTATCGATTCCGCGTACAATTTTTTGTATACCTTATATCTGTCAAGCGTGTCAACCGCTCGGGCATAGCCGTCCGCGTTGTATACACACAGCGCCGAGAGAAGCTCGAATACCTGGAAAAGAACAAATATATTTTATGTCTGGTAACAGTGAAATTACTGTGTTAATTTTGAGGAGTGATATCAGTGAAATTGCTGATTTATATGAGATGATTAGCATTATATATTTCAAAGTTTAATAAATAGAATTTGGTTTTTACAATTACCATTACATAATGTCAATGGGTTGATAAGTTAACTTGTTATTAACTTGTTTTAACTTTATTTACTTAACTGTAACTTGATATTTTTTAAAAAATAAAAGCATTTTTTGGGTTCACGCTGTATTCCGCACATAGCAGGGTACACACAAGGAATCTGAGAACCTAGTGTTAAGATACTCTGGTCTCATAAAATTTATTTTTATTTCTTTTTTTTAACTTCAAGCTATATCCCGCATATAGCAGGGTAGGCAGAGGGTACCAGAGAATCTAGTATTAAGGACACTCCATTCTCTTTCAACAATTTCGTTCCCCACTTTCCGCCGAATTGAGGCATTGCGGGTTGAGTAGCAGACCTCAACACCGCGCTTTGCCTTATTACCAAACCCAAGAAATGAAAATACTAAATTTTACATTTCCTGGAGTAGGAATCGAACCCACAACCTGTCGCGCTCACAGCCGCTTGTGCCTCTGCGCCACGACAGGCGTTATATTAAAAATTCTGTTTCCGACTTTCCGCCAGATTGCTTCCCTTAGTGTTTATATTTAAAATATAAATCAAAGTTAGTTTCCACCTCTTAATAGACAAAATAAAAATTTAAACAAAAAGTGAAAAAAAAAATCTCCCTCAAGAAGAAAGAAGAAGTAAAAAGAAGAAGGAAAGAAGTTAAAAAAGTAAATAATTACTTGTTTCTTGACAGCAGCAGTAGGTGATGTGAGGGCGGCGGCGAGCTTCCCCGCGTACTCCGCATGTTCCACTATGTAGTCCAAGCCGACTCGACTCTCCATTATTTCTGTTAAAGAAAAAAAAATTATTAATATGGATAGTAAGGCCTGTCGTGGCGCAGCAGGACAAGCGTGCGACTGTAAACGCGACAGGTTATGGGTTCGATTCCCACTCCATGAAATGAAAATGTTAAAAATAATATTAAGTATTTTCATTTCCTTGCTCTGATAATAAGATCCGCCACTCAGCACACATTGTCTCAATCCAGCGGAAAGTGGGGAACGGATTTAAAAGAGAATTAATGACAGAGTGTCTTAGCACTAGGTTCTCAGGTTCCCTCTGCCTACCATGCTATGTGCGGGATACAGCTTGAAGCTAAAAAAATAGGGTAGTCTGAGAGAATCTAGTGTTAAGACATCGTTCGCCGCTTTTCGCCTGAATTCGAGATTAAATAACGGAACTCAACGCCGCGCTTTAGTCTTACCAGAGCGAAGAAATCATATCACATAAAAAAAATCATACAATTGGTTCACCCAGTAAAAAGTAATGCGGTAACGCAGAAAAAAAATAGTCAAATTGACGACCTCCTTTTTTGTAAATCGGTTAAAAATTTATACCTCTCTAAAAGTAACTGTAAAATTAGCTATTGTTATAATACAGTATACAGTAGGTACTATCTTGATCCCTAGACGCCGTGCGACATCACGCAATGCTCAAAGGGCGCCGGCGATTACCATATATTTTGTATGCGGCTTTTGTTGTTTGCTTTCTAATGAAAGTATATTTTTGTTATGGCATTGGGATTATAAATACACTAGTTGTGTACCGCTACTTCGTTTGTGTGGACTATAAAACCTGAAATTCTATTTTTTTTAACTTTTATAGGAATTTCGACAAATCCTACTAGCGCTCTCCTACAATTGTGAAGAAGTACATGTCAAAATATATATAATAACCTATCAAATCTGAAATCCCGTTTTCGCAGGAATTCACTGAAATTCCACTTTTAGTGGTTCCCTCCTTAAGAAGCCTGCCGAATGCTGAATTTTAGCTTTCTATGGCCAATAGTTTCGCCTGTATGTTTTCTGTCAGTCACTCAAGAAATTTTAAATGCATTCGTGTTTGTTATATAGAAACTAAAAACATTTTTAGAAAACGTCGGTCTCTACAGGGATGCTAACAACATGAATAAGTTGTAACAATCGTATAAAAATTTCGACGCAGCTGAATATAGAACGAGAGCTTAGTGGTCCGGTTCCGTCACTTAACACACTATGCCTTGAATTCGTGTGGAATGTGGAGAACAGAGTGTTTTGACACTACGTTCTCTCTGACCAGGTTTAAATTTACAACTAAGCGACAAAATTAAATATTTCAAATGAATATTATATAATATTCAAAATTCATTATAAGTGGCCTTATGAGTCACTATTGTTGCCTAGCGTTATAACTTTTGTTGTGCCTTACTATTTTTAAAGGCAGGATTAAAAAAGTAGTAATAAACTTTTCATGTTCACGATAAGCTTTTGCGTTATTTATTTTTATTATTTATTATCACGCTATATATACAGGTATTTCACAACAGTTCGTATTACTTAAATAATGTAAACTCAGTAACTTTTGTATTTAAGCTTTTATAGAAAATATATATTTTTTAATTGTAATTTTTGCTGTAATCCTTTGAATGAACATTGTAATTATTGTTATTATTTTTTTAACTTAACGCTGTATCCCACATATAGGGGTAGGCAGAGGGAACCAGAGAACCTAGTGTAAAGACACTCCATTCTCTTTCAACATTTCCGTTCCCCACTTTCCGCCAAATTGAGGCATTGAGTGTTGAGTGGCGGATCTCAACGCCGCGCGCTTTGCCTTGTTAACAAACCCAAAAAATGAATATACTAAATTTTACTAAAATTACTAAACGACATTGTAATTATAGAATGATAAAATTAATTCTCTTCGGTTCTCTACTCTTTGCTTGTCCTGTCTTGTTCTCTTGTCTTCCCTTCCCTCCCATGGCATCCTCTTACTTTACGAATACGAATATGATCTTAAAAATATTATTTTCGCTACTAACTTATAAATCCCTGTTATAATTGAAAAGGCATTGTAGCAGCTTTATGGTCTTACCCCCTTCGTGAGATAGGCAAAAAGTACCCAGTGTAAAGACACTATCTCCGCGTTTTACCCCAAATTGATATATTAATCATTTTCAAATTGATATTAACGCCTGTCATGGCGCAGGGGCACAAGGGTGCGGCTGTAAACGAAATTAAATTTTCATTTTCTTGTTCTGGTAACAAGGCAAAGCACGGCGTTGAGTTCCGCCACTCAACATGCAACTTCTTAACACTAGGTTCTCAGATTCCCTCTGCCTACCCTGCTGTATGCGGGATACAGCGTGAAGTTAAAAAAAAATACATTATATATTGACTGCCTTTAACTTAATGCCGCGTTTTTAAGAAGAGTGTTAAGAAATTAAGATTGAGAATCGAACCCATACACCATCTCCTTTATATTTAAAATTCCTGAGCGTCAATATGGCCTCAAACTACATTGTTCTAAGCTCAATTATATAGCATTATTTACTTTATAGAGACGAATTTCTAGCATTTCATCGTATCGTACTTGGTGTCCTTACCGCCAATGCGATCGGCATAATTGGACAACTATTACACTAGTACAAGTTATAAGAGATAAAGGATTAACAAAAGTTTGAATTTTTTAGAACCTAGTGTTTAGGCTCTACACTTTTCGCTTGAAATCGAGACATTACATTGAGGCACACTTAACACGCAGTGTCTTTTATGAAATTTTGACTTTGTCTTTGTGTCTTGGACTTTGCGGGAAAAAATGTGGAACTATAAAAAATAACGAGGTAACTAAAAGAAATTTTATTATTTTGGAGAGATATATTCAAATAAATTGAGTTAACTTGTAATTTTTTTTTAATGTTAATAAGTATTGCGATTTGTTTTATTTATAGGGTGAATAAATAGCCTTATCAAAAACAATCCAAGCAAATATATCATTGTCAAGTAAAAAACAAAAAAAATTACATTAAAAAAATTAAACATTAAACTTAAACTTAAAATTGTGTTTTTAAACTGTTATAGTTATTGCGCCCGTCGTGGTGCACAAGCGCGCAACTGCAAGCGCGACAGGTTGTGGGTTCGATTCCCACTCCAGGAAATGGAATGTTTCATTTCCTGGGTTTGGTAACAAGGCAAACCGAGGCGTTGCGCCACCCAGCACGCAATGCCTCAATTCGGCGGAAAATGGGTAACGGAGTGTCTTTACAGTAAGTTCCCTCTGCCTACCCCGCTACACAGCTACTACGGATACAGCGTCAAGCTATGTATGTATGTAAATAGTTATAAACCGTCAATCACGCACTTAGAAAAAAAAAAAAACATTTTTAATACGAGTATATTTAAAAATTAAAAGAAGCGGGACTCAAACCTGCACCTCTTTAAAACCGTCCGAGCGCCATTAAAAATGATCTACATCCGATATATCAACATATACACGATAAAAAGCTAGAAGTTCGTAACTTGTACCACATATACCAGCCAGCCCACGCGTTCTCTGAATGCCAACACCTTTGCTTACTGTTCTCGGATAACATCGGCGCTATGAAAAATGTTGAATGACATGCTGATACTGCTTGACGTTTTACTTTATAGAGTTATAACTTTATGATAGATTGAGAGTGTGTAGTGTAGATGTTAGTCGTGGGTTCGATTTCCATTTGGAGCAATGCTTATATTAAAAACAAAAACCAAAGCCGAAGCTTAAAATTCCCACATAGTAGTTTAGTATAAGAAAACCTTATGTTAAGACCATCCGATCGCAGCTTTTTGCTCGAGATAATAGATGTAAAGTGGCGTAATTTATTTTTCTAGAACGGAGAAATTAAAATGATTTAAATATAATCCAACGAGTAGGAATCGAACCTATGACTGTCTCACTTTAAGATTATATTATTATGTAGGCGCTCAGTGCGAACCCCGCATTAAGCATAAATTATTTTTATTTATATAGACACTACATTCTACTAATACGAGTAAAGACAACACTCTTAGAAAAAGAAGGCAAAGATGAATCGTAAGTTCTTTAATTATTATAAAAAAACTAAATATCTACCTTTATATTATGGACAAGTTAAAAAAAATCTTTATAAATTATAGTCCATGCGTTATTCTGATATAAGCTATATTACTGTAAAGTTTCATTTAGTTCAGAAGTTTTTGCGTAACAGAGTAACAGGATACACGACAGGTTGTGGGTTCGATTCAGGAAATGTTAGCATTTTCATTTCCTGGGTTTGGTAACAAGGCAAAGCGCGGCGTTGAGTTCCGCCACTCAAGACGCAATGCCTCAATTCCGCTATATGCGGGATACAGTGTGAAGTTAAAAAAAAACCATATAAGTTTTTGCTACAATAACCAATTTTTATAATTAGTTTTTTTATATGACAATTAGTGCTTATGATGTGGTTTATTTAAATTTAATTAAAATCTGTCAATTAATTTATGAGTTATTCGTAATCTTATTTCCTTAAGTTAATCGTATTTCCCTGTAGATTTTCTTTAAAATCATTTTTTTTTGTTAAAATCTTAATTATAAAAGTACTTAGAAATATCACTCGGTTTTTCATAATTTCTCTAAGAAGATGTAATCAGGATCGAATCAGAATCGAAGTAACCTTTATAAAGCACTATAAAAAATATAATTTGAATCACGCATTATGTAACATTAAACAACTTAATACCTGCAAATGCAACATACATGTATAATACTAGCTTAAATTAAATTCGCTACGGATACGAATCATCAATCAGGATTCTTATAAAGCCTTGATATTTATTCCGGGTTCTAGAACCATATCCTGCTGGTTTATTTTTTCTATTAAACTTCACGCTGTATCCCACATATAGCAGGCTAGACAGAGGTAACCTGAGAACCTAGTGTTAAGACACTCCGTTCTCTTACAACAATTCCGTTCCCCACTTTCCGCCATTATCTTGAGTGGCGGAACTTAACGCCGCGCTTTGCCTTGTTACCAAACCCAAGAAATGAAAATACTAAATTTTACATTTCCTGGAGTGGGAATCGAACCCACAACCTTATTACATAAGGAAGTATATCTACTTGTATATTAAGATTGAAAAGTCCTATAAATATTTGTTCACGTAGAAATATTTACTAGGGTTAGTGTTTCTTCTTAGAAGTAACACTAAGTAAGCAACTACTGAGAACTAGTCGTCTCGTCAGCATTCTGCTTACTGTAAATGATACTTCAGATGAGAATGTGCTGATTAGGTATTTATAATATTGTCATTGAATAGTTATTTATTATTCTAAGTTCTTACTACCCTGTCTGTGTTTTAACGCCTGTCGTGGCGCAGAGGCACAAGCGTGCGACTGTAAAGGCGACAGGTTGTGGGTTCGATTCTCACTCCAGGAAATGTAAAGTTTAGTATTTTCATTTCTTGGGTTTCGTAACAAGGCAAAGCGCGGCGTTGAGTTCCGCCACTCAACACGCTATGCCTCAATTCGGCGGAAAGTGGGGAACGGAATTGTTGAAAGAGAATGGGGTGTCTTAACACTAGGTTCTCAGGTTCCCTCTGCCTACCCTGCTATATGCGGGATACAGCGTGAAGTTAAAAAAAAACCCTTCTACCATTTTTACGACGACTCTAGTTAGACAAAATAAGTTCCACTACTTAGCCGCAATCAATGTCTTTAATTTGGGGGGAAAGTGACGGATGAACGCCTGTCGTGGCGCAGAGGCATAAGCGTGTAAACGCGACAGGTTGTGGGTTCGATTTCCACTCCAGGAAATGAAATTTTTCATTTCCTGTGTTTGGTAACAAGGCAAAGCGCGGCGTTGAGTTCCGCCACTCAGCACGCAATGCCTCAATTCGGAAAGTGGGGAACGGAGAGTCTTAACACTAGGTTCTCTGCCTACCCTGCTATATACGGGATACAGTGTGGAGCTATGAAGGTATGTATGTAAGTGATGAACGGAGTGTCCGTGAGAGTGACATTTGACAAATTTTCTTTGACCACTTGAACTCTTGAACTTACTACCTCCGTAATAATATAGAATTCCTTCACTTCTCTTTATGTGATTATTCTTTTATTAGTATTTTTTGTAAGTTGTATTCAAGGTCCATAGTAAATTAATTTAAAAACCGTCCAAGTAATTAATTAATGCCCACGCACGGTACTCAATGGAGTACAAATAAAAAAAAAAGTGTAGGTTTATATTACTATATGATTACTAATTGATAATATGTAATTAAAGGGAAATAAAGATTTTATCCATATACATATAGAATGTAGGCTATCGTGGCACAGTGGGTCGCCTGGCTGTGGTACGCGAGTGGTTATGGATTCGATTCCCAGTAGAAGGATTATGTTTAATTATTTTAATTTCAAAGAACGCTCTGGCGTGGCGATGATTTCCTCCACTCAACGCGCAATGATTTCGATTTTGTGCGGAGAGTAGAAAACGAATCGGAGTGTCTTGACACTAATATCTTTTTGACTACGTGCCATGTGGAAGAAAGCGTAAAGCTCTAAAAATAACTAGATACCACGTTGACGCGTTAACAACGCGTTGCCTTAGCAACGTGTATGACAAAGGATTAGTCCTGTGTGTATTATGAATTCTACGTATTTCTAATGCATTATTATGAAAATTATTGGCTTTCTGTACAAGTTCTCATATAAACTTTAAGTATGTCAAATTTCATACTGCTCCCTCACAGTTTTCGTAAACAGGGATACAAAGTTTTCCTTCATTCACGTATTAATATACAGAATTGGATACATATAGGATAACTTGCCTTGCGCCTCAACTGTACTCAAGGGTCCCTTTAAAACGTGCATTAACGCTCGCCTCTATTGTCTAAATTCCTTTCTACCTAACCAAACACCAGCATTTCTCAATTAAGAGATTTTTTCTAAAATTTCCTCCACACGATTCGAACTGCAAACCACCGTTCTTACCGATTATATAGCCTACACAGTACACACGCAAATTACATATCGCCTTGGCATTATTACGCCAACGCTGAGGATAAATGTTATATCATGTACAAGTATTCAACGGTAATCGTTTTATTATGGCTCATTATTGAATTTAGAGGAAATCACGCACATTCTTTTGATTGCCAAAAATAACTTATTTACATTGTGTTTGTGAGGATGGATGTATGTTAGTCTTTTAAGTAAAAACTGCTGAACCGATCTAGATGAAACTTTAAAGTATATAGATTATAGATAAAGTGCGGAAATAAATTCTGTCACTCAATAAGTAGTGTCTCGAACGGAAAGTGGAGAGTAGGTTCTCTCTGTCTACATTACTATGCGAGATAATTTTTTGTTTAGTATGACGGTAATGTAACAGTAAATGTCTTATAGAAAAAAAAACTCAAAATGTAAATATTGGGATTTACAGATAATTTAGGGATATCACTTGAAGTTAACGTTGTTCTTTGTCAAAACAGACCAAAGAAATAAAAAAAATACAAATATTCCCTAAAGAAGAATCGAATCCACGATCAACGTTTAAAAAAAAACATTCAAGCTTTATCACGCGTAGGAGGATAATCGCCTAGTGTCAAGATATTGACATTGCGTGCTAAGTGACAGCAACGGAGCGCAGGTATGAAAATAATTTATATAAACATTTCCCCAAGTGGAAATCGAACCCACAATCACCCGCGATTGTAGTCAGTCGGTGTCCAACTGCGCCTCGATGGCCATAATAACTTTAAAATATGAATATTGGGTTAAACAAATGACTGTGACCTCTAAATATACAATTTACCAGTTTAAAAACACATAATATTACAAAAAGCACTCAGTATAAAAGCTTTCAATTATAATTTGTAACAGGAAATATGGTACATTAGTTAGTCATCGTTTTGAATATCAACTGTGTCCTGTTCTCGCAAAGATCTACAGATATTACCATATACGGTAATCGTAGAACAATTAAATGGAATCACGTAATCTTGTTGCATATTCATGATGCTGGAAGACACCTGAGTTTCATCTTAAGTTAAATAATAAATCGATTTCAAGTAAAATGCACTTAATTGTCGAATATAAAAAAAAAAAAAAAATAAGTCCCGCTGAGTTTCTTGCGCCGGTTCTTCTCAGGTCTGAGGCATTAAATTTAGTGAACCGGTGGTAAATTATTTGACGTTCAAAAAATGAAGCTTGTAACTTCTTATTTTGAATAAAATTATTTGACTTTGACTTTGACTTAACAGTACAATTATTACGAATAACTCAAAAACTTGAATTGAATACTGAATCTTCTCAGAGCTAAATTTGAATGAGATCACATGATAAGCACTAGCTATCATATTAAAAAAAAAATCTTCCAAATTGATTCATCCAGCAAAAATTTATGCGATAAGACTTAAAAAAACAGTCAAAGAGAAGTCGGTTAAAGTGTATGAATATTTATTATAAAACGTATAAAAATTTGGACGCAGCGGGATTCGAACCTGCACCTCTTAGAAACTGTCCAAACGCTCTGACCACTAAGCCATGGATGCGTTCTATATCAGGTTGCGTCAAAATTCTTATACGCTTGTTACAACTTATTTTTTTTGTTGTTAGCATCTCTGTAGAGAGATTTTTACAAATTTCTGGTACCCAATGATCATTTCAAAGAACAATCATTTGGCAAGAGAACCTCTTGCCAAATGAGTGTTCTTTGAAATTACCTTTAATAACTTTTATGGTAAAAATTAACTTTTAATGGTTAATTCAAACATTGATTTTTTTTAGCTTCACGTTATATCTCACATATATGAAGGCAGAGGGAACATGAGAACTTAGTGTTAAGACACTCTGCTCCCCACTATTCGCCAAATTGAGGCATTGCGTGCTGAGAGGCGGAACTCAACGCCGCGCTTTGCCTTGTTACCAAAGCCAAGAAATGAAAATACTAAATTTTACATTTCCTGGAGTGAGAATCGAACCCATAACCTGTCGCGTTTACAGTCGCACGCTTGTGCCTCTGCGCCACGACAAGCGTTTAAATGGTAAATAATGGTTAATTAAATGGTAAATAATAATTTCAATTCGTTACTAATTAATCGATCGACGGATGAAACATTGAATAAAATTAAAAATTATATTTAAAATTCTAACTATAGGTAGTCGGAGTTGTTGGAATGGCGTCTATGAATGACTCAATTTTGTAATAAATAACACATATTTCAAAACCAAGTAAGTTATTTAATTTTATTACAAGTTTATTATAATTACGTACAGTATGCAGTGCAAATTACATAGTTATGTCAGTAGCATAATCGATGACTATTAATGGCGCCAGACTTAATTATAGAATAAAATAGTAGCAGTGATAACAGATCGTGTGATAAGAATGAGGTCTTAATATAGTCGTGATAATAAAAATATGTACTATGAATTGTATTTTATGGCTTTAGCCTTTTTTTTAGTTTCACGCTGTATCCCGCACATAGCAGGGTAGGCAGAGAGAATTAACATTAACCTCTTCTTATATGCCCTCCGGAGGGTCCTTATGCTTTTTACGTGACCTTCCTCTACTATCATTGATACTGTATTCTCGAAGGATTCGAAGGTCAACGGCAGCACTCATTCTTTCGACATGCCTAAACCACCTGAGTGAGATATTTTTCAGGTAATTTCTATTTTGTGTTTATTTTTTATAAACGTAAAATCACTTTTTTCTTTTCCCATAGGAATTGAGGAAATCAAGGCGCAGTGGAACAGACTGCAAACGCGATGTTTGATTCCCACTTATTATATTTGAATTATTTTCATTTTTTCACTCTGGTATAACAAAATGCGGAGTTGTGTTCCGACACCCAATATGCAATGTCAATTTTGAAAGGAAAGTGCATAACAGAGTCTCAAGAGAATGATAACATAAAATGAAAACATGAAATCCAACCTGGCTTTAAAAAATTTTAAAAATTGTATTGAAAAACCAAATTAATAAATTTTGAAGTTATTTTGTAATCAATAATGTATGATTTATGCAAATGTTGGCGCTTAGCTTTAAGCTTTAATAATATAATCGGCGCCACACACAAGGTCATATTGTAGGAGCTTCTTGCTTATATCAGAGGAAACCGATATACTTAATATTATCTTATAATTTTAGACTTTTGATTTAAAACATATTAAGCTTACTTGAAAAGAAACTTCCATAAGTTTATTTTTTTAGTATTAAATGTGGAGAGGGGAGTGTCTTAACACTAGGTTCCCTCTGCCTACCCTACTATATGCGGGATACAGCGTGAAGTTAAAAAAAAAAGAATTTTTTAAGTAAGAATTTAAGATATTGTGTGCTAAGTGGCGGGACCCACCGCCACGCTTGCCAGAGTGGAAAATAAAAAAAAATAAAAATATACCAAAAGAAATGAAAATATTTTAAATACAAATGATTAGAACCAGCAACCATCATAATTACAATCATACGATCTTATAATGGGTTGTCAGAAAAAGGAAAAACACTTATTACAAAATTATCTTTACATATGTCTCGAATTATAACATATTCGTAAAAAAAATAATTGAGACTTCACCAAAAATATAAAACCAACTACAAAAAAAATGTACTAAAAAAAATAAAATATTACGAATAACTCAAAAACCACTCGTCACATCTCAATTAAATTCAACCACATCAAATGCACTAGCTATCCAAGAAACAAATTGCGCGGTAGCAATTGAGATAACAAACACATAAAAAAATACAGTCGAATATATAATCACTTTCTTCAAAGTCGGTTAAAAATGACAATAATACACTTCGTATCATCCACAGTATATCCTCGCGCTCGTTCGGCCTTCTCGCAAGGTCTACCCAATTTGGTCAGGCCGCCACTACCACTTGCATGCCCTTATCTGTATAACGTTACACTTCCTTCACGATTACGAACTGAACGGAAATACAACAAGTACTTTTTATTTGGATAAGTTTTGATAATGTGATTGATAGTAGACAGAAGTTTACATTTCTTGCTTAAGCAAAGATATAATTTTTAAACCGACTTCAAAAAAGGAGAGTTCTCAATTCGATCTATTTTACGATTTTTTTTGCTAAGTTGATACTTAATTAGTGTAAAATACCCTCCATTCACATTTGTAACGACATTTTTTCATAAAGATATCGAAATTATTTGTGTTAAGTTTTCCTTAGTTAAAAATCGCATTTCTTTAAGAGTTGTTTAATCATTGTTATAATAAGCACGCAATGCCTTAATCGGCGGAAAGTGGGGAACGGAGTGTCTTAACACTAGGTTCCCTCTGCCTACCCTGCTATTTGCAGGATACAGCGTGAAGCTATGTATAAAAAATATAAAGTATGTGTTAAAAATTCGTTTTTTCCGTTTTCGTAGGAATTTAGAGAAAACATAGAGCTCCTCTACACTCCCCGAAGAGCCTACATACTAAATTTCAGCTTTCTATATCCATCAGTTTCGCCTGTACGCTGTCTGTCAGTCACTCAGTATTGCATGCGTTTTATATATACAGAGATCGCTTAGTTTTTTACTATCATTATGATTATTAGTAACACAACAATTCATTTTTCATGCATCATTATGTAAATTTGCCAATTTCTATGTACCATGTTACGTATTCTAATGTAATATTTATTTCATAGTAGGTATATGTTTGTAATATAATAAGCCAACATTGGTATAAGAATTGTGAACAATGGAGTGATGTGACATTAACTTTTTTGGTACTTTCTTTATATACTGTCTACGTATGGTGTGTTCTTTTGCGTAGATATATAGTTTTTAGGATATATTATTTGTCTTAGGCCAAGCGCGGCGTTGAGTTCCGCCACTCAACACGCAATGCCTCAATCTGGTGGAAAGTGGGGAACGGATTTGTTGAAAGAGAACGGAGTGTCTTAACACTAGGTTCTCCCTTCCCTCTGCCTACCCTGCTATATGCGGGATACAGCGTGAAGTTAAAATATATATATATATGCCTCAAATTTGGGGACACTAGGTCCCCTTTAACTACCCTGATGCGAAATAAAGGGTGGAGCTGCTTTTTTTTATTAACATATTTCAGTCTGGTACGTATATATATTATGAATGTATATACTATGCCATCCTGCTATAAACGTACAGACATAGGAAATGGCTCATTGACTAGAACATAGCTTTGATAAGGAAGGGTTATATCAGATTTAGTATTAAATGCTACTCATGTTACAGTGTAAAGAAATGTATGTATGTAAAGTACTTTTTAACCAACTTCAAAAAATGTGTAGACTCAGTTCGACTGTACTTTTTTATGCGTGTACCGCTGGGTGAATTTTGATGATACTTTTTTTATGTTACCTAGTGTTTCTAATGTGGTATCATTTAAATTTAGTTAACATCTAATGAGTTGTTTTTGAATTATTCGTAATAATTGTACTTTTAATTGTATTTTCTTCGAAACTGATTTTTTTTGTTAAAATTTTAATTATCACATTCTGTATATGAGTCGCTGTGACGTGATTGTCGCTTATCTGAATGTATTCTGTGGTAGCCAGTTCAAATTTAGCTTGGACAAATATATGTATTTAAATATTTAAGTTTACGCGTACAATACGTTGACAACAACTTATATGTCACTAATACAAAATACATTCGTGTGCTATTTATTTTTCTTCTATCTTCTTCAAATAAATTTCAACTGTGCAAAAAATTAATCTTTAATTTGTAAACTAAAGAAGAAAAATAAAATAAAATAATTATTTTAAGTCGTCAGTACTATAATGACAATTACTCAGAGGCCGATTTACAAGAAAAATCCTACTATTTTAACTAAAATGACGAATAAGCAAAGAATTCCAGTATAACTGATTCACAATGCAATCTAATGTTTTTCTAAGTACAGTACAAAAACTTATCAATGGGTTTCCCAGCGGAACTTTTACTAATCGTAAAGTCAAAGTGTACACGAATATATATTTTTTACAGTTTTTATACTTTTTAACTTCACGCTTCCCTGTAGTGTCCCATTGAATAGTACTTTCTACCTAAATTCCAAAATATATGTGGGGTGGCGGAATTAAACGCCGTTTTTTGTCTTACCAGAGGAATGAAATAACAAACAGCAAGCTTTATCTCGTAATTGAGGTCTTGCGTGTTAAATGGCGGAACTCAACGCCGCGCTTTATCTTACCAGAGTAAGGAAATGAAAGTAATTAAAATGTTATCTTTTCCTTGAATTGAAATCAAACCCACAACCATCGCTTTTATAGTCAAATGTTGTCACTATATTCTTGTGTAGTTTTTATTTATATGTGTCCTGTGACTACGTGTTACTGTAGTGTCGCAAACGGGTTTCCAAAAATGTATTTCCGAATAGTCAAGCATACGTGATTAATCCAGTTAAAATAGTTTTATTTCATAGGTCTAATAATGACATTTTTTTAATATTCCAAGTTAACCGACAAAGCTTAAGATTAAAATATAGAATAAAATAAACTATATCGAAATTATATTTAACGAAATACATTAAAACTAAAAAATATAGTATCCTTGCATTGTTATCTGTTTTTTTGTAAAATTGCATTAGGTGGACTTTGCTACCTTTGTTATTACACCTCTGATTTAATATGTGTAAAAATCGCGGAAACCAAAGCTCTAAAGTTATTAGCATACGTAGCTTAACGCTGTATCCCCCATATAGCAGGGTAGGCAGAGGGAACCTAGTGTTAAGACACTCCGTTCCCCACTTTCCGCCGAATTGAAGCATTGCGTGCTGAGTAGCGGAACTGAGCGCAACGCTGCGCATTGCCTTGTTACCAAACCCAGGAAATGAAAAATTCCATTTCCTGGAGTGGGAATCGAACCCACAAGCTGTTTACAGTCGCACGCGTGTGCTTCTGCGCCACGACAGGCGTAAAAGTTTTTATCGTAGAGATAAATCACTATATTTACTTTAAAACTATTGTAAATATCGTGTTCACCTATATGTATGTATGTATGTACATATAAACACCCTAAACTGGTTCTAAGAAAGGCCATCAGTAACTGTGCTAGTTGCATAAGAAACCGGTCGCCAAGGTCTCTGTCACACGCTTGATAGATCATTCGATGTGGATGTAAATATCGGAAGATAACGGATAATTGCTTCAATGTATGATTTTTTGCTTCATGATGTATCCCGCACATAGCAGGGTAGGCATAGGGAACCTGAGAACCTAGTGTTAAGACACTCCGTTCTCTTAAGTTTTCCTTTCACCAGTTTCCGCCGAATTGAGGTACTTATTGCGTGCTGGGTGACGGAACTCAATGCCGTGCTTTGCCTTGTTACCACGAAACGAAAATACTAAATATTAATTATTACAAATATTTAATATTTTCATTTTATTGAACTCCCACTCCCACTCCAGGAAATGTAAAATTTAGTATTTTCATTTCTTGGGTTTGGTAACAAGGCAAAGCGCGGCGTTGAGTTCCGCAACTCAACACGCAATGCCTCAATTTGGCCGAAATTGGGGAACGGAAATGTTAAAAGAGAGGGAGTCTTTTAACACTAGGTTCTCTGGTTTCCTCTGCCTACCCCGCTATATGCGGGATACAGCGTGAAGTTAAAAAAAAAAAAATACTATTGAATGGGAATCAAACCTACTCTGTCTTGTTAAAATGTCAGTCGCACGTTTGTGCCTCTACGCCACGACAAAGTATATAAAGTAATAAAATGAGAATTAATCTGTGTATAAAAATTAATAGAATCCATCGTGGTGCAGTGGGGCATCGGTCGACTGAAACACGACAGTTATGGATTCAATTCCCACTCTAGAAAATGATTATATATACATTATTTTCATGTTCCCTGTCTGGAAAGACAAAGCGCGGTTTAGATTTTTGCCATTTAACAAGCAATATTTCGAATTCGGGAAAGTGATAAACGGAGTGTCTTGTCACTCTGACTTGTTCTTCCTGATTACTTGTTGTCAAGCTAAAAAGATAAGCATAAAAATAAACACTTCAAATACAATTATCAAAATATATTAATCCACAATATCCATACGTCATTCCAATACTATCAATACTGATAACATCGCCAAATGCAAAGGTCATAAAACCTGACGAGGATCGATAGGGCATGACGCATTGCGGTCAATGTGTACTTACATTTGGTAACGGTTCTCAGATGGACACAGGCGTTCATTGTTCTAACAGCGTGCTTTAGGGCTGTACTTTAATTGTTATTTGATTTTGATATAGTTTTAATAAGAAAAAAATAATGAAATTAATGAATTGAATGAATTTTCTTATTATTTTTATTGTAATAATAAGTGGAGAACATATATATGTATGTACGCAGCTTACGGCGTCGAGGAGAAGGTATAATGGCATCAGAACGTCATTCCGTTTGCCGTGACGGCAAGCAGTACATTTTACTACTTTGGCGCTTCAATTAGCTTCACGCTGTATCCCACATACATCAGAGTAGGCAGAGGGAACCTGAGAACCTATTGTTAAAACACTCCTTTCCCCACTTTCCACCGAATTGACGCATTGCGTGCTAAGTGGCGGAATTCAACGCCGCGCTTTGCCTTGTTATCAAAGCCAGGAAAATGAAAATATTGACTTTTACATTTCCTGCAGTAGGAATCGAACCCACAACCTGTCGCGTTTACAGTCGCACGCTTGTGCCTCTGCGCCACGACAGGAGTTCAATAGATGTTGGTCATCAGAAATATTAAAAGATTTTTGCTCGTTCTTTTTGTCGTCATTATAAATAGACAAATACAAGTAAAGCTAATGAAAATTAGCTTCTGGCATTTGTAAGTGTACATAGAGAGAAACGCAGTGATAGAATAATTTGTGTAAATTTAAATCAATTTATTGTTTATTATTTAATAAGATTAGGTAAACAAATTTAATTTTATTTAGCGGATTTACTTAAAATATTTACTATGATCATATCAAGCTGAACATTTTTTTAAAATCATTTTTTTTAGCTTCACGCCACAGAGTAGGACCTTTCTCCACCACTCCCTTCTCTTTCAACAATTCCGTTCCCCACTTACCGCTCCGTTGAGGCATTGCGTGCTGAGTGGCGGAACTCAACGCCGCGCTTAGACTTGTAACCAAAACCAGAAAATGAAAATACTAAATATTATTTAAAATTTTCATTTCCTGGAGTGGGAATCAAACCCACGATCTGTCGCGTTTACAGTCGCACGCTTGTGCCTCTGCGCCATGTCAGGCGACAGGCAACAGGATTTTTTTTTTTTAATAAAAGTGACTTAAAGATTACAAATTATTAATTAGACCATATGGAGGTAAACGCCGTATTTATAAAGGAAGTAAACTTTGTTGGATTTTTTAGGTAATTTTTAAATAGGTAAGTTATTAATATTAATAAAACCAGTAATAAGGCACGTGACAAATTTGCCTTATAAAGTAATATCGCTCCTTTCCGGGTAGCTTATGAGACGGATAAAAAAGCGAATTCCACGACTATGTACCTATTACTTGAGAGGTGAATTGTAATGTATTTCTTGTATCAAGTAAAACGTTGCATTAACATAGTTATGTAGTGAAACTTCTTGTGATTTGAAATTAGATATATCAAAAAAGTGATGCAATTTGAGATTTTACCAAAAAACCAACCGACTTCATACAAACTGCAAGTAAGTAACAATATTACGAATTTCTCAAAAACTAATGCTCAGATCTTAACTACATTTAAAAAGAATCACATCAGAAGCTCAAGCTATCATATATAAACTATCCCTGTGAGGGGACGGGGTTAGAATACAATTCCGCCAAATATCTTATGATGTGTTCCGGTTCGATGGCATGTAAGCCAGGTTTTCCCCTTTCCCACCCATCCTTTCCCCAAAATGTGGTGGTTCCAATAGCGGACTACTACATTGTCTTCCCCTTCCATCTGTATCCTCTAGGTTGGCAACGCATTTACAACATCTCTGGTGTTGTACATGTTCATGGGCGAAGGTAATCACTTACCATCAGGTGATCCTTCTGCTCGTTTGCCATCCGTTATCAATAATAAAAAAATAAAAAAAAGTGATCAAAATATGTTAACCTAGTAAAAAGTGATATACGTGAACGTGAAGTACAGTAGAATTGAGATTCTCCTCCTTTCTCTGTAGTTGCTTAAACAGGGATATGTAATTTTCAGTGTTTGAGCTACAAAAATAAATAGATATAAAAAGAAATAAATAAATATAACAAAATATGTATTACAAAAGTAATATTTAAATTATACTGTATATTAAATAAGAGTGAATAATTTATATAATACACAAGAAAATTGAAACAAATCATTTAGGAAGTAAAAATACTCAAACATATGAATAGTATTAAAAAACACCTCTATTTTAATAATACTCCAGGAAATGTAAAATTTAGTATTTTCATTTCTTGGGTTTGGTAACAAGGCAAAGCGCGGCGTTGAGTTCCGCCACTCAACACGCAATGCCTCAATTTGGCGAAAAGTGGGGAACGTAACTGTTGTAAAAGAACGGAGTGTCCTAACTCTAGGTTCTCAGGTTCCCTCTGCCCTACCCTGCTATATGCGGGATACAGCGTGAAGTTAAAAAAATAAGAAAAATAAAATATATTTACATACGTTGCTAGGACGCGTTGTTAAGACGTCAACGGGGACACGTTTATATAAAAACTACAAAACGAATCTAGATAACTTTTAAATCATATAATTTTCTATATTATTTTATTTTAAACACGCAACAGGAAGAACAAGCTAATCAGTTCAAAACACAAGTATTCTTTGTTAATATTATTAAAAGTGCAAATATTATTCAATTAATGCCACGTTACCAGCCACACCAGTATGTAAATACAGTAATTACCTTGCAAAACGTTTGTAATCGATCACTGTGCTATGTAGTGTATAAGTGTTTTCTTGCTCAATGGACTGGAAAATGATAAGAAACTGGATTTTTTTGAGTTTATATTTGATTTTATTAGACCTTGAATGTAAAAACATTGTTTTAGTTTTACTAATGTTATAAAGGATGTGAGGATTTTGGTTACTCTTTACGCATAAACTACTGAATTAGATGAAACTCTTTAGTAATATAGCTCAAGTGTCGGAAGAACACATAAGTTACAATTTATAGATTTTTTTTTGTAATTTGGCTATAATATAATAAGTTTTCAGTAATTTTTAATTTTTTACCCTAGTAACGGTTATTTCATATATATAGGCATGACAAAGCTATAAACGCTTAGTAAGCGTCAGTAGCAAGATGGATGTTCTGCATCCAAATTTTTAAGAGGAATTAATATGTCAATGATATTTAATTCTTCCAATGTTTTGGTTTTACATTTATTATTTTTTGCGGCATTATATTTTTTTTCTACAATTAATTCAATATTTCATGATTTCTCTCGCTAGTAAAACAAACAGGCAGTGTTTAGTTTCGTAATGTCTCGGATTTGGGCGCCAGGTGGCGAATAGTGTCTATGAGGATGACACTGGGTTCTCTCTGACTACCTTGCTTGTGGCATAAAGAGTGAAACTGCATAATCGTGATAATTTATTCATTTTTAATTAAATGACGTATTTTAAACACATAAAAGAAGATCTTTGTAATATATACCCATAAAAGCATATTGTCAATATTGCTTTAAGAAACAATGAAATTACTCAACGTTTCTTACTGTGGTGATAATAAAGTACAGAATAAATAATAGTAAAATATTGCTAATAATTGAAATATATAGAATACAATTAATTAATAAATTAAAACTACAATATATAAATATACAATCAATTTGCCTCGTAGAAAAAGATAACTAACATTTGCCACGCCTGTGTCAAAATTTGTTTAATTTTCACGATTATGGTGGTTAACATAATCTACATACTATACTAATAATCAAATATTTTTCAGGACTTTTACCCACCACCCTAATAATTTCGCTAAGGAAATCCATCGTTACTCAGTGCTAACCCTAAATCCAGCCGGAAGCGTACACTTGAGGCAGACGCGCGATGCATTCGCATTGACCGGATGTGGTCGACCTACACTATCATGTCGTGTATTATACGGCCAATTGATTCAGTGATATCATTCTAATTTTGATAACCAACAGTAAATATATAATACTAACTGTATCGGAAAGTGGGGAACGGGCATATTAAAAGCTAATGGAGTGTCTTAACACTAGATTCTCTGGTTTCCTCTGATTACAGAACTCTCTACTCTGTTTGCGGAATACATCGTGGAGCTAAAAAACAGCTAACTGTATCCCGCCACTTCGTTTACATGGACTAAACCGAAAATCCTAATTTCATTGGAATTTCAAGAAAACCCCTCTTAGTGCTCCCCTGCACTCCTCAAGGAACCTACATATGAAATTTCAACCTTATACATAATCTTATCCCGCTAAGTTTCTTGCGCCGGTTCTTCTCAAGTATGACGTTCGATAGTGACGTTCAAAATATGAAGCATGTAACTTCTTACTTTGAATAAAATTATTTGACTTTGACTTTGACCTTCTGTGGCTAGTAATTTCGCCTGTAAGTCTATCAGACACTCAGTAACGTAAGAGTTTCATATGTAGTCGTATATATAAATGAATTTAAGCATTTCCAGCATATAGCATTGAATTTGGGTAAAACAGAAAGAACTTAATCATAAATCATTTTGTTTCAATAAATTCCGTACCTTTTAATAGAATTTCTGCATTTCTCGCTTCTAATTTCTAATTTAGTTAATATATAAAAATAACTTTGTAAGAATAAAATTTAAATTTAAAATAATTACTTTATAAAAGCCTTTAATATCATCTTAAAAATAACTATAAATTTAAGCTTCCAAAACTAACCCAACAACAAATAAAAACCAAAAAAAACCTAAACAAGGTCAAAACCAAAATCCAAAAACCAAATTCGTGCAAAATCCCATAAAATCTGCAATCACTGTACAATCTTACCAGATGGTGAACAAAAGTATCTGCCTTTGTCTTCAAGTCTTGGATATAGGAAGCGTGGTACTAAATATGGTAGCAAACCATAACCAGTGGGGACCTTGCAATTATGGCGTGAAATGCGCAGATTTACCTCATATGTACCTATCACGTAAGAAAAACGTGAAAATTGTACGTGAACTGCTTTGTTGTGAATGTTTTATATAAAAACATAAATATTTGTTATAAATAACAGAAGAAACATATAAATAAGGAAATGATTAATGTTATAACGCCTTATAACGCCTGTCGTGGCGCAGAGGCACAAGCGTGCGACTGTAAACGCGACAGGTTGTGGCTTCGATTCCCACTCTAGGAAATGTAAAATTTAGTATAATTTCTTGGGTTTAGTAACAAGGCAAAGCGCGGCGTTGAGTTCCGCCACTCAACACGCAATGCCTCAATTCTGCGGAAAGTGGGGACCGGAATTGTTGAAAGAGAATGGAGTGTCTTAATACTAGGTTCTCTGGTTCCCTCTGCCTACCCTGCTATATGCGGGTTACAGCGTGAAGTTAAAAAAAAAATTATAATACAGTGTTAATATTTTCTGGTTTACATTTTTGGTATTTACTTAATTAATGTTACTAGCGCTCCCGTTGACGCGTTAACAACGCGTTGTGTTTAGCAATGTATATGTCACTTTATATAAACATGGATGTCAAACCATGGTATTGAATTTTAAAAAATTTGAAAATATTTATTTTGTTAATTTAATATATTTTTTACTAGTTTTCTGAACGCCGCTTCGCCCGCGTGGAATTCGGTTACATCGCGCGACGTGTAAGGAGTAGCCTATAGTCTTTCCTAAGATCTAGATTATTTGTCAAAAAAAATATAAAAAATAAAAATATTTTTTTTATAAACATTTTTTTGCGATAAAAAATATCCTATGTCCTTTCCCAAGTTCAGTTCTACCTTCATACCGAATTTCATCAAAATCGGTTCAGTGGTTTATGCGTGAAAGCGTAACAGACAGACAGAGAGTTACTTTCGCATTTATAATATAAGTAAAGATACATTATTTAAAAAAAATATTAGCATTCTGCACTCTTTCTATATACTCGTATATTAACTATAAGTGTGCCAAGTTTTATGCTCCTCCGTCTGCGTAATTTTCGTAAAAAGGGGTACAAAGTTTTTGCTTCACGTATTTATATATAGATATGAAACGTTTGTGAAAATCCCGTTTTTGCCTGTTTTCGTAAGAATTTAAGGAAATCCTCCCTTAATACTTTCCCCAAGGAGCCAACATGCCAAATTTCAGCTTTCTATGACCAGTAGTTTCGTGTGTACTTTATTTGTCAGTTACTTAGTACCGCAAGCGTTTTATATATATAGAGATTGATTGTATAATTAAATAAGTAATAAATATTTCTTTGGACAAATGAGAAAAAGCTTACTTATCCCATACTTGGCAGTTTGTATTATGTTGACTAGTTAACTGGTGAACACAAAAAAGTTGACTTATTTAGAAAATACATCTATATCTTGTAAATACAGGAATATATTTACATTATGTATGTATCTGTTTTTGTGTTCTTTATAAGTAAAAAAGAGTAGATTAGATGATGTCTAGACAGAAAGTGAACAATACAATAAATTAAAAATTATCTTGACTGGGACTCGAACCCACAACCTTAAATTCGATTAGTTTAATTACTACAATATTTGATATTTATTAAAAAAATAAACGATTAAATACAATGTTAGAGTATAGGCAAAAGTTGTCTTTTGTCATACAAAAGTGCTATTTATATTTTCTACTAATTTTCGCACGCAACCTTAGACATATGAATTCATATTAAATAGGATCATTATTTTTTCGAATGAATGAATTAAATATAAACGAAAAGAAAAAACATTTCTAACTTTATTCAATGAAAAATACACATAATTAAACAAATAACAAAATACTTACAAATATCTTATAGCATGATCTTGAGACGAAATCTGAAACAAAAATATTATAATTAGTATATGTTGAAAAGTGGGTAACGGAGTGTCTTAACTCTAGGTTCCCTCTGCCTACCCTGCTATATGCGGGATACAGCATGAAGCTATGTATGTATGTATGTACTAATATTATAAAGAATGGATGATGAAAACGGAAGGATGTTTGTTACTACCTCACGTAAAAACTACTGAATGGATTCAAATAAAATTTCGTATTTTAGCTTATATGTTAAAATAACACTTAGACATACTACAATTTCTAAAGCCTTTATGTAATTTTACTTTAATTGTATTTATACATACATAGCTTCACGCTGTAGCCCGCAGCAGGGTAGGCAGAGGGAACCTAGTGTTAAGACACTGCGTACTCACTTTCCGCCGAATTGAGGCATTGCGTGCTGAGTGGCGGGTCTCAACGCCGCGCTTTGCCTTGTTACCAAACCCAGGAAATGAAAAATTCAATTTCCTGGAGTGGGAATCAAACCCGCAATCTGTCGTGTTGTCTGTCGCACGCTTGTGCCTTTGTGCTACGACAAGCGTTACAGGACAGGTGTATTTATATTATGGTTAATAATATAATAATAATCTTCTAGTAGTTTATAAACTAAGTAGCTGCACTTTGCGACTTCGCTTCCGTTGATTATAAAACTATGAAACCCGTTTTTTATTGTTTTCGTAAGAATATTATCGAAATTCTTCTTTCTTTATGTTCCCCTACACTTTACAAAGAGCCTAAATGCGTTTCTGCTTTCTATGGCCAGTAGTTTCGAGTGTACGTTAGTAACACAATAGTAGAAAATTAAACTAGAGAATACACTACAAATAAAGACAGGTTTCATAGGCAGTTTAAAAATACAAGCTTCTTTTGAAATTTCACAAACACGTAATTCTTATCGAGCCAGTCATGTGACCTAAAACAAAAGTTAGTGGACACTTTCACTCATTTGCTTTTTTATCATATATATACTTTATTTTAAAATAGGATTGAGTTTTCATTTCCTATGTTTGGTAACAAGGCAAAGCGCGGTGTTGAGTTCCGCCACTCAGCACGTAATCCCTCAATTCGATGGAAAGCGGGGAACGGAGTGTCTTAACACTAGGTTCTCTCTGCCTACCCTGCTATATGCGGGATACAGCGTAAAGATAAAAAACATTAAGTAAAGTAGTTTGCGGCGTTGAGTTTCGCCAATTTCTTATTTATTACTATCTATCTAATATAATTTACAAATATTATTTTATAATAACTAGACACTACAAAAAGCCACTCAGGTTTAAAACTTAACACGCAATGCCTCGAAATCGGGCGGAAAGCGGCGGACGGAGTGTCTTGACACTAGGTTACCTTTGACTACTCTTCTATGGGGAATAAAGAATGAAGCTGTTTTATAGCATAAAATAGAATTCCTAGGTCCTTCGTTCATCATTCTACTGAATGTTATAAATGCGATAAATTGGTTAGGATGGGTGTTTATTACTATTTCTAGCAAAAACTATTGAACTTATTTTAATGAAACTTTATATGAATAAAAAAAACTATAAGTAACCAGTGTTTTATTATTATTGGAAGGGTAGTTCTTCAGGTAGAAACTACTCTCAAGATATGACGTTTATTTTCCTGCCGAAATCGAATTATTACGTGTTGAATGGCGGAGCTCAACGCTGCGCTTATATAATCATACCTATATTGTGAGGATCGAATCGTCAACCAAGCACGATTAGTCACATGCCGTGCCACTGCACCACGATGCCCTATGATATATGTCCTACGATATATGTATATCTCGCAATAGCTTTAAAATGATTGAAAAATAAAAAACAAAGTGATATAACTAAGCTAAGTAGCTTCACGCTTTATCCCAGACAGCAGGGTAGTTAGAGAGAACGTAGTGTCAAGACACTCCGTCATTATATATAAGTGATATGACACCACGAATAGAATAATACAAAACTAAAACGTGCGAAACACGATAATCATAAGAATATATTAGCAAAGGTCACAAATAACACACAGTACTTGTAAATTGTATGCAAACGAATCTATGTATTGTCATAGTATATGCAAAATACAACCTTCGGTTTAGGAGGTCAGAGCGAACAGACAAACATAAGGTATTACTTCCGCTTTGCTTGAGTTATTGCGATTAGGCTGAATGAATGTTTGACTGTAAAGGCGAGTGAATGTGGGTTCGATTCCCAGTTGAGGAAATTATGATAATTACCATATTATAAAACATCTGTCGTGGCGCAGACGCACAAGCACGCGTCTGTAAGCGCGACAGGTTGTGGGTTCGATTCCTACTCCAGGAAATGTAATAGTTTAGTATTTTCATTTCGTGGGTTTGGTAACAAGGCAAAGCGCGGCGTTGAGTTCCGCCACTCAGCCTACAATGCCTCAATTTGGCGGGAAATGGGTAACGGACCGTCTTAACACTAGGTTCTCTGCTTCCCTCTGCCTACCCCGCTATATGTGGGATACAGTGTGAAGCTAAAAAAAAATATTTTAATTTCTTCGCTTTGGTAAGACATAGTGCGGTGTAGAGTTCTGCCACTCAACTGTTAGTGCTTTCAAATCGAATGGAAAGGGGAAAACGGAGTGTCTTAACACTAGGTCTCTCTCTAACTATCTTGATAAACGAGATCACAAAATAAATATTAAGTTTGTATAAATAATTTTATGGTGAGCACACTCATTAAGGATTTTTATGTTAACTTTCTCTACTTAACCAAAATTATATTTACATAGTAATAGAATTTGTTTGTTTAGAATGTTAGTGTAAGTTTATACTGACAATATTGGTCAGTATTGTCAGTTTAATAAGGCTTTTAGATAAATTATTACTACAAAACATTTTAGGCTTAGAGTATGATTTTCGGAAACTGCCATTTCGAAAAAGTGATTTAGATGATTTTCTTTGAAAATGTGAATATAAAGTGGATTTTGACATGACTTGTGCACTTGTTAATCAAATGTAAGCAGGTTCAAATCCCGCTAAGTTCAAAATGTAATAATTTTACATGTTTAATATTTAAATGAGAAAGGAATTAAATATGAAGTTTCCAACATATCATTAGAACATATGAAAAAACATGATTATAATAGTGGTTGAGTAATTAAATTTAAAATTCATTATTTTGAAATACAAAAACTATTGAAAACGATGTAATTGGAAATCAAAAGAATGAATTTGAAGCTTAACAGAATTACTTTAAAGTTGAAAACCTATATATTCTCTACACCTTGTATATCTATATATAAATAAGTGAAGCAAAAACTTTGGATTCCTTTTTACGAAAATTATGTGGACGGAGGAGCATGAAACTTGGCACACTTATAGTTTAAGAAAGAGTGCAGAATGCTAATATTTTTTAAATAATGCATAAAAAATATATAAAATTAACATAATAAAAGTTACACACACTACCATGATTTGACATGCATGTTTATATAAAGTGACATACACATTACTAAAGAAAACGCGTTGTTAACGCGTCAACGAGGACACTAGTAACTAGAAACACATGAAAAACAAATCATTATATTCAATTCTATACAATTTCCTAGTAGTAAAACTTCTATAGATAAAGAATAACATATATTTTTTACAGTAACACGCTATGTCGTAACGACGTACAACAAGTAAATGATGTCTAAATACAAATGTAAATAGTTTTGTTCGCATTGTCTTAATACGTGTTTAAGGATCACGTCTAACGCTTGCTAAAATATAGCCTTAACATATGTACTCGTATAATAGCACTGGCGAAGGGGTGACAATTTTATAAAAGTAAGCCGGTATATTTAGAGAAGCCGGTATGTTTAGAGTAGCCGGTATATTTAGGAATGCCGGTACATTTAAAGAAGCCGGTACATATAGGGAAGCCGGTAAATTTTGGGGAAGCCGGTACTTAGAGGTAAGCTGATATATATAGGTTCGACGTGGACGACGGTATAGTGGTATGGTATGGTTTTGTTGAGCTCGTTATTTTGTGACCTCACTGCCATTTTTTCTTGTGACCTCGCTTTCTTTAATTGTCCCTAATCTACTAGTAAATCTACCACTAATTTATTCTAATATACAAAAGGTAAGCCGATGGGAATCGTGTTATATGAACACTTCGTCGCTGATATATAAATTATAAAATATGGTACTAGTTATATATACGTAATTACATTATACAAAATATTTGTAAATTTAAGCATATGTGTATTCTTATGTATAAGCTATATTAAAATTAAAGTTTCATTTAGATCTGTACAGTTGTTTTTGTGAAAGAATACCAAACATTAGTAGTATGAATGTAATGTTAAACGACATGTATGAACAAAAAATTAAAATAAAATGTAAAGCTTAAAATGTAAATAAAATAAATATATTATAACTGTTTATTAATCAGTAGTAACATAAAAATGTCAGTATTGTCAGTCTTACTTGAAGCTACCACTGACTATGAAGGTAGTCCTGCTGAGAGACAGCAAAAAATTCAACCGTTATTCTTTTTAAATATAACATTAGTAGGATATGAAATACAATTATTAACTTTCACCGAGGTCCTAAATATTATTATTAAATTTTACGTACGTATTAAAATTTAGAATAGAACAAATATAAAAACATTGCCAAAAAACGATTTTAAGCGTTTGGGTCAAAATTTAAAAAAATAAAAAAAAATATTATAATAAGAGCGGAATTACATAATAATTATTGTGGTTATTGTTAGTATATTCATTATAGAAAAAAAACTAATTGAACTGATTTTTTCACAAATTTATCTCAATTTTTTATTATTTTTTTCAAACTAATTGTTATATAAATACGTGAAGCAAAAACTTTGCACCCCTTTTTACGAAAATTACGCGGACGGAGGAGCATGAAACTTGGCACACTCATAATTTATATAGAGAAGGAGAGTAGAATGCTAATATATTTTTTAAATAATGCATAAATAGTATATTAAAATAATAAAATAAATGTTACACACACTCATGGTTTGACAAGCATGTTTGTACAAATAACATATACATTAATAAAGACAACGCGTTGTTAACACGTCACGACACAAGAATAGCATAAAAATGTAACTTAACGCTTTAAGTACATTAAGTACTTGATATCGATATTTATAAAAATAGTTGCGAAAATCCGAATATTTCATTTTTTTTTAAATCTTCAATTAACAATAATATAGTAATGAATAGTATAGTATAGTAACAAGTGTAGAATAAACGTTACATAGTTAGTAAAGCGCCAGATGTGGACGTAGGATGTAGGTCAAAAACGCACGTCTCACGGCCTTTATAAATACAATGATTGAGCACTGTTCAAATACGTTTTTGAATGATACAATTTATTAATATTTTTATATATTTACTTATATAAATAAAATTATTTAACCTTTTTTTATTATTAATTTTCGTTTTTTTCCCGTATAGCAGGGTAGACAGATAACCTCGTGTCAAGACATTCCGTTTTTCCTCATTATTTACAATATCAAGACGTCATTAAGTGGCGGAACTCAACGCCGCGCTTAGTCATATAAGAGTAGAAAAAGTAAAATAATATAAATAATAATTACCCCGAGTGGGAATCGAAGTCACGACTAATCGCGTTTGCAGTCAGACCACGGAGGCCTCAAAATTATTTGACTATATATTATACTAGTGTCCCCGTAAATGCGTTAACAACGCACTTCACTTCACTTTAGCAATACGTCACTTTATATAAACAAGGATGTCAAGCAATGGTAGTATGTGTAAGATTTATTTTATAAATTGAATATACATTTTATACAATATGAAAAAAAATACTAGCATTCTGCACTCCTTCTCTACATAAACTATAATTGTGCCAAGTTTCATGCTCCCCCGTCCGCTTAATTTTCGTAAATAAGGATCCAAAGTTTTTGCTTCACATATTTATATATAGATATTAAATATTTTATATATAAACTTAATAACTTAATAATTTAAGTCATCATAGCGCAGTGTGCAATGATTGTGGGTTCGATTCTCATCATTACCCGTTTTGGTTTAACAAAGCACGGCGCTCGCTAAGTTCGGGCACTTAACACACCATATTATAAATTAAGAGAGAAATCAAATAAAGGAGTGTCTTAACTCTCTGCCTATTACGCCATACCGAAAAAAAAAGTATAAAGCTGTAAATCAATAAATATTATACATTCAAAGTACTAGAATATATTTATAATTTGATATTTAAAATTTAACGAACAGCGAATAACACTTAAAATATTGCATGTAGGTAGGTATATATCGAAATCGATACGTTCCCACGGTTCAATATTGGTACAGTGAAGTTGCGTGAAGTGAACTGCTGAAAACGGTGACACGTTGAGTAATGTTTAGTTTAATTAAGTGATTGAATAATAATTTTTTATAGTATAGGATAATATTAAGTTTTTAACAAAAAAATACAACTGATTTCAAACAAAATGCACTAAAAATTAAAATTATTACCAATAACTCAAAAACTACTCATCAGAATATAGAAGAAAGATTAGTGATAACACTAGGTAGGCTAGGTAGGCAGAGGGAACCTGGTGTAAAGACACTCCGTTCCCCATTTTCCGCCGAATTGTGGTATTGCATGCTGAATGGCAGAACTCAAAGCCGCGCTTTGCCTTGTTACCAAACCCCAGATATGAAAATACTAAACTTTTACATTTCCTGGAGTGGGAAACGAACCCTCAACCTGTCGCGTTTATAGTCGCACGTTTGTGCCTCTGCGCTACGACAGACGTTAAATTTAAACAAAAATTGACAAAACAAGATGATATTTTCAATACAAAAAGAACCATTGTTTTAATCATATGACCTTACATTCATTCTAACAAATAACGAGTAACAAGCGAATTGTTATCAAAACACAAGGAAATTCGCCTGGCCTCACATTACGTGTGAGGTGACATATAATGTATTACTACCTTAAAAGATAAATAAAAGGAGGCATTATCCTTCACAATAATTGTACTGGATTCTAGAAAAACTAAGATTCTTCTAATAATGTACTAAAAAGTACATTTATTACAAATAACTAAAATCTTTCCTTTTTATTTTCTTCTTTTTCTTTTTTAACTTCACGCAGTATCCCGCGTATAGCAGGATAGACAGAGGGAACCCAAGAACCTGGTGTTAAGACACTCCGTTCTCTTTCAATAAATCCGTTCCCCACTTTCCGCCAGATTGAGGCATTGCGTGTTGAGTGGCGGAACACAACGCCGCGCTTTGCCTTGTTACCAAACCCAGAAAATGAAAATACTTCACTTCCTGGAGTGGGAATCGAACCCACAACCTGTCGCTTTACAGTCGCTCGTTGTGCCTCTGCGCCACGACGGGCGTTACTTCTCAGATCTTAAATCAATTTAAATGGGACCACATCAGAAGTATTATCTTTTTTTAGCGAGTGTCTTAACACTAGGTTCTCAGGTTCCGTCTGCCTACCCTTCTATATGTGGGATACAGCGTGAGTGTCTTGACACTATGTTCTATCTGACAACACTGCTAAAGTACTGCGGTATAAAGTATGAAGCTGTTTTTTACACCACCACTTTAAACATTCAAACTAATGCCTTTACTAAAATAGTATAATTTAAATAAGCTTCCTACATAAAAAGTGAAATTACAAAATATATACTATCACAAAGTTCAATGTACGCATTTTTCATTCTTTATCAGTGACAAACAAAATAACAACGATAAGACACCCCCCAGTGATAAGAGTACGTAGTCCATTCATTATGCAATATAATTAGGTAACGTTACATCTCCCAAGACTTTTTTATTACAGTAATAAAAAAGAGCTTAAAGTGTAACTGTACTTATATTGTAAATGTTATTTTTGATAAGATAAGGAAGCTTTTGATGCAAACGTTTAAAATATATTGTGGGGTAAAGTCTGGAATTCCATTCAAGGAATTAATTATATTTACATCATTTTTCGTTTTCTCGCTATGGTACAAAAGGCAGCGTTTAGTTTCGTCACTCAGTGGAAAGTGGAGAACGAAGTGTCTTGCCACTAGGTTCAGTTCACTTAGATCAGAAAGCTGACTACCCTGCTGAGAACGGAGCGCCAAACTCTACGGTCCCTGCGTACCTCTTTCGCCTCGACCACAGTCATTAACCTCTTCCTGCATGCCCTCCGCGGGGTCCTTATGCTTTTAACGTGACCTTCCTCCAGTATTATTGGTACTGTGTTCTCGAAGGTCAACTGGAGTCTCCCCCAACCTCTCTTGCCGCTCACCTTTGCTTCATATATCTTTCTCATCATTCTTTCGTCACTCATCCTCTTGACGTGCCCAAACCACCTGAGCACGTTCTTCTTCGTTCTTACTATTACTATTGTAAAAGAAGCTCTTCCTATATAGTTTTTTTGGATAGATAAATCACTCTGTCTCTAGTTATGCTTAAAAATCTATGTTACAACTATAGATGAACATTTTGCTTTTCTCTTAAATGTTTATAAGGATGGATGGATCTACACGCATTTCTTTCACCCAAAAAGTACTAAGAAAATGGATCTATATGAAATCAATCATAATAACGTATATTATTACACTTTATAAAGTTTTTATATAATTTAGCCGTAATAACTTTAAGAAATATAGAATAAGACGTTGTTTTTTAAATAATATTTGAAAATTACAAGTAACCTATGTGAATTTGAATATACAAGTAATATACAAGCCATTAATGGATATCTAAGTAATATTCCTAAGGAGAGTGAGGTCAATAAGTTAAATAAGAAACAAGTGACTTTCTTTTTATGTTTTCATGTTTAATAATTTGTGTTTGTTTTGGAAAGTCTTCACGGCAATAAGGCCAGTGCTTGAGATGGCAGACGTCCGCCCACACTGTGAAACCTTTGCTATTCTACTGTGACCTATTCGTATTCATTTTCTTATTTTTCTAAATTACCTAAGCACTTGTATGTCTTTTACATACTTATATGTAATGTTCATTTAATTAGATAGTTATAGAAAGGCAAGCTGACTTTGAGAAGACGGGGTTAGAATACAATTCCCCTCCGCCGCTGGGTACCGTCCCGTAAGAGGAGGGTATCCCAGTAATTATCTTGTAGGAGGTTCATCCTCCGATTGGCACGCACCATTATCATGTCATAGACGTACCGTCAAATATCTAATGATGTGTTCCGGTTCGATGACGTGTAAACTAGATTTTCCCTATTCCCTTGAGTCTTCTTTTCGTTAGCCATCTTTTATCAATAAAAAAAGTGGAAGTTAAAGTATAGAAATAAGAGATATAAATTTATTATTATAATTTATTTATTGATTTTTCATTTTAAAGGTCATCAATGCACAGTGGGACAAAAAAAAAGAAATATTTCTTCATTCTAGTAAGGCGAAGCGTTGAGTTTCTCCACTCAACACTAAAAGTGACAAGTTCAGTTGAGTTCAGTCCTTAAATGGCGCTTCAAATGTGACTAAATTCGATTCGAATATGAAAAACAGAGTGTCTTAAACTCTCCCTCCTTAACTGATTATACAGGAAAAAGATTTAAACTATAAAAAAACCAGAATTACACATACTATAAGTTAGCACTTCCGTTTATACCAACACATAGAGGTCCATTAGGCGTCATATGGGCACATTAGCAAACAATACCTCATGAAACAGACGGACGGACGAATTAGTGATACACAATAGTATATAAATTAATTGAAATGCGTTTCGCCTCCGGTCAGTGTGCTGGCTGGATTTTTTGCTTAGCATTTTTGCAGTTTGTTGAACTAAAAAAATATTTAAGGCACGTATGTACGTACTATAGTGTTTTTTTTAATTTTGTTATTAAGTATCCTAGTATCAACTGTCAAGACACTCTGTTGTTCACTTTCCTCCTGAAAACGAGAGAGAGAGAGAGAGAGAGAGACATTGCGTGTTGGGTTGCGGAACTCAACATCGCTTCTCGTCTGTCTGGTTAAAGTGACGAAATTAAAATCGAATTGATACCGATATATAAGACTACGGAAAACTAAACTACGGAAAGCTAAACTTCTATAAAAATATTTAATTAATAATTACTTCAAATAAAATGCACAAAATAGTTAAATTGTTACGAATAACTCAAATACTCAACATCAGATCTTAACTAAATTAAATGAGACCACATCGCAACCACTAGCTATCACATAAAAAGAGAATCATCAAAATTGCTACACCCAGTTAAAATCTTATAAGATAACAAAAAAATAAATAAATAACGGAATTGATAACCTTATTTGAAATTGGATATACGAGTAAAGCACAATTCTCATCTAAGACATGTGAAAAATTGACATGCGTCTCAACACTAACAAGCATGTAACATAATGTACAAACATGTAAACATGTATAGAAAGAAATCATTGAAATAACTTCCTTGTTATTCTTATAAATTGAGAACAGTAATTTTGCTTTTATAGTCATCATAGAATTAGATAATAAGACCATCGTGGCGCAGTGGGACAGTATATGACTGTAAATAGGATCGGTTGTGGGTTCGATTCCAAATCAGGGGTTCAAGTTATTTTCTTTTTGTTCTTCGCCTTCGCCTGTCGTGGCGCAGAGGCACAAGTGTGCGACTGAAAACGCGACAGGTTGTGGGTTCGATTCCCACTCTAGGAAATGTTAGTCTTTTCATTTCCTGGGTTTGGTAACAAGGCAAAGTGCGGCATTGAGTTCCGCCACTCAGCACGCAATGCCTCAATTCGGCGGAAAGTAGGGAACAGAATTGTTGTAAGAGAACAGAATGTCTTAACACTAGGTTCTCAGGTTCCCTCTGTCTACCCTGCTATATGCAGGATGTTAAAAAAAAAGTTATTTTCATTTTCCCAGTTCTGGTAATGCAAAGCGCGGCGTTAAGATACGCCAATCAATATGAAATTTAGGCGGAAAGTGGGGAATAATGTGTCTTGGTTAGATTACTCTAGATTCTTTTTGGTTACCCTGCTATGTGAATAAATGCGTGAAGTGGTAAAAAAGAACCAGATAATATTTTGTATATATTTATTTGTTCTATCTGTAATACATTTTTATTAGCAAGTATGTTTGGTTTATAGTGACCTAAAGAGTAAAGAAAAAGAAGTTATTGATATATAGTTTTTTAATTTCTTGTTCATTTCAAATAACTTTATGCATAATTGAGTTGAATAAAATTTATTATTTTCATTTCTTGGGTTTGGTAACAAGGCAAAGCGCGGCGTTGAGTTCCGCCACTCAACACGCAATGCCTCGATTCGGCGGAAAGTGGGGAACGGAATTGTTGAAAGAGAATGTAGTGTCTTAACACTAGGTTCTCAAGTTCCCTCTGTCTATTCTGATATATGCGGGATACAGCGTGAAGTTAAAAAAATATATGATTGAGTTTATTTTGCAATTTTTAAAATAATAAAACATCTTGAAGTGGAAAAGAACGAGGATTTGTACTTAAGACTAAGTGTCTATAGGCGTGTCCATGACGCAACTGAGCTATAGGTGTTAAACTTACATTATATATGGACATAATAGAACAATAAATGATACATATATAGCAAAAAATAATAAAGGTTTCCTTTGTTCATAACACGGAACGAGTTAGTAATTATAACAGATTTTTTTTATAATGTATGGAAGTTCAACATTAATTTTATCTGATATATGTTTTCGTACTATAATAAGATGTTCTTAAAAAAACTAGGAAGATATACAAAGTGATGATCCTCTTTCCCTCATTGATAAATACTAACATCACAATAATTTAAATAAATAATAGAATTATATATTTAATTCAAAAATACATTGCTTCACGCTGTATCCCGCAAATAGCACGATAGGCAGAGGGAACCTAGTGTTAAAACACTCCGTTCCCCACTTTCCGCTGAATTGAGGCATTGCGTGCTGAGCAGCGGAACTCAACGCCGAATAAAAATAATTTAATTTAATAATACTTCTGAACGAGAATTGAAATCACACTCATCATTTACAGTCACATTCCACTGAAGCACAACGGTCTTAAAACAAAACGCAAACATTACCGCGATTTAAATTTGAACTTTTTGAACCTAATTCAAAAAAGTTAAACTTTTTTAGACAACCCTGAAGCTGTCAGTTGATCTTTTCATGTCACACGTCAGTACACATAGATTGATGATTATAATGTAATACAATATTATTGAAGTCATTGACTTTTTACTTACAAAGTTTCTGTGAATGCCTTTGCACGTGCTGGGTTTGATTCATTCATAAGTTTCTTATAGTCTACTGCTGTTTTTCTTTGGATTTGACTGACAAAACTGACATGTTTGATATGCTATTATTTTTTATTATATATGCAGTTCCATACATATACAGGTCATCGTGTCGCAGTGATACAGCGTCTGTAAGAGCTATTGGTTGTGCATTCGATTCTCGCCCATAATCTAGTTTCTAGTGTTATTCGTATACATAAGATAAGAATAATGTTTAGAAACATAAAAATCTTAATATAGCAAGTATGGTACTCGCCGGATTGAGCAATGCGTACTCAGAGGCGGAACTCAACACCGCGCTTTGCCTTTTTTTCAAACCCAGAAAATGAAAATACTAAATATTATTTAAAATTGGAGGAAAGTAGGGAACGAAAAAGTTGAAAGGGAACGGAGTGTCTTAACACTAGGTTTTCAGGTTCCCTCTGCCTACCCTGCTATATACGGGATACAGCGTGAAGTTAAAAAAAAGAGTACTACTGCCTCTTAGAATCCTTTCAAGCACTCTAGTCAAAGCTAACAACAAAATTAAGTTGCAATAAATATATAGCTTAATTAATGAGCACTTGGACGAATTCGGAGAGCGCAGATTCAAATCTTGCCACGTTCTAGCTTTTACACGCTCCTAAATATTTGTTTTGTTTATACTAGTTTAAATAAACTAGCTATATTTTAATACAGTTAAAATTTTACTGAAGATAATGATTATACAACACAAAGCTTTAATTCTCTATCGTGCCAAGATAAAGCGCGGTGTTGAGTTCCGCCATTCAAAACAGTGTCTCTATTTAGGCAAAAAATTAACATAGTGATGTGTCACTAGATAGAAATATATTATTATATATATTTTTATTGTATAAGTCCAAATAAATATTGCCGACCAACCAAATAAAGCGTGTCGGTCAAGTGGCAGCGTCACACTTGAATAAAAGTGAACCTTAGAACTAAGAGTATGAATTTTTATATAAAAATAACAATATTATAGTATATGATTTTATAACTATATTTTATGATTAAAGAAAAAAAATAATTTTAGTATACCTAAAATTATTTTTTTTCTTTAATCATATATCACCTAAAATTATTTTTTTTCCTGCATATAGAAATTTATTTACATATGTGAACTAAATAAATAACTAATATATTAAAAAAATAGTTTCTGGTGTAACATAATATAGAAAATTTAAAGTTACGGAAATCGAATCCGCGATCTGGTAAACTGTTTAAGGGCCCTGACCTCTAATCCATATATATATTTAACTACGTTGAAATTTTTATATGTTTGTTACAACTTGTTCTCAGTAATAATCTTTGAATAACAGAAACATAAAAATCTATCTACAGAAATATTAATATTAACGCCTGTCGTGGCGCAAAGGTACAAGCGGGCGAATGTAAACGCGACAGGTTGTAGGTTCGATTCCCACTCCAGGAAATGTAAAATTTAGTATTTTCATTTCTTGAGTTTGGCAACAAGGCAAAGCGCAGCGTTGAGTTCCGCCACTCAATACACAATACCTCGATTCGGCGGAAAGTGGGGAACGAAATTGTTGAAAGAGAATGGAGTGTTTTAACACTAGGTTTTCTGGTTCCCTCTGCCTACACCGCTACATGCGGGATACAGCGTGAGATTGAACATTAGAAGCACTATCTATCATATAATAAAAAAGAGATGCAGCGTGAAGCTAAAAAAAAACAACAGATTTAGGTATTTTCTTCAAAAACAGAGTATAAATTTAATTGTATTTTTGTTGTTTTTTTTTTAAGTGTGTATTATGGAATTCAATAAGTGTGTGTCGTAATATGTTCCACCTACAGTGTTTTAGTTTTTTATTAGGTTTATGTTTATATGTAATAACGTGAAAAACGCGACAGGTTGTGGGTTCAATTCCTAATCCAGGAAATGAAAATATTAAATAATATTTAGTATTTTCATTTCCCCGCTCAGGTAACAAGGCAAAGCGCAGCGTTGAGATCTGCCACGCAATGCTTAAATTCGATAGAAAATAGGGATCAGAAATCTTACGACAACGGAGTGTCTTAATGTTCTCTGATTCCCTCTATCTACCTTGCTATACTATTGCTACAGAATTGTTGAAGGAGACCGGAGTGTGTTAACACTAGGTCGGTTGTCAGGTTTCCCCTGCTTACCCTGTTGTATGAGGGATACAGCGTGAAGCTAAAGAAATGTATTATATATTTTAGAATACGTATAAAAATTTGAATGCAGCGGGACTCGAACCCGCGCCTCTTAGAAACCGTTCTATCCTCCAAGCGTCCGGATATAGAATGCGTGGCTTAGTGGTCAAAGCGCTACAACGGTTTCCAAGAGGCGTGGGTTCAAATTTTTATACGTTTTCTAAAATATGTTATTTGTTTCCTAAGTGTGTGAAAAAAGCTTTAAAAAAGCTTCATAAAAATATGTTTATTTAAAATTATAGTCACTTAATATTCATTTCCACCTACATATTTTGGTTTTTTATTAGATTTATATATGTATGTAATAAAACGGTAAGTTATACATTTTTGCGATAGCAAAACTACCAGTTTTTTTGACCAAGGACGTTGAAAATGTAAATTCCTTTAAGTATAGAGGCGTATCGGTTGTATTACGTCTACGTTTAACATTGAACTCGTTTTGTTAAGTTATGTCGTGAATTTAAATGCTGAAGTTAATTTGATTTTGCTTAAAATAGTTTTGGATTTTGATTTTCATAGATTTTTAATTTTTTCTGGTCACTTTTTTCTATATTACTATATTTTTTTTTATTGATACCTAACTAGGCTTATATGTAAATGTGATGTTTATGCGTTCACCCCATAGAGAAAATTATATATTAAAATATATATTTCAATTATTTTCATTTTGTTTATTGTTTATACCACCTTATGTCAAGGGGTTACCTTCGCCCAATGCGTTGCCGACCTAGTGTCCAGATGGGAGAGGGAGGAAATAATGTAGTAGCCGCTGCAATCCGCCATCGAAACCACCACATTCTGGGGAAAGATTGGGTGGGAATAGGGAAAATGGAAAATGTCCCCGCTATGTACGGTATAGCGCGGCTTTAAGTTCCGGCTCAACACATAATGTGTCGAAGTTGTGCGTGTAGACTTTCAGCTCTATTTAAAAAATAAATTTTAGATTTAAGTTAAATATTTTTTTCGTTATTAATCCCATATAACAGGGGTAATCAGAGAGAACCTAGTGTCAAAACACTACGCGCCGCCTTCCGCCCGAATTCGAGACATTGCGGGGCGGAACTCAACGCCGCGCTTTGTTATATCTTTCTTAGTATAAGATAATAGAGTCACTCTTCCGTAATTTTTTTTCTAGCTTCACACTGTATCCCGCACATAGCAGTGTAGGCAGATAAAACATAAGAACCTAGTGTTAAGACACTCCGTTCTCTTAAAATGTCCTTTGCTCACTATACATGTAAATATTGATACAATAAATTAATTTATTAGTAAATATATTTGTTCCTCTCACGGTAGCTATAAGCTAAGGTCATTAGGGTCACGCGGTCGAACTGACAGACACTTTCACAATAAGATATTAACATGCCGATGTACGTACGCGTATTGTACGCGAAAATTACTTGTTTAGTGTAAGAATGTAAATACTATGCTAAAGTGGAGGCCAAGTTTACCAACTTAAAAAAAAAAGTTTTATTGATTTTTTAGCTTCTCGCTGTATCCCGCATACTGCAGGATACCGTAGTTAAGACACTCCTTTCTCTTTCAATAATTCCGTTCCTCACTTCCGCCGGATTGAGTCGTTGCGTGCTGAGTGGCGCAACCCAACGCCGCGCTTCGCCTTGTTACCAGACCCAGGAAATGAAAGTACTAAATATTATTTCAATTTTTTATTTCCTGGAGTGGGAATCGAACCCACAACCTGTCGCGTTTACAGTCGCATACTTGCGCCACGACAGGCGTTTTTTTTTTGTTTTATTGACGATTGTTTTTAAAGTGACTGCAAAAAAAGAGGAGGTTGTTATTCGACTGTGTATGTGTTTTTATGTGTATGTGTGTGTTTTTATGTGTATGACTTTTTAGGGTGAATCAATTTTGATGATGATTACTTTATATGATAGCTCGTGCTTCTGATGTGGTTCATTTAAGTTAGTTAAAATCGTATATAAGTAATTTTTCAGTTATTCGTAATATTTTTTTTAGCATTTTATTTCAAGTCGGTTTTCGTTTTTTGTTATAATTTTAATGGGTAGGTATCAGTGACTAGATGTTATAGATAGTAGATGTATATTTAGGAAAGCCGGTATATTAGAGAAGCCGATAATTTATAGGGACGCCGATATATTTAGGGAAATCGGTATATGATGTCATTTTTATTGTTATTTCAAGCTCCACATTTTCCTGGCGAGTTTTTTTTTAGGTCACATACTTGTACTTTGAAAAGTTAGGCAAGCCGGTGGGAATCAAGTTATATGGACGCCTCGCCACTGGTGGGTATATTATAATAACTTTTTTATCATTATTTAGCAAAGTGGATAAAAATAATTCAAATATAAAAATTTCCCCAAGCGTGCATCGAACCCTCAATCATGTTTAAATACAGACACAGTACTGCGTCACGAATTCCTCAAAAAAAACATACATTATCTAAAGCGGAGAAAAGAGTGTCTTAACACTAGATTTTCTGTGCCTAATTTAAAGCTATAAAAAATAATTAAATTAATTTTAATGGCAGTAGCTACTTATACATTGTGTTCACAATAATTTATAATGTAATATTCATCGACACTTACACGAGAAAAGGCAAAGTAGAATTGTTACTTCAATATAACAAGCAGATTGTTAAGATAAACGCTATTACAACTTAATAACTTAACTTTCGCCTTCAAGTAGGAAAATGTTAAATGACATTTAAGTTTAAGTATACACAAAGAAAATAGACAAAGCGCGGTGTTAGGTTCCGTCATGTAACACGCAATGTACGCGCAATTAATAATATATATAATTATAATATAAATTAGATGATTACTTTGATAAATTGGTAACAAAATGTCCATTCAGTATCCTTAGCAGGGTAGAATTTAGTGCTAAGACACTCCGTTCTTCGCTTTCTTCTCGAATTTGGGACATTACGTGATAAGTGGCAGAACTCATTGCTTTGTTTTGTCTTACGAAAGGGGAAAAATTAATGCGTTTTTTTTTTCATAACTTCACGCATATAGCAGGGTAGGCAGAGGGTATCTGAGAACCTTGTGTTAAGACACTCCGTTCCCCACTTTCCGCCAAATTGAGCTTTGCGTTGTTACCAAAATCAGGAAATAAAAATACTACACTTTCTTGGAGTGAGAATCGACCCAACAACCTGTCGCGTTTACAGTGGCACTGGCACGCTTGTGCCTCTACGCCACGACAGGCCTCAAATATATATAATATGGTAAGACTCATTCTGGGTCACATTTAGTACGTCTTATGCAAATGAATGCAGTTTAGTAATTCCACACATTTAATTATCTATAAATGTGTATTTTATGTGTTCTTTGCAATTAATGACGAAGGTTCAAGGTTCGACATTGGTATTTTATTGAGAAATCACTATCGAATTATAAAGGATTATTTCAGGGATCTTTTGGTTTGTCAGAGTGGCATAGAGTCAAGCCACTCCGTTCTTCACTTTCCGTACGAGTTCGAGAATGTGGCGGACACCAACACGGCGCTTTATCTTATTAGAGCAGAGAGATGAAAATAGTTTAAATATAATCTAATCCTCGACTGGGAATCGAATCCAACCAATCGTACTTACAGTCAAAAGCTGTCCCACTACGCCACGATGGCCACATATATTATTTAATTTTAAAAATATAGCTCAGTTCAATTATTTAATTATTGCGCTTGCAAAATTTCAGAAATTTAATTATCTATAAAATTAATTTTAAAAGCTTTCGCAATAGAGAATGAAAATAATTAATTTTAGAAAATCATTTGTTTACTCTATTATGAAAATTTGTAATTGTGCAAAATTTTATTGTTAGGTCTTTAATGAAATGTATTCAACACCTTTGTAATGTAATAAATGACAAATAATTAAAATTTTAATAATAAAAGGAATACGACTTCAAATAAAGTACTGTAAAAAGTAAAATTGTTACGAATAACTCAAAAACTAATTGTCAGATCTATCATCAGATCCATTTATAAATTTTACTAAGCACCTATATTAAAAAAAGAGGCTTACTTACCTATTAAAATGAAGATTTTTACAAAAAAAATATTCATTTAATTAGGTAATCCAGCAGTTTTACAATTTGATACACACAAAAAGATACATTTGTGACTTAGAGACTAAAAATATTGTTGTATACTCTTATCGCTTCCATTATTATTTCATCTAAATCGTTAGATCTTAATAAAATTTAAATGGGACCACATCACAAGCATTAGCTATCGTGTAGTTATATGGTAACACAAATAAAAAACATACAGTCGAATTGAGAACCTCCTTTTCTTTTCTTTAAAGTCGGCTAGAAATGTACTTTTTATAATATTTTTTTTTAGCTTCACGCTCAGCAGGGTAGACAGAGGTAACCTGAGAACCTAGTATTAAGACACTCCGTTCCTCACTTTCCACCAAATTGAGGTATTGCGTGCTGAGTGGCGGAGCTCAACGCTGCACTTTGCATTTTTACCAAACCCAGGAAATGAAAATACTAATGTTTTACATTTCCTGGAGTGGGAATCGAACCCACAACCTGTTGCGTTTACAGTCACACGCTTATGCCTCTGCGCCACGACAGGCGCCTTATAATGTAATAGATGATAAATTATACTTATTCATTTCTTAATTTCCTTCTACTAAAGAGTGTTGAAATTGTTTACCTTTGACATAATACTTCCACGGACTAAGCAAATAAATATACATATATGAAAAGATTAAAAGTATAAGCAATTATTATGATTTATTGGAGGCCATCGTGGCATAGCGGGACAGCGTTTGACTGTAAACGTAATATTTAAAATATTATTATTTCTTCACGCTGGTTATCTAAATACGGCGTTTAGTTGCGTTCATTTTGCATACAGAATGGCGCAATTTTGAACGATGATAAAATGATTTTTAGTTTCCACTGTTAGCTGTTTCTTTTAAGTATTTATTTAACATTCTCCCATATCGTTTTATTGATTTGAATATATTTTATATTAAAAAACTCAAAAGCCAATTTTATCCATGATGTCGAACCAAAGTCTTGCTAAAGAACTTCACGCTCTATCCCGCATAGCAGGGTAGTCAAAGTGAACCTAGTGTTAAGACACTCCGTTCATTGCAAAGCCAATAGGTAAATTCAATAATTAATTAAATATTCAGTGTAAGAGTAATATATACATATGAATAAAAGATTGATGCAATATGAAAGTGCGAAGGTCATGTTTGGAGGTTGACGAGAAGATTGTAGGGAGTCGATAGGTGACGGATTGGTCACGAGACTTGAGCAACCGCTACTGGACAGGGTATGGGTGGAATTATATTAGTTATTTATGATTTTACTTAATTTCATTGTAAGCCGATTTTAAAAAGAAGGTTCTCAATTCGACTGTGTGTGTTATTTTTTATGTGTCTTTTATAATTTTTTACTGGGTGAACCAATAATGATAATTCTTGTTTTATTTGATAGATAGTGCTGATGTAATCTTATTTAGATTTATTTAAAGATGACGAGCAGTTTTTGAGTTATTCGTAATAATTTTAGTGCGTTTTATTTGTAATCACTTTTCATGTTTTTTGTTATAATCTTAACATGGTGATTAATGGAATTTATGTATTGAAAAATTATAATGGGCCATCATATCGATGATTGTTTTTAATCTATTAACAGACATAAGCTACTAGATAGCGTAACCTAACGCCGTACTTTATATAACCAAACATAATTACAACCTTACGAAATGTTTGATTCACTGTAAAGTTGCGATTATACACTTGTACCTGTGTACGTGGAACACGGAGATATATTATTGTGCGCAAACCTATATTTTTACTCATGGCATGCTTACCTGAAAAAAAAGAAAATGTCTTTAAATATATAAACTTCATAATATTCATTATAAGTAAAATAAAAGCACTTCTGTTTCCAGATTAGTTATTATTATTACATACATAAATACATACATAGCTTTACGCTGTATCCCGCATATAACAGGGTAGGCAGAGGGAACCTAGTGTTAAGACACTCCGTTCCCCACTTTCCGCCGAATTGAAGCATTGCGTGCTGAGTGGTGGAACTCAACTCCCTGGAGTGGGAATCGAACCCACAACCTGTCGCGTTTACAGTCGCACGCTTGTGTCTCTGCGCCACGACAGGCGACATAGTTATTATTATTCGAGTAAGTAAATCGAATTGACACATATTGTAAAAGTAAATCGAGTTTAAGCTCGATTTAGGACTATATTAGATTTGCTAATTTATATTTAATCGACTTCAAAAAAAGGAGGAGGTTCACAATTCGATAGTATTTTTTCATATGTTTTACTATATACATTTACTGGCTGATTGAAACCGATTTTGATTATTATGATTAAATTTAGTAAACGAGACGAGTAGTTTTTGATTTTTTTGATTAATTATTTTACTTTTTAGTACATTTTATTTAAAGTCAGTTTAATGTTTTTTTTTTATTTATTAGATATTCAAGATTATTAATCCAACTCGAGAGAGTATTCAACTCGATATAACTCGTATCGAGCCATCACTAAAGAAGAAATCATCCGATGTCATTCAGCCAATATAAAATGAACTTCCCCGATATTGTTCTTATACATTATATGTATGAAAACGAAAGTTCAAGTTACAGTAGGCTTGTGGTTATGCAAGCAATAATTTCATGGAATTTAAGTAAAACTGACTCGCTTGTCACGACAATGTATAGAAATATGTTTTATGGTGGTATAGTGGGAAGGGAAGTAAGCAAGAGTTGTTAGATAATAAGTGTTCCTTTTCTTGGTAAATAAATGAGAAACTTGTATACCATGGTCGTCGGTTCTAATTTCATATGGAAAAAAAAAACAATGTTAAAAAGTTAACTTATAACTTTTTTGTCATAGTTTTAAAGTGTAAATCACTTAATTAGGAAACGAAAAAGATTTTTACAAAATCTATAAAGTTTGAACGCAGCGGAACTCGAACTTGTGTCTCTCAGAAACCGTCGAAGCGCTCTGACTGCTAAACCATGCGTTCTTATCCAGCTATATCGAAAATAATATAATAATTTGAATTGCGTGTAGATAGATTCATGCAATAAATATTTTTTTATTTTTTGAAAAGAGCAACTATTGAATTTCTCGTCGGTTTTCCTCAGCAGAACTGACCGGAACTTCAAAGCAATACCGGTAGTAGCTTGACATTCGTCCGATATTCAAATGCGCTTTCTAGTCTTATTTAATAAAGTATAATTTAAATTTTAATATTATTGTTCTGTTTTGGTAAGCTTAATTTGTAGATATTTCTTCCAAAGGAAACATTGTGTTAAGATACTCCGTTCTTCACTTTTTATCTATTTCATGGTCACTATACTCGTATCTTGTATTATTACTTAACATTCAAGCCAAGTTTGATTTAAAATAGATATACACTAAATTATTTTTAAATATACATACTCTAAGAATCGAACCCACAATCATCGTTTAGAAAGACGTTGCTCTAAGAGCTTCTTATATATTTCTATACGGGTTCTTTAAAGCTTATATGAAGTACTACTATACAAATAAAAAACAAAAATCTAACAAAAACATTAAAACAATGAAGACATTTGACTCATTGTTCCATATTTACTTAACGAAAGTAATCGATAAGATTTGATTCACTTTGTTATTATTAGTCATGAGCAGCTGCGTTATGTTCTAAATTACATGCATTTATTAACGCTGGGGATATAGAGTGATGTTATTAGAAAGATATTAGAGCGAAAAGGGGTTTAAGATTCGAATCCCGGTTAGTGCAAAAGTTTAAACTAAACTATATGTAATTGTTCAGTAATACTATAAGATACTTATCGTTATATTATAGCATATGTTATCCTGATATATAAGCTATATTATTTTAAAATTTTATCTAAATCTGTTCTACAGTTATTTAAATTTATTATTAACTTTAGAATTTGTTATATTTACAAGATATATTTTATAATACAGTATATAGTAAGTATATTATGCCGGAAATCATTTTTCTTATGTTATCATCATCTTTTTAATAAAATCATTTTAGATATTTTAAAATAATATATCCAATCACACAGTATACGAAAAAAAAAAATAGAAAACGTACAAAAATTTAAACGCAGCGCCGTGCTTTGCTTTGCAGTGTTCGATACAGCTGGATAAGAACGTATGGCTTAACCGTCAAAGGGATGGGACGGTTTCCAAAAGACGCGGTTTCAAGTCCTGTTGTATTGAATTTATTATATATTTTCCAAAAATGTTTTTGATCTCACCTTTACTTATATTGCGTTTTTAAAAGAATATTTTTGTGAAACTAGCTGTGATTATTAAGCCAATTTTTAATATTATGAAAAATAAGTAAATATAACTTTAATTATCTATAAATTAGTGACAAAACATATAATGTACTAACATTTCGTCACTTATCAATAAACAATTTAGACAAGGCCGTCTGTTATCTATGTTGATAATTTGCCAATCGTTAATGATGATTCATGACTTTGCAAGGAAATTGGTAATAATACAAAATGCTTGCGTTACTGAGTGACTGTCACAACGTACATGTGAAACTACTAGCTATGGCAATCTGAAGTTTGGCATATAGGATATTTGAGGAGTGTAGGGAAGCTGAGAGAGAGAGGATATTTCAAAATTACTATGGAAACGGAATAAAATGGTTTTTAGGTTTTATAGTTCATGCAAAAGTAGTCAGTAAGCAGCTTTCTTTCGAAAAAGCGGAAAACAAAGTCTCTTCTAAAGGTTAATGACTGAGGACGAGGAGAAAGAGGTATGCAGGGACCGTAGAGTTTGGCGCTCCGTTCTCTCTGACTACCCCCCTAAAGCGTTTATAAAGGGATAAAGCGTGAAGTTAGGTAGGTAGGTTAATTTTCTTTTTTCTGCAAACAAAAAGTAGTATTTCTCGCTATTTTCAAAGCAAACCAACCCAATTTAGTGATAAGTCACTCTGCTTTTACTCATTTCACTCATTGTATACTCGTATAATATGTATTACGTATGCAGTATTATAAAAGTATGCACTAATATTGTATAAAAATGTTAATATATAAAAACATGTACTAGTATATAGAGTCCATCGTGGCGCAGTGGGACAGCGTCTGACTGTAAACGCGATTGGTTGTGGATTCGATTCCCATTCGGGGAAATAAATATATTTAAATTATTTTCAATTTTCTGCTCTGCCACTTAACACGCAAAATCTCAAATTTAGGGTGAAAGCGACGAACGGAGTGTCTGGACACTAGGTTCTCTCTGACTACTTCGCCATGCGGGATAAAGCGTGAAGTTGCCATAGTATATAATTAACTTGACATCTGTATACCAGAGGCGTGAGCACTCAAACATCTATCGGATTACTGGTCCCAACAATTCGTCATACTATTATGATCAGTATTACTCATGTGGATAAGCTCGTCTAAAATAAGGTGCAGTTCAACTATAGTATAGAAGTGGCATTCAAATATTATGGTACATACATACATAACTTCACGCTGTATCCCGCATATAGCAGGGTAGGCAGAGGGAACCTAGTGTTACTCTCCGTTCACTACTTTGCATTACGTGCTGAGTGGCGGAACTCAACGCCGCGCTTTGCCTTATTACCAAACCCAGGAAATGAAAAATTCCATTTCCTGGAGTGGGAATCGAACCCACAACTTGTCACGTTTATAGTCACACGCTTGTACCTCTGCCCCACGACAGGCGTTAAATATTATGCCTTTTGTTAAGTTAGTATATTATTTTAAGATATGTATATTTTTGGTTACGGTTTTTTGCCATAGGAGGGTACCAAGACGAAACATAGTGACAAGACACTCTATTCTCTACTTTTCGCCTGAATGATTGTATTTAAAATATTTTTATTTTCCCAGAGCGATAAAACAAAAAGTTTAAATACAATCTTTCTCTTGAGTAGGGATCGAACCTGTGAACCGTGTTAACAGTTAGATGTTCATCCAATGTGTCACAATGGCTTAAATATAATAATTACTTATTGCTGTTGTTCTATTAAAAACTAATGGGCGATAAATAGAGAGATAAAATGAATACAAAAATTTGATACACTGAAAATATTTTTGAAATAACTTTAATAAACATTCTTTAGTTACACAAGATCAAAAATCTCTCAAAAGATATTTTTAATTAGTTTTCCATACATTCATGTAAACCTGCGTTTGCTTTAATTATTATTAGAAATATAAAATTTTTAAGAAGAAAAATTCCGAATTCCCACTTTTCACCAAATAAAAAAAAATTGCGTGCGTGACGGAACTCTTCGCCGCGCTTTATCTTGCTACCAGAGCAAGAAAATGAAAGTATTAATTTTATTAAATATTTTAATTTCTTGGAGTGCATCGAACCCACAACCTGTCGCGCTTACAATTGCTCCCTTGTGCATCTGTATAAAAATTAAATTACTTTTATTATATTGGTACTTCTATCCACACACAGTCTACAGCATTCCTAATGGAGCTGTACATGCATAAGTGTATTAAGAGGGGCGCAGGCGCATATTTAAGTCGAAACGATTAAGGAAACCAAATTGACCTTAATTTCGTTCACACTTCAGTACAATTTAGCGTGACACTGATTTCACGCGAATACCACTTCCTCATCATAAAAATATTGCAACAAATGCAATAAATTAATTTATGTTTATGTTATGTTGAATCATTTATTACATATGTTATTTTAATGTTCATACGTTTTAGAGTTGCTTGGTAGAGGTTATGTGGCTTTTGTAGTAAAGAAAACTTATTAGCTTCCTATATCAATGTATGAAAATTTTGTAATGTTACTTGGACTCATTCTTAATGTTCGATTTTCTTGAAAATTTGTACATGTGTCCGTATTCGACTATAATACAATATTTTTATAGTATGACCGCCACTTTCCTTGTCAGGATCACTAGTATTGTAAGGAAATAATCGGTAATCCTAATGGCCAAAGGACCTGAATATGTCCCGATAATAGCTAACGAAAGGTCGTTTCAGGTGGTGACGATTGCAGGTGGTTGTTATCTTCTATTTAAAAAAAAATATTATAGTTTTGTAAGATTTTAACCGACTTCAAAAAACCGTAGGTTCTCAATTCAATTTTGTTGTTTTTATGTGTTACGGTATATTATTTTGTTGATTTTTTTAGCTTCACGCTGTGTCCCGCACATAGCAGGGTAGGCAGAGGGAAACTGAGAACCTAGCGTTAGGACACTCCGTTCTCTTTCACTATATCCAGAATTTATAAATAAATAAATAGACATTGGCAAAGTAAAATTTCAGCAATTTCGAGAAACAAATTTATTGACAATCACTCCGTTATCTATACTCTAGAAAGATAATTATTTAAAAATTTACATATCTAATTAAAAATAGTCATCAACCTTTCAACTGAGTATCAACGACACGTGTTAACGATCATGTTGCCATTTAACAACGTAAACGAAATAAATTAATATGTTTTTGTGTCACTATGATTAATAAGACCATTTTAAATGATATTAACTTTAAGTAATATTAAAATTGTTATAATTATTTTTTTAACTTCACGCTTTATCACGCATATAGCAGGGTAGGCAGAGGGAACCAGAGAACCTAGTGTTAAGACACTCCGTTCTCTTTAAACATTTCCGTTCTCCACTTTCCGCCAAATTGAAGCATTCCATGCTGAGTGGCGAAAATCAACACCGCGCTTTCCTTTATTACCAGAGCGGGGAAACGAAAATAATAAATATTATTCAATATTTTAATTTCCTTGAGTGAGAATCGAACCCACAACCTTTCGAGTTTACAGTCACTTGTGCCTCTGCGCCACTACAGGACTTTAACAACGTAAATGAAATAAATTAATATATTTTTATGTCACCATGAATCAGAACAACATTTAAATGATATTGACTTTAAGTAATCTTAAAACTGTTTTAATTAATTTATTAGCTGGCAACTTCTGCGCAGTTGTTTTAAACGATTTTTTTTATTATGTTGCGGTATTTAGTGTTGTTAATGTAAGAAACGTTGGTAAAATAAACCGGCTTTGTTGTTGATCCATATTTTGTAGTCTCTCTCTCTCTGTCAACCATTAATGACCCATTGTTGGGTATAGGTCTCCTCATTGAATTTCCAGTCTTTTCGGTCGTATGCTCTTCTAATCCAGTTTCGGCCCATCGTTACAATAATTTGTAGTATTCCTTATTTAATACAAATATTTTTGCAAGTTCCTCTACCTTATATACAATGTCTAAAAAATAGGACATCAAACCCTAGCTAGCAATTTCACCATATTGCGAAAAATACAAGTAAGAAAATTCTCTAAATTACATACATACATACATAGCTCCACTCCGTATCCCGCATATAGCAGGGTAGGCAGAGGGAACCTAGTGTTAAGACACTCCGTTGCCCACTTTCCGCCGAATTGAGGCATTGCGTGCTGACTGGCTGAACTCAACGCTGCGCTTTGCTTTGTTACCAAACCCAGGAAATGAAAAATTCCATTTCCTGGAGTGGGAATCGAACTCACAACCTATCGCGTTTACAGTCGCACTTTTACGCCTCTGCCTCTTAAATAGTTTTTTTCTTCTTCTAACATATTCCCACACTACTGAGTAGTGAGTATAATAAAGCGTTTAGTATAACAATTGTAACTAGCAATTAATGTGTCTAATCAATTTAACTATTACAAATGATCGCGCAAGTGTTTTCTATTGTCGTTTAATTGATATTGCGGAAGCCATCAATGACTGGGGATGACGGCGATATGTGTATTTATCATTATGTATGAGCATATTAAATAATAATAAAAAAAATAGTAAAAAACCGACTTCAAATAAAATGAACTAGAAAGGAGAATTATTACGAATATCTCAAAAACTACCAGTCAAATCTTAACTAAATTTAAATAGCACCACGTCATAAGTACTAGCTATCATATAAAAAAAGAATCATCGAAATTGGTTCATTCAATAAAAAGTTATGCGGTAACACACAAAAAATAGTTGTATTGAGAACCTCCTCCTTCCTTTGATGTTATTTAAAAAAGTTTTTTTTATTTTTTGAAAAAAATATTCTTATCTAATATTTTATTAGTACATCATTTCGCTTAGACATGTATGATGGCTATAAAGGGGTTTAAAGGGGCCCCTTAAACCTATACGTTGGGTCGTAAATACCAGGCACTCTCCAAAACTCCTCTCTATGCAACGCGATGGGCCCGGCACCCGCACGGTGAATCCATGCATTGCTAAGCAGTTTCTTCTCTTAAAATTAAATTTGAGTGTCAATATTTTTCATGATAATGCATAAAAAATATATTAAATACTTCTAAGTACAAAAAATCTGGGCACCCATCTTATATATATATATATATTTGAGTAAACGTTGCTTAACTTAGCCCACATTACGTGTTTACGAGGCGTTACAATTTACATTTTATTGTCAACCTTGAAAATAAAAATAAAATTTGAAAAAAAAAACACCTAAAGGAATAAAGAGGGTACTAAACAATAACCCTATAAAAAACATTTTTCAAAAAATATATTTTTTGATTTTTTTTTAAATATGTATATTTTGAAGATATCGTACTATGAGCAAGTTACAGGACATTAAACAAATATTTTTGAAAATTGTATTCCGTTTAAAATCAAACCAAAAAAAAAGTAAGAAAAACAGGACACTATCATGGCGCAGTGGGACAATATCTGACTGCATTCACGATTAGTTGTGGATTCGATTCCCACTAGCTATAACTAGAAAATGATTTAAATTATCTTAATTTCTCTTCTCTAGCAAGAAAACGCACACATTCGACATTGAATTCCGCCAATTAACGCGAAATGTTTAGACTTTGCGCGGGAAGGCGAAGAACAGAGTGTCTTAACACTAGGTTCTCTTTGACCGTACAATACGAAAATAGCGTGAAGCTAACAAATAACATAATTACAATTTTTTTTAACTTCACGCTGTATCCTTCATATAGCAGGGTAGGCAGAGGGAACATGAGAATCTGGTGTTAAGACACTCCGTTCTTTTTCAACACTTCCGTTCCCCACTTTTCGCCAGATTGAGGCATTGCGTGTTAAGTGGCGGAACTCAATGCCGCGTTTGCCTTGTTACCAAACCCAGGAAATGACAATACTAACATTTCCTGGAGTGGGAATCGAACCCACAATCTGTCCCGTTTACAGTCGCACGCTTGTGCCCCTGCGCCACGACAAGCGTATTACAATTTTTCTCAACATATTTCACAGTATTATATCTCTGTAGCGCCACATACAATGTAATTACTGTCTATTACGTATGTAATATTTGAAATATGGAAAGGCGGAGAACGGAGTGTTTACACTACACCAGGTTCTCTCTGACCATACTACATGAAAAATAGCGTGAAGCTATTAACAAATAATGTAATAAGCAATTTTCCCTAATATATTATACATTTACAGTATTATCTATCAGTAGCGTACATACAAGCTACTATCTATTACGTATGCAGTGTATACGGGTGGGTCATTGACATTGAACTTGATGTGTATATTTCTATATTGTCCTTATATTGTTTCATGAGAATCTACTGCGGTTTTAGAGTTATACAATATCGTATGTATGTGCTATTTTTGTTTTATTTTTCGTGTTTTGCGAGATAAAAAGAAGAAGAAGAGGATAAAGCTATAATAACAATTGTTGACAGAAATTTGACTTTGTTATACGCGCGTAGTTAAGCTCCGCTATCTACACAATATATTTAGGCGAAAAACAAAGTATAGAGAGAATTATCAAATTTTCTCTGCTTGTAAAATATTAAAATTCACATAACAACATGAAAATATTTTCAGGTATAATTCAAAATAATTAGGCAAACTACCCAATTTAAAAAAAATGCACTGTTTCGATTGTTTTTATATATTCTATTAAAAACTATTTATTATATTAAGTGTGACAAAATTCCAATGATGTACTTAAGAAACATAGCAGTAGAGTAATCAGAAAGAATCACATCTCAAGACACTTTTTTCTCCGTTTTCCTAAATCTAGACATTACATGATGATATTAAGAAGCGGAACTCAACGCCGCGCTTTAAAAGCGTAAAGCTGTCAAAAAAACAAATATTTTTAAAAACGCTCTAAGCATTCATTAAATGAGAAATATAAAACGTTTATATGATTTGATTTAAACAAAATTACCTATCATTAAATAAAATATAAACCCGCCTACATACTACCAGTAACTAACAATGTTACGATGTTATGAGATTTATAAGTACATGTCATAAATCAATCAATTGCCTTACAGTCAAATACATCCTTCTTTTTTGTCGGTTAAGAAGAGGAAAAGAACATAATTCTACTTTATCCTGTATAGCACGATAGAATCTAGTGTCAAGACACTCCTCTATTTTCCATCCTTATTTTCTGTCTTAATTGGGGATATTGGGTGGCAGATATCAACGTCATGTTTTGTCTTACTCAAACCGGAAAAATGAAAATAATTTATGTGACAATTTCCCCGAGTGGAAATCGAACCCTCAACCACTCCCTTTTATAGTTAAACGGTGTCCCATTGCGCCGCGACGGTCTCAAATATAAATTATAGTTATTAAATTGAGGCGTTGCTAACTAATACATAATTTCTTTGTTTTCCTGGCTTTTACAATGAAATGAGAAACAAATTAATTCAATATACTTTTTAATTTTTTGTTTACTAAAAGAATGACTTCAATTTATAATTTTATTACGTAAATCTAAATAGAAAATAAAAGCGTGCCACAAGCGTGCGACTGTAAACGCGACAGGTTGTGGGTTCGATTCCCACTCCAGGAAATGTAAAAGTTTAGTATTTTCATTTCCTGTGTTTGGTAGCAAGGCAAAGAGCGGCGTTGAGTTCCGCCACTCAGCACGGAGTGTCTTAACACTAGGTTTACAGGTTCCCTCTGCCTATACAGCGTGAAGCTAAAAAAAAAACTTAGCCACTTATGCCAACTGTCACACAATCATCAATCATTAATAAATATTTCTACTAAAAACGAAAGTATATTTACATGGATAGGAGTACATACATTAAAATTATTAATTGAATATAAAACATTCCCATCGTGTCCGACCGTTTACTTTTATGTACTAATAATAACATGTAATGATCTACTTATGTATCACGATTCTTGGATTGTAAGGCGTAGTGTACATGGAAGTAAAAAAAAATATGTTGGGAAATCTTTCAATTAGATTATCTGGTAAATAGCAGCTTAAGTTTTACCACACAGCAGGGTAGGTAGAGAGAATGTAGTGTTAAGACTCTCCGTTCTCGCCTTACCGCACGAATCGAGTCATTGTGTGTGAAAAAGAGGTGAAAATTGAAAATAATTTAAATGTAATCATTAATAATTATTACTTTAACAGGAATCGAATTCACAACCATTGCGCTTAGAGTTTACAGTAAGACATTGTCCTACTGCGCTCCGATGGTGTCAACTGATAGATGTTAAAAATTATCAACATGAGTTGATGTTTTATGCAATTTAAAAAATAACGTTTTAATTTTTTTCTTTAAGTTTAATTATTAAGTGCTTTGCAAAAGAAGTAGATATCAAAAACACACATTGCTGTCAAAATAATCGGAAAGTGGAAAAAAGGGGGCTTATCTTTGACTTTGTCCACAATAACATAAATTATCTTGATCTAAACGAAAAATGGAGAACGGAGTGTCTTATCACTAGGTTCTATAAATAAAATAAATAAAAATACTTTTTATATCACTACAGTGTGAACAAAGTTTTAAATGCTTCGTTAAAATCGACCCACTCAGCACAGCATGTATCCATATTCTAATGAATTTTGTGGTGTATTTATAAGGTTGGTAATGTCTATATTTATGTGTCTAATAACAATTATTCATATTGTTTTAGATATACTTTCATAAAAGGAGATTATAGTAGTATTAGTGTATATTTTTATTAAGTATAATATTATCTTAATTCGGTGGAAAGTGGGGAACGGAAATCTTAAGAGAACGGAGTGTCTTAACACTGGTTCTCAGGTTCCCCCCGCTTATCCTGCTATGTGCGGGATACAACGTGAAGTTAAAAAAAAATTATATTATCGCTCTACGAATACTTGGACTGTATCCTTTTTTCCTTATTTTCTTATGATAAATAACTTAATAACTTAGGTAATATAAATGCATACTTAGAAATAAAGCTAGGTTGTTTAATGTATTTAATTGTGTATTCAAAAAAAAATTTAAAATGATTTTTTTTGAATATTTTTTTTAAATAATGGAATTTTAGTAAGAAAATGTAGTCACTGAATTTAGGTGATAGGAATAGTGTTTAATTTTGACTATATATTTTACTAAGAGAATCGATCAGAATAATATTCGGTACTCACATCGGTATTCACGTGTAGTTTTGAAGTAAGCGAATATTTTTTTACTATTATTAGATATTTCATCATCGTTCATCAAAATAAGTAGACAATCCTGGCTTGGTCACATACATCGTAACAAGAGGGTCCCTAAACATCTGCTTGAGTCAGTTGCAGTTGCCCAGATGGTAAACGCAGTGTTGGAAGACCTAAGCTTAGGTGGCTTGATGGAGTTACCAAAGACCTCAAGACCTTAGGCTTCAAAAATTGGATGAGAGCGGCCTTGGATAGAGAGGAATGGAGTAAAGCGTTGAAGGAGGCTAGGGCCCACCGAGGGCTGTACGGCCACTGATGATGATTATTAAATATTTAAATATTACTAGAAACCATTGTGTTGCAGTAAAAGCGTCTAACTAAAACGCGATAGTTGTGAATTCAATATTCACTGAGAGGAAATATTATATTTATTTTACCGGTTTCTCTGAAAAGAAGCAAAAGTGGAGTAAAGCGGAGAAAACAGAAGAAATACTCCGTTAGTCGTCTCCTGTTATTAGGAGTTTCTTTTAGATATATTGTAAATTATAAATAATTTTTAATACATGTGTACATAACCTAAGTAATATGTTTTAGTGAAAACTGACCCACTTATAGCTCAGCAGTTTGTTAGTTGACAATAAGTACTTACATCCTTATTAATTTTACAGCATATTCGCAATGAGGTTAATGCCTTTTCTTTGTGTTCATAGATATTTTTTTTATTTATGATTCTCTTAGTAATGTCGGTATGATATTGTGTTTTTTATAAAGAATGTTATGTAAAAAAAATTGCATACATATATTCATAACTTCACGCAGTATCCCGCATATAGAGGGAACCTAGTGTTAAGACACTCCGTTCCCCACTTTCCACCGAATTTAGGCATTGCGTGCTGAGTGGCGGAAGTCAACGCCGCGCTTTGCCTTGTTACCAAACTCAGGAAATGAAAAATTCCATTTCCTGGAGTGGGAATCGAACCCACCACCTGTCGCGTTTACAGTCGCACGCTTGTGCCTCTGCGCCACGAAAGGCGTTAAAAAATTTAAGTATATGGTAAATACGATTTGTTTTATTATTCTAATAAATTAATATTAAATTTAAAAAATAAAGTTATTTTAGAGGTCTGTTGTAGTGCAGAGGCGTGCGGCTGTAAGTGCGGCAGATTGTGGGTTAGGTTCCCACGCCAGGAAATGTTTAACATTTATAATATTTATTATGTTCATATTTGGTCTGGTAACAAGGCAAAACGCTGCGTTGAGTTCCGCCACTCAGCACGCAATGCCTCAATTCAGCAGAAAATGGGGAACGGAAATGTTAAAAGAGAACGGAATGTCTTAACACTATGTTCTCTGGTTCCCTCTGTTTACCCTGCTATGTGCGGGATACAGCGTGAAGCTTTAGAAAGAAAAAAATAAGCAAAGTCTATTGAAGACTTTATACAATAAGAAGATAGAATTTGATTGCAAAACAGTTAATGTATGCAGGACATTATCCAATTGTGAGTCTGTCATATAAATCTTAATATACTCTTTAATCTATGGGACCCTTCCTGCTATAATCTGTGGATTATGTCTATGAAATTACATAAAAATATCATTATATTATTAAATTTAATTGAATAACCTTTTTTTTAAATTAGTTAAAGTAATTAAGTTTGGTATTTTTTTATATTAATACATATAAAACGCTCCCGTGACTGAGTGGCTCAAAAATAACGTATAGGCGAAACTACTGGCCATAGAAAGCTAAAATTTGGCATTTAGGTTGACGATGGAAAGGGAGCACTAATATAGATTTTTTTTGAATAGTGACATGAACGGAACGAAAAACGGGATTTTAGGTTCTATAATGTACATAGTTTTTTAGCTTCAGGCTATATATATTTATATAAAAACGCACAGGGAATCCTAGTGAGATATCCAAGGTCTCACAAAACCTGACATTCGGTTTTCTTGCTCATTTAAATGTATTTTCTTTTGATTTAAGATTGAATTTGATTTCATTTGATTGAAATTGAATTAAGATTTCCGTTCCCCACTTTCCGTGAGAGCTGAGTGTCGGAATGAATTTCCACACTCAGCACACACGGAATATGCCTTGTTATGACGTCGCATTTTGACTTGTTACCAGAGCGAGGCAATGAAAATATTTAATATTGCTAATATTTAATATATTTATTTCCTGGCGTGTCAATGGAACCCACAACCTGTCGCGTTTACAGTCGCACGCTTGTATATCCCCGACTGACCTCAACATACATAAAGTTACTTACATATATATAAGTTAGATTTCGTCATATTGGTACAAACATATTAACACTCAAACAAAGTAGAAATTCAGTGTCCTTTTAGAGGATTACGCAGCCTTGTTCATATTTTATTTGCAATGCAAATGAACGTTGCCAAGAACACACGGTAACAATTGACTTTAATTATAATGTTCCAAATTTATAATTTACTGTATGACTAAGACTAAAAAATAAGTAAGTTACGATGTGTATATTTTTGAACTTCTTTTAGCGCGTTAGGGAAAACAACAGTAAATATTTACCTTACAAAATTGACATTATGAATTAGCTAGTTAACATTTTAAATTTAATTTATATACAAATATATTTTTATTATATTTAAAAGAAAATAATTTATACTAATTTCCCCGTTGACGCGTTAACAACGCGTTGCGTGGCAACGTATTTGTCATTTTATATAAACATGGATGTGAAACTATGCTAGTGTGGGTAGCATTTATTGTATTAAGTTAATATACTTTTTATGCATTATTTTAAAAAGATATTTTTCTGCACTCCTTTGCTATATAAATTATAAGTGTGCCATGCTCCTCCGTTCGCGTAATTTTCGTAAAAAGGAGTACAACGCTGCTTCACGTATTAATATATAAATAATGCGTTGAAATAAAACTTTCTTTCAAAGTATTAAATACCTTATTTAATATTAGTGTCGTTTTCTCTACAAACAGGATAACGCGACGGATAAAATGTTTAAAAATATTTTATCTTGTTACTCCAAAAGAGTATAACTTTTACATTATACAATAAGTACACAAACGTTCTTTATTAAAAACATAATTTTCACAAAATTATTAAGTAATTTGATATTTTATTCAAAAAAAACAAATATTTTAGGCTGAATAATTTAACGCACAAGTTTATAACCATCGATAAAAATGCTAATGTCACATTTCCCGCCAAATCGCGCAACATTTTTTCCAAAATGGCGCTCTTGACAGGTGGACGGTCGACGCGGCACGGCGCCGACTATTTCGATCCTTCTTTTTTATTCAAATATAACGCCGGCACCCATTCAGACGGGCTTGCTCCCAATCAAATATTTTGTCTCTGGTATGTGCGGTCAAATATATGCGTCCATTATAATTAATAAGAGACAATTGGTATGTTTTGTTTTAATTATAAATGTAGATTAAATATTCGGTTTTTTGACAATGATTTTTGAAGATATTTTACTGATAAAGCTTAACTTATCTATATATAAATACGTGAAGCAAAAGTTTTATACCCCTTTTTACGAAAATTAGGCGCACGGAGTTTGAAATTTGGCATTTCATACTCCTCCGTCCGCGTTTCATCATTTCCGTTTCCCACTTTCCGCCGAATTGAGGCGTTGCGTGCTGAGTGGCGGAACTCAATACCGCACTTTGCCTTTTTACCAGAGCAAGGAAATTAAAATACTAAATTTTATTTAATATTTAAGAACCAGAAGGAAGAAATGAATATATTTAAAAAAGAGTATTTAAACTTTCCCCAAGTGGAAATTCAGCCTATAATAATATTCTATTATTTTATTACTGACAAACACAAACAAAAGCATGTATCATATTTCATGTATCTAATGAAATGACACAAAATTATAATTAATTTGACACCTTATATGACGAAATTGTGAAATATTACAAAATAAATGCAACTTTTTTCGTACTAATTTTGTAATTTCCTCGTCATTTCAAGATAATTATGAATAAAAAATCTAGCAATGTGGTAATCTTCATTAAATTCTTTGCCTTACACCAGTAATTCTTAAAGATAAAAGAGGCGTTTTGATCCATTTTGCGACAATTCCAATCTTGGGTTCTTTTGACTGTCTTGTAGTTAAAAATAGTTTAAATAAAAAAAGCTTATAATTTTAACAATTCATTTTCTCGCTCTGGTAACAAAGCAAAGCGCAATGCCTCAATTCGGTGGAAAGGAAATCTTAAAAAAATGGAGTGTCTTAACACTAGGTTCTTAGGTTCCCTCTGCCTACCCATCTATGTGCGGGACGCAGCGTAAAGCTCATATTTCTTTCCGATAACCAAAAAAAAAATATTTGTCGTGAAAATTTTGGCATTGCATCCGGACACATGTGCAAATTTTGCAAGCTCACCGGAAGGCAAGAAGTAGATCAAAATAAGTTTTTTTTTACATAAATTATATTATATATAGATACAAGTGGAGTAAGATGTTCGCAATCTCAAATTCCTTAGTAGTGAATCGCGGAACTACATGTTTATTGGAACCGGAAATAAAAATATTTCAATCAATAAAAATGCAAGCGATACCAACATATATAAAAAAATGGTATAAAAACTGGTCTACTTATTTAGAAATAAAATTTAAATAAAAATTGGATATTAGATAGAGATACTTATCATTATATTAATTATAAAAAATTCTCTTACAAAACAACATCTTACAAAATCTTTATAAATTGTATCGTATATGTTATTCTAATGTATAAGCAAATATTACTGAAAAGTTTCATCCGAAACCGATTAGTAGTTTTAGCATAAAAGAGTATCTATTTTCACAAACTGGTTTTCATAATATTATTAGAACAGAACGCAGACTCACAAGCAAGTCTGTCGTGGCGCAGAGGCACAAGCGTGCAACTCGTGACAAGTTGTGGGTTCGATTCCCACTCCAGGAAACGTAAAATTTAGTATTTTCATCTCTTGGGTTAGGTAACAAGGCCACACAACACGCAATGCCTCAAGCTGGCGGAAAGTGGGGAACGGATTTGTTGAAAGAGAACGGAGTGTTTTAACAGTAGGTTCTCAGATTCCCCCTGCCTACCCTGCTATATGCGGGATACAGTGTGAAGTTAAAAAAAAAAGTAAAACAGTACTATAAGGTCTTCGTGGTGCAATGAGAGAGTTTGATTGCTTCGATCATCACCCAATGAAATGATTATATTCAACTTATTGTTATGTCTCACACAAGTAAGTCAAAAAAGGCGTTGAGTTCTACTGAATTGCGTCGGAAAGTGGAGAACGGAGTGTCTTGACACTATACTTGAATTCCCTTTAACTACCCTGCTATGCTAAAAATGTCACTGCTTTCTTATATAGATAATTGTAGAATTCATTAAGTATTCAAAACATATTTCCCATATCTATATACATACAAATATATAAAATTCCAGCCATGGTGTTAATATTTACACTGTCATAACTATAGTCACCGTTAGGGTCAACGTACTGCAATAAAGTTCCTAAAAAATCAACTATTAAGTGGAACCAGCAGAATTATCATGATTTTGTATCTATACGAGTACAGCGAGTTGAGAACGCGAAAATACTAAATGAGTAATACGGTGGATGTAACGGTTGAAATTATTTTAATAGTACTGTTTTTATGTAAATATATTGCCTATTCCAATTTTAATGTTGTTTTAAGTGTTATTTGGGATAAGAAAAATAATTTAATTGGTAGTGGATTATGAAAGGTCTTGGTTCTAATCCTGCTAGGTTTAAAATTTTATTCAATAAATATTACTTACTTGTAAAGTAACTTAGAATATTATCTTAGTATAAGTAATAATTTTATTATCGTTCAATCATAATCATGATGCCTGTCGTGGCGCAGGCACACGCGTGCGACTGTAAGCGCGACAGGTTGTGGGTTCGATTCCCACTCCAAAAAATGGAATTTTTCATTTCCTGGGTTTGGTAACAAGGTTTACCTTGGCGAAAATGGGGGAGCTATTGCGAACATTTCAATTAAAATGATGTGGGTATATTTAGGTTACGCCTGTCGTGGTGCAGAGGCACAGGCGTGCGACTGTAAACGCTATAGGTTGTGGGTTCGATTTCCACTCCAGGAAATAGAATTTTTCATTTCCTGGGTTTGGTAACAAGGCAAAGCGCGGCGTTGAGTTCCGCCACTCAGCACGCAATGCCTCAACTCGGCGGAAAGTGGGGAACGGAGTGTCTTAACACTAGGTTCCCTGCTATATGCGGAATACAGCGTGAAGCTATGTATCACTGCTATTACTATAAATATTAGTTTTCTAAATTGGTATCGAAATAACATCATTTCTAAATAAAATTATATTTATGAATGAATTGAAGTCTCATTTTTATTTTACATATGGAAGTAAAAACAGTTATTGCATATTAATGCATAAATACAAAAAAAACAATAAACATACCTCTTTTTACTAATTTTAGAAAACTTTGACTAAGTAGACCGAAGACACTTAATATTTTAATGTACGCATTGGATTTGAACCCAAAGCCAACCATATAAATCACAAGTACATATCTATAGTTAACATTTAAAGGTATATTAATTTTAATAGATTTTATTATTAACACCTTTTCCCGCGTAAAAGTATATTTAGAGTGAGCTTAATGTTATATACCAATATTATTTCAAGCCAGTTTGAAATTTTCCACCCTAATTTGTATTGATTGGTGGAAGTCAACTCTGGCCAACATCGAACTAGCAACAATCGCGACACAGTCAGATGTCTGTCCCACTGCGCCGCGGTGGCCTCTTCCAACGTATGAAAGTCATACTAATGGCTAAAAGTAGCTTTTATTTTCTTATATGTGACAGAAAGTATAGGTAGAAATAACTTAGTGTTAAGTCACTCATATCAGATATTCGCTTTCTGTACCAATTTAACATGACTGGCGGAACTCAACGCTGCGCTTTGTCTTCCATTAGCTTACAAGCATAGGGAAGTGAAACTAATATAATTATAACCGTTCCCCTCAATGGAAATCGAATTCACAACAATCGTGACAGTCCACTGCGCCACGACGGCATTTTCCAACGCATGATGTCATATTAACGGCCAAAAGTTTTTTATATAGTTAGATACAACAGGAGCATAATACAACATGTCAGCAAGGTATTATTAATCTATTGTCCGTACTAGGAATCGAACCAAGGACGCCCGCCTCAACACATTGACACTAGTGACATTAGTGTTGATAGGGTTATCAAAATATTTTAATTATTATTTTATAAAAGCTTTCAATAAAGAATTATAATAAATAATTATTTATGATATATTATATTACTTTATCCTTATTAATATTATATATTTGCGTAAGATTGTGGGTGAATTTTTGTTAGTACAAAAACTACTGAACGGATTTTGATGAAACTTTACAGTAATATAGCTTGTACACAAGAATAACACAGGCTGCAATATATAAAGATTTTGTGTAATTCGTCTATAATATAACTATAAGTGTCTAGTAATAAATATATATATTTTTTTATTTTTTTTAACTTCACGCTGTATCGCGCATGTAGCAGGGTAGGCAGAGGGAACTTGAGAAGATAGTGTTAAGACACTTTGTTCTCTTACAACAATTCTGTTCCCTACTTTCCGCCGAATTGAGGCATTGCGTGCTGAGTGGCGGAACTCAACGCATATATTATTACAATTTTTCATAGGTACAACCTTATTGCCTATATGTTATTTTTATTATAATATATTATTATTTTTGTTTAATTTTAATAGTTTGCATTGGAACATATTCAAACTGTCAAATGATTAGAGATGGATTCAAATATACTCGCAAAATAAGCGGAAAACGTAGAACACAATGACTTCCTACAGGCAGATAGAAAGAACCTATAGTGTCAGTGTCCAGACACTCCACTCTCCCCTTTTGTATACGTTGCTAGGCAACGCAATTTATGGTTCTAGTACCTATAACTAGGCACCCCTAGCTAATGAACCGATATATATCAGACGATGCGACGCAGACGCACATACGCTTGTCGGAATTAATTTAGCAGTATGTATGAATGTTAGTTATAACACTACACATTGTTTAAGGCAAATTGATAGAATTAATTTGATATGATTTTGATTGTTAATGTCTAATATGTTTAGGAGTCGCATTATATTTGAAAGAGAACAAGTTAATAAATTTAATTTGTTTATTGAAATTCGTAATCGAAAATTTTACTTCAAGAAAGAGTGTTTAATTTTAAAAAAATAAGAGAAGAGAGGCTTTTCGAAGTTATATATAGTGAATAAAGAACCTAATGAGGTTTTAAGTAAGCACCTGTTAGATAGTCAATCGATTAATTGTTTATAATATGTACATGAATTAACATTATAAAAGTAATTGAGACTATCGTTCCACAGTAATACAGCCTCAGATAGAAGCAAGACGAGGCGTTGAGATCCGTCACTTCATGTGCAATATAATAGAAATCACAGAACGGAGTGTTTAGACACAAGGTTTTCTTTTTTTTTGTGGATAACGGATGGCAAACGAGCAGAAGTACCACCAGATGGTAAGTTACCTTTGCCCATCGCCATCTACAACACCAGAGATGATGTAGATGCGTTGCCAAACTAGAGGATACAGATGGAAGGGGAGGACAATGTAGTATTAGTAGACGTGTGCCATCCGTTATCCATTAAAAAAAAATGTATTATAGTAGTCCGCTATCGGAACCACCACATTTTGGAGAACGGATAATTAGGAAAGGGGAAAACCTGGCTCACATGCTATCGAACCGGAACACATCATAAGATATTTGGCGGTTCGTCTTTGACATGATAGTGGTCGCGAGCCAGACGGAGGACGAACCTTCTACCACCAAACTACTGGGATACCCGCCTCTTACGGGACGCTACCCAGCGGCGGAGGGGAATTGTATTCTAACCTCGTTCCCTCACAGGCAAAATCTGCTTATTCTGCTATGAAGAGAAAAAACGTGAAGTAAGATAGTAAAGTAAACGAAAGTATCAACAAAGGTAATGGGTTCGAATGACTACCAGTTCAAAAGAAATCCAGTTACATGAAAAATTGTTATCTATATACATAAAGTCGATTTGCATAAACCGTGAGAAATTAAAATGTACTATAGCAATTTTTCTATAATAATTAAGTGAAGAAATATTTTAATATTCATAATATGCGAAATATTACCACACAAGATTAATTATAGGTAACTATTACATATGATTCAAAAGATAACTTATACAAAAATGGAATAAAATTATTTTTTTACACAACTTCTGCTTTTTGAACACAAAACACAAAAGTAAAACACAAAAATTTTGGGAACACAAAAGTCTTTTAAAAATATCGGATCATTGCGTGTTGCGCGGAGAAAGCTATCGCTCTAATTTGTCTCATTGCATCGGTTCAAAAAGTGTATGTTTAAATAGATTTTTTGCTTTATATAAAACGCATACGTTAGTAAATGACTGATAGACAACGTACAGGCAAAACTACTGGCTATAGAAAGCTGAAATTTGACATGTAAGCTCTTTGGAGAGTATACATTCTCCAAAGAGCATACATGTCAAATTCGACTATACAGTCGCACTAAAGAAGAAAATAAAAAGCAGCTTCGCACTTTATCCCGCACTGCAGGGTAGAGAGGGTCAGAGAGAACCAATTGTCAAGATACTCCGTTCGTCGCATTCCATCTGAATTCGGAATATTACGTGTGAAATGGCGGAAGTCAACGCCGCGTTATCTCTCGCCAAAGCTTATATTTCAATGTAATTATTCACCTAAGCGAGAATCGAACCTAAAACCAGCCACTGCACCACAACAGCCTCAGAAAGGATTTCTCGAAATTCCTACGAAATCAATAGTTTATAGACGAAACAAACGAAATCACAGGACAAAGGTAGTTCTTATAATAAATATAAAAATATATGAGCATATTTTCCCATAAGAGACTACCGTTTCATGTCTCAAATTGCGAAAACGATACATTACTTACGTAATCTATAATTAGAAACATACAGCGTGTTATAAAATACATAATAACAGTTTTATTCAGATTCTCTAGTCTAGGCACTTATCTGATGGATCGTAAATGATAGTTAGTAGCTATGTATAAATTAGCTTGTGTGCTAACAGTCTCTGTTAGCTAAAATATTTTGTTATTTCATTTCACTTAACGCCTGTGGCGCAGAGGCACAAGCGTGGTTCTACAAACGCGACAGATTGTGGGTTCGATTCCCACTCCAGGAAATGTAAAAGATTAGTATTTCCTGGGTTTGGTAACAAGGCAAAGCGTTGTCAGGTACCCTCTGCCTACCTAGTGACGCAGTGACCGTTTGACTATAAACGCGATGGGTTGTAGGTTTGATTCTCACTCGGAGGAACGAATATATTGAAATTATTATAATTTGACCGCTATGGCAAAAGACGCCGCGGCGTTCCGCCAATTAAAACGAACTCGAACTTGAGCGGAAAACGGCGAACGGAGTGTCTTAACACTAGGTTCTCTACCCTGCTATGCGAAATACAGCGTGAAGTTGCTTCAAATAAATCCAGCAATCTACTAAGAGGAAAAAGCTATATAAATCACGACAAGTATTCGAGTTAGCCTTTGACCTGAGACCGCAGTCCGCAAGTCATTAGCAGTGTCTTTATAGTTTATTTATATTGTTACTTTAGCTTTATTGTTGTTAATTGATGAAACTATATTATCATATGACTAAATTAGACGATGGATTTACCATTTTTCTTTTATAAATATACATAAAAGAAAACATATAAGGCCTGTCGTGGCGCAGAGGCACAAGCGTGCGACTGTAAACGCGAAAGGTTGTGGGTTCGATTCCCACTCCAGGAATTGGAATTTTTCATTTCCTGGGTTTGGTAACAAGGCAAAGCGCGGCGTTGAGTTCCGCCACTCAGCATGCAATGCCTCAATTCGGCGGGAGGTGGGGAACGGAGTGTCTTAACACTAGGTCTCCTCTGCCTACCATGCTATATGCGGGATACAGAGTGAAGCTGTATATCTTGCGGGATGCAGGGTGAAGCTGTATATCTGTATATGTATGTATATTTTTTTTTCTTTTTAGCGTGAATAACACTTTAATTTTTGTTTAATTATTATATAAATAGAATTGTCTCTTGCCATATGATTGTTCTTAGTAATAACAAATATAGCAACTGAAATAATATAACAAGTGAAGAAGTATGAAGAAATTGTATTTATATCCCGCAAGATAAAGATTCCGTTCTCTCTTTCCGTCTGGAACATGGCATGTCAATTTTCCAAACTCAATGTGCTTAATACTAAGTCAAATATCAGAGTATTTTACTACTTATATATTATATACATATGTAAGTTGAAATATCATTTTAAGAAAATGTTTTTAATAGTATATAAATATTTTTTCTTGTCCCCGTCTAATACGTGATGTCCTTAAATTGAGACAATGAAGAACGTTGTGACGTAGTTTTGCACTCATTGTCAATTAAAGATAACTTTTAAAAGGTTAGGCAAAAAAATTAAAAATCAAACACAAATTTGCATAAAACAAAGAATACCCCACCCACAACATCACCCTTAAATACACCACTAAACATTAATGGATACATTTAAGTAAATGTAACAGAAAATCCATATGATCGGAATGCAACGATCAACAACGATCATCTTAACGGCTGCATTCTTCAATATTTCTCAGAATAGGGCTACGATTTATTTTCGTATGTGTTGATGTCACTTCGTTAGCCTCTTCGTTTTCGATGACGTAATTTCAACGCATTTTTATTTAATTAAAGATTTTTTTAACAGCTCAACAGGAAAAAGCGTTTAGCTTTTTCCCGCAGGGTAGGTTAAGAGAACCTAGTGTTAAGACACTCCGTTTCCACTTTCTGACAAAGTTCGAATCATTGCTTGTTAAGTGACGGAACTCTATCCTGTGTTTTGTCTTAATAGAGCGTTAAAATAAAAAATAATTTAAATTGTTTTTTTCTCATAATCAATTTATAATCAAGTCGCTATCCTTGCGTCATGATGGTCTTAAGGCTATAAATACTTAATTAAGATTCCATATTGAAAATATGTATATAATTTCCGAAAACCATCTCGATCTATTATCCCCCACAGTAGTGTAGTCTAAGTTAACATAGTGTCAAGACACTCCATGTTCGCCGCTTTCCGCCCGCATGTGAGGCAAACAGGCGCAACTCATCGCCGCGCTTTACTTACCAGAGCATAGAAATGAAAACAAATTTGAATATAATCTTTCTATCGAGTGAGAATCAAACCCACAACCAATTTATAATCAGATGACGTCCTTGCGCTACTATGTTCTTAATATTATAACTTATAAATAATTAAAGTTTCATATAGAAAAAATACATATAATGTTAAAAAAGATTTTTGAATTCGACTTTAAGTCTTGTTTTCGACTTACAATATTTAAAATAAGGAGCTAAACCATAGTAATTCCAGAATAATCCAATCTCAAAGGACATGAGGATAGGTCGGGGATTGAATATATATAGATCTGTCGTAAAGAAATTCTCAAAACAGGTGTAGGTATAAAATGTAACAATAACATAGAATTTCAAGAAATAGAGACATCACGTATGTATTATTTTTCAGTCATTCGATATCGTGTCATAGATTTTTTGTTCCTTTTTATGTCTATTTGCGTTCTTGATAGAGTTTTTTTTGAAACCAAATATGTTACTCTTTTGCGATATATTCCTCTTTAAAAAGAGCAAATGTGCATGTTTTCAATAAATTTTTGTCTTCATAAGAGCCTGTAACGTTTTACATACTAATAGTGTCACAAAATGTTTTTTTTCTCTACTTTCCGATGAAATCGAGGCTTTTTTTTTGAGTGACGGAACTCAACGCTGCGTTTGTAAAATAACGAGAATTTAATTTTTTTTTCATTTTTTTTTAACTTCACGCTGTATCCCGCATATAGCGGGGTAGGTAGAAGGAACCTGAGAACCTAGTGTTAAGACACTCCGTTCCCCACTTTCTGCCGGATTGAGGCATTACGTGCTGAGTGGCGGGACTCAAGGCCGCAAAATCAAGGTATTTTACAAATATTTTACAACCATACTATAACTATATTAATATCTACTAGTAGTAGTATCTAGTAGTAAAGCAAGCTTCTCAAACATTAAAACTATATTTTTAAATGCCAAACGCTAAACAAATTACGCAATAAGTAAAAGCTCACCAAATAATCTCACATTTTCGTAACTAAAAAGAAAATGGCCATTATTTCATATATAATATTAAAAATTACCATAATAATACAATCATTTAGAATTATTGCGAATTCGTCATATATATAGCGTTGCGTTGGTGTACCAAATATGGTTGGATAAAAAGCTGGGAAGTGTTATAAATTTCTACGTTCTCGTTCTGCGGAGAAACTTGTTACGATTTATTTTTAACATGCACCTTGTATGTTTAACATATTTTTTAACTACATTTAAAAAAAAGAGGTTCTCGATTGTATTTTTTTAAGAGTATACGGCAGTATAAGTTTTTACTAGGCGAAGCAATTTTGATGATCTTTTTTTATATGATAGCTAGTGCTTCTAATGTGGTTCCTTTTGAATTTAGTTTTTGAGTTATTCGTAATATTATATTTGGTGCATTTTATTTGAAGTCAATTTTTTTTGTTAATATTTTAAATTATCTGTTTCTTAATTCTATGTTTTTTCTTTCTCCCTTAGCATAATAGTTGGAGAACATAGTGTCAAGACACTACTCTTTATTTTCTGCACAAACTCAAGACATTGTTAGATGGCGGAACTTAACGCCGCGGTTTATCTTACTAGAGCAAAGAAATGAATGTTATCATTCGCCTGTGTGATGATCGAACGCAGCTAACGAGTTTACAGTGATGAAGTGATAAATTTAAGGATTATTTTTAATTATATTAAATTAAATTAACATATTTTTGTCAAAGTCCAACTTGAAAAGGAGTTTGAAGAGACGAGACGTCAAAATTCGTCTTTTAACATATGTGTTCATATATTTATAGAAAATAGAGAACATAGATACATAGCTACATAGCTTAACGCTGTATCCCGCATATAGCAGGGTAGACAGGGGGAACTTAGTGTTAAGACACTCCGTTCCCTACTTTTCGGCGAATTGAGGCATTGCGAGTGACTAAACTCTCTCTATTTATAAAAAGCTTGTGTTAATAATAACAAAATAACTTAATCTTGACACTGGCATTGTACCATATTTATATGTGTAGCTTAACGTTAAGTGAATCACCAGACTTAGTGAGTAATAATACGTGAGCTTCTTCGTATATTCGTCATATGCTTAATATTTTATAAGGGAATGTAACAATAATAGAATTTTATTAATAATATTGTTAGAAAATGAACATTTTCAAGGAATTTATGACGTTGTAGCGTATTTACTTGTATTCAGTATACGACTTCGAATCCAAATAATAATTTATATATAATGAATATTTAAATATATATAACGCTGGCAATACTAAGTGACTGACAGATAACATAGAGGTGAAACTGATGGCCGTAGACGGCTGAAATTATGGAATGTAGGCTTCTTGGGCAGAGGGGAGCAGGAAGGAAGGTTTCTCAGAATTGATACGAAAAAAGAAGCGATTTTAGAGTAGGTTTTATGTACACGCAAAAGAAGTCGCGGGATAACTTAAATTGCTTATATATACCTATAAGAGCAATGGAGAGAATGAGAGAGAGAATGTAATAAAATAAATATTACACACACTACCATTTGTTTCACGTACTATTGCGTAAAATGACATACCCGTTGCCAAGACAACGCGTAAACCGGGACTCTAGGAAACTAAGTAAGTGAAGAAAAAAAATAATTAACCATATTTTTATCTCATGAATTATGAATCACTATAAACGGTACTACATTAGTTAAGGTCAAACGTAAGGTTAACTATCAAACGAACGAAATTAAAAAGAAAAATATTTACACCGTATGGACTCGAATCTGCGACCTTCGGCTAATTATTGACAGTCGGCAGCGTTTCAGGTTAACGCATATTAATAATAATTAATATATATATATATATATATATTTTAATTTAACGATTTACCCGCAAAATGTGGTAGTTAGAAAAAAACTGTTGTAGCGCAGAGGCACAAGCGGGCAACTGTAAATGCGAGAGGTTGTGGGTTCGATTCCCACATCCAAATAATATTTAGTATTTTCATTTCCTGGCTCTGGTAAAAAGGCTAAGCGCGGCGTTGAGTTTCGCCACTCAATACGCAATTACTCAATCCGGCAGAAAGTGGGGACTGGAAATGTTGACAGAGAACGGAGTGTCTTAACACTAGGTTCTCTGGTTCCCTCTGCTTACCTTGCTATGTGCGGGATACAGCGTGAAGCTAGAAAAAACATAGTGTCTAGGCATTTCGTTCTTCACTCTTTCTACCATTTTATAAGCATTGTGTATTGAATGGCGGAACTCAACGCCGCGATTTGTCTTACTATAGCGAAGAAATAAAAACAATTAAAATATATATAGGTAATAATTTTTCTAAGTTGGAATCGAACCCACAACCAATTATGTTTACAGTCCTACGCTATATCTCTATGACCTCCAAAAAAATATAAATATAATATTCGCATATAATTATATGCAAGTTTTAATACGAATATAAAATTACATATTTCGTTTTCCTTAACATGATCATGAGGTCATGTTTATTTGGTTCACTTTCAGGTCACGGGCGCTATGAAATGTTTTCTTATTAAACCATATGGTTTTATTCTTATCAGTGACACAGGCTTATTATTAAGTGTTATTTACTTAAAAAAAAAACAATATTTAAAAATGTATTAAGATTCGAACCCGCGCCTCTCGCAAACCATTCCGCCGTATGGAGTGTTTTGACACTGGGTTTTCGCTGACTATCCTTCTATGCCAAATTCTTATATCACGCTTATCGTGGCGCAGAGGCACAAACGTGCGACTGTAAACGCGACAGGTTGTGGGTTCGATTCCATTCCAGGAAATGTAAAAGTTTAGTATCTTCATTTCCTGGGTTCACAAGGCGAAGCGCGGCGTTGAGTTCCGCCACTCAGCACGCATGCCTCAATTCGGCGGAAAGTGGGGAACAGAGTGTCTTAACACTAAGTTCCCTCTGCCTACCCTGCTATATGCGGGATACAGCGTGAAGCAAAAATATTTTTAGAAAACATATAAGAATTTGAACGCAGCGGAAGTTGAACCCGTGCGTTTTGTAAACCTTCGAAACGCTCTGACCGCTAAGCCATGCGTTCTTATTCAGCTGTATCAATATGTTTTTCGGTTCCAAAAGACGAGAACTCTTGTATGATTTTATTTAATGGAGAATTTAAACAGTGATTTCACTAGCTTTACCTGTACATATTAATTAAACAAAACAAATTTTGCAACGGTTTTTTTGCTCACTTTTTTTATGATTTGCTTGTAAAGACCACGTGTATACATCCGATGACTATACAATATTGCAATAACCTGAGTATGATTTATTGATCACCAGAATTCTTTTAAACTTTTATGTCGTTATTAAATAAAGTATTCTAAAGTAAGTAAGTTAATGCAAGCTAAGTTAATGTAAGCTTGCAAAGGGAGAATATTTACACTACAACAGTTTTTTATTATGTGTGTTACCGCATAAATATTTCTGGGTGAACCGATTTTGATGTTGCTTTTTATGATAATATGTATGGTGAATGTGTGGGTACATTAAGACACTCCTTTCTCTTATTATCGTTCCTCACTTTCCGACGAATTGAGGCATTGCGTACTGAGTGGCGGAACTCAACGCCGCGCTTTACCTTGTTACCAGAGCGAGATAATAAAAATACTAATATTTGTTTATATTTTCATTCCCTGGAGTAGGAATCGAACCCACAACCAACCACGTTTACAGGCCCTTAAATATATTATATAATTAGCAATAAGAAAAGGTTTTTTTCCATTGAAAAATAAAGCCTAATAACCATCCAAGTAGGCAGTAACCTTCACGAACATCTGTTCGCGGGAATGTTAAGGTGGGTTTTCGCAACCGCGCACGTATATGGCGAAAGGGGTCATTGCTAGCCAAACTCGACCTTAGTGGATCTCGATCCTGACAACTTTGTGCTATATGTATGTGTATGTTGAACTTAAAGATCAAATTAAATTGGATTTTTTAAACTTGAAGATCAAATTCATTTTTTAGTTATTTTTTTTTTTTTAATTTAGAGTTCAAATTATTTTTTTTTAGTTTAAACTCGATTGTTTTTAATTCAAAGATCAAATTTATTTTTTAGTTTTAACTATTTTTTTTAAACGTAAAGATCTAATTCATTTTTAGTTTAAACTGGATTTTATTTAATTTAAAAATTAAATTATTTTTAAGTGTAACTTTAAACTGGATTTTGTTAACTTCGACGTAATTATGGTTCAGTGGATTAATTTGTAGGTGTGTTTTGGCTTCGATTCCTAACCGGGGGAATTATTATATCTAAATTAGATTCAATAACCCGTTTTATTACGACAAAGTGCGGAGTTAAGCTCTGTTATTTAATACGCAATGCTTCGAAATCGGGTGGAAATTAAGAGAGTTGAGTTTGTTTGTCTCTACCTTATACCTTATATTAGAGTCTCTACCTCTTTATAGTGCTTATAATTTTGGCCAACGCCTGTCGTGGCGCAGAGGCACAAGCGTGCGACTGTAAACGCGACAGGTTGTGGGTTCGATTCCCGTCCCAGGAAATGGAATTTTTCATTTCCTGGGTTTGGTAACAAGGCAAAGCGCGGCGTTGTATTCCGCCACTCAGCACGTAATGCCTCAATTTGGCGGAAAAATGGGAACGGAGTGTCTTAATATTAGGTTCCCTCTGCCTACCCTGCTCTATACGGGATAGAGTGTGAAGCTATATATGTACGTATAATAATAAAATCGAATTCAGAATCTCTCCGCATAATTTTTTATTAGGTAAATCAATTATGATGATTTATCCTTTTTATATATACAGCTAGTGTTTCTCATGTGGTCTTTTTTAAATATATACACAGTCAAGATATGACATGTAGTTTTTGAGATTTTGAGCTTTTTTTTCTAAATGTCTTTATTGATTGAAAATACATATAATACCATTTTTTTTAAAACAATATGTTAGCATGAATATAGGAACCATGCTAAGGCCTCTAAAAGTTTAAAATGAAGTTTTTGAGTAATTTGTAATAATTCTACTTTGTACAGAGTTTTATCTTAATTTTTGTCAAAATTTTAACTATTTAGTTATATTTGTTATATTATATAAAAAAATAATGATACCTCACTTCATTTGCCAAAGACTAGTAAAATTCTAAAACTCTAAGTTGAAATATAGATTTTTAGTTCGCGTGTTACTTGAAAACAGTTATTAAGCTATTATCCCTACAAATTGTACTGACAAGGTCAAAGCTAGAATAGGGTTTGGTCGACTTTACTATGAAGGGGAACTTTCGAGACATATAATAATAAAAAAATAACTACTTTTGACTTTCGTTTACGACTTATGTTTATACGCTAGATGCGTGTTTTTTTCTAAATTTCACAATAGAAAAAGATTTACAATATTATAAGCCCGTACCAGGAGAGAACAAATTAATGAGTGCTATATACATACATACATACATACATATATATATATATATATATATTTATATATATATATATATAT
>JAKGSA010000563.1:116907-147729 GCA_033558755.1 Philaethria dido
TGTATATATAGAGAGAGAGAGAGAGGGAGAGAGACAGAGAGAGAGAGAGAGTCAAAACATTCTGTTCATCACTTACTGCCCGAATTCGAAACTTTGCGTGTTGAGAGAAGAAAGGAAAATAATATAAATAACCCGAGTGAGAATTGAACCCCCAATCGTTTGCATTTATAGTCAGACGTTATCCCACTGCGATGGCCTCTACAAATATTTTGTTGATGTTATTCAATTTGAACTTACTGCATTAAAGAAATATCATGGAGCAGTAAAAGGCCCAAGTAGCATAAAGAGACCACATTTAATCTATTACCATCAAAATAAACATGAAACTTCCACGCGTAACAAAAGCTTACCTTTTTTTGCATCTTCTAAACGTGCATCCCATTCTACAATCTATTGATAATCATAAAACTCCACCCTCAATAACTGTCAGTTCAATAAAAAAACAATTAAGAACCCTCACACGTTCGACATTTGAAGCGTATCCGTTACCAGCACTGTACACTTAGGTAATCCCTATACATGCAATATACACCCTAATGCTTCGCATCCATAACGTCCTACACTAGTATTACTAACATTTTAGAAAATTTGTATGAAATTTTCAAACAAATATCATCTTTATGTGAATTGTACAGATTTTATGTTTGTCTGTCCGTTGGTAAGGGAATAATGATCCTTTCAGATCAGGAAATGTAACGAAAAAAGTTTCTGTTACTATATTTACTTTGTGATACTCTTCGACTATCTTCATTTCATACTATTAAGTTATTAAATTTGATCCCAGTATATATGATTTGAATTTTAAATAACACAACGAAACGTGAGTATTGAGGACTGTGTCTGTTTGTTTATCATGTGGCTTTATCACTTAAATCGATGATATTTATGAATGGAATAAAATATATAATACAAGATTTTAAAGGGGCTATCGCGGCGCGGTGTGACAGCGTCTCATTGTAAACACGATTGTTTGTAGGTGCGATTCCCACACGGGGATATTTAAAATATGTTTATTTCTCCGCTCTGGTAAGAAAAAACGTAATGTTTAGTTCCGCCACTAAACACCTAATGTTTCGAATTTAGGTGGAAAGAGGCGAATGGACACTCCGTGACTCCTTAACACTAAATTCACTGACTATCCTGATATGCGGAAAGCTGCTGTAAAGATTTCAAATGTTATACATACAAACATAGCTTCACGCTGTTTCCCGCATATAGCAGGGTAGGCAGAGGGAACCTAGTGTTAAGACACTCCTTTCCCCACTTTCTACCGAATTGCGGCATCAAATGTTATATTTGAACTTATATATTTTATCTTATATTCTATTACAGCATATACATATGTATGTCCATTTTTATTTCTATCTTTAAAAATATTATTTTTAAAAGAGGAAACGATTTCATTAAATATATAATTGCTGTTTTTTTTCACACGTGGTGTTAACCTTAATATATTTTTACAATAATTTCACTTTTAAGTCAACAATGTATCTTTTTTATGCAGATATAATATTGTAAAACAGCTGCTTGACCTTATTGAAATAAATATATATTTTTTTAGCTTCACGCTGTATCCCGCATATAGGAAGGTAGGATGGAATCTGAGAACCTAGTGTTAAGACACTCCGTTCTCATAATATTTCCGTTCCCCACTTTCTGCGGAATTGAGGCATTACGTGCTAAGTAGCGGAACTAAACGCCGCGCTTTTTGCCTTGTATAATATTTTTATTTCCTGGCGTGGGGATCGAACCCACAACCTTTCACGTTTACAGTCGTACGCTTGTGCCTCTGCGCCACGACAGGTCTCGACATCAATAAATATATTACAAAAGCAGTTTCACGCTTCATCCCGCTTTGCAGATAGAACCTAGTGTTAAGACACTCCGTTCACCGTTCTACAATTATCTTAGAAAAATATCCTACTCCGGCAGATTTTTAGCTTATTCATTCGTTCTATGCAATCTCTGAACATAATCAATCGAGATAAGATTTAGTGATAACAACTACCATACATTTAATATGGAACAAGTGTTTGTAAACCGGATTTTACATACTGTTATTTAGGTTTAGGTTACGTTGAATGTTGGTTTTAATATTTGTTAATATTCATTCTTTTGTAGAAAAGGGTAGAGTTTGACGAGTCACTATACTGGTCACTATCGAACTATTTTTGTGTCAATAAGTGTCTTATACACTTAAATTCGCCAAACAAATCATGAAAAGATTTATATTTTGCTTAAAAATCCCCCTATCCCTAGAGCAACAGCTTCACTCTTTGTCCCTTATAGCTGGGTAGTCAGAGTGAACCTAGTGTTAAGACACTCCGTTCGCAGTTTCACCGCCCGAATTCGAGACATACTGTGTTAAATGGTGGAACTCAACGCCGCATTTTATCTTTTTGCTAGAGTTGGATTTGTATTAACAATCACAATGTCAAGTCGAGCTGAGTCATGTTAGAACAATCACATCTAATATTAAATGCAATATAAAGGAGCTTATTTTATGACAAAATGGTATATACATACATGTATATTTAATTTAAAGTGATAATTTTAAAACTATCTTTTTAACGAACAATCGTTACGCTTTTTCACATACTAGCGAACCCGTTGACGCGAATGAATATGTCACTTTATATAAACATGGATGTCAAAGCATGGTAGTATGTGTAACATTTATTTTATTAATTTAATATACATTTTATGCATTATTTTAAAAAAATATTAGCATTCTGCACTCCTTTGCTATATAAACTATAAGTGTGCCAAATATTATGCTCCTCCGTCCGCGTAATTTTCGTAAAAAGTGGTACAAAGTTTTTGCTTCACGTATTTATATATGGATTCGTATAACAGAGTAGGCAAAGTGTCAAAATACTCCGTTCTACACCTTCCACCTGAATTCAAGACATTTATATCTCCCGGAACTCAACGCCATTGTTTATCTTTATAGCTGAATATTTTTACACCTGCTAGAAGTATTATCTATGTGATACAAAAAGGGCTTTCTACTAGATAAGAAAATGGACCATTTAAATAAAAATATGCAGATTTACCGGAAACATTTCGAGTAAAAGTAATCAGGAATTTAGTTCATAATGAACATAAATATGAAAATTGCTTCGGGCAATATTTTCTTGTAAGACCTTTGAAGAAAATAAAATATTAGGAAAAAATACGAATAAAATATGTTCTAACTTAAAGAAATAAAGACAATAAGCCCTCTCCATCCCCTTCTCTCTTATTCTTAACATACAAAGGGGATTTTAATAGAATTTCAACATTAATATATCCTCAGCACGCAATGCCACAATTCGGCGGAAAGTGGGGAACGGAATTGTTGTAAGATGAACGGAGTGTCTTAACACTCGGTTCTCCGGTTCCCTCTGCCTATCCTGCTATATGCGGGATACAGCGTGAAGTTAAGAAAAAAATCCTTGAGTGGGTTTGAACCCTCAACTATTATGCTTATTAAATTACAAGGGAACTGAACCATTATGGTGACAAATAAAATGTACTTAGTAGCTCCATTGACGCGTATATGCGTTGTCTTAGCAACGTTTGTGTCACTTTATACAAAAGTGTATGTCAAATACATTGAACCGTGTGTAATATTTATCTTAATACTAATTTAATATTTTTATTGTATTAGTATACAAAAAAGTGCACTCTGTACTTATTTACATATAAACATTAAATATGCTAAATTTCATACTAGATCCACATAAAAGTACACCGACTTCAAAAAAATGGGGAAGTTTTCAATTTGAATGTTTTTTTAGTGCGTATAAGTTTTTACTGGTTGAACCAATTTGAATGATTCTTTTTTTATATGATAGGTAGTACTTCTAATGTGGTCATAATTTAATTTAGTTACAATCTAAGAAATAGTTTCTGAGTTATTCGTAATAATTATACTTTTTATGTCAATTATTATTACTTTTTTTTTTAACTTCACGCTGTATCCCGCATATAGCGGGGTAGGCAGAGGGATCCAGAGAACCTAGTGTTAAGACACTCCATTCTCTTTCAGCATTTCCGTTCCCCACTTTCCGCCAAATTGAGGCATTGCGTGTTGAGTGGCGGAACTCAACGCTGCGCTTTGTCTTGTTACCAAACCCATTTTTCTTTTTTTGTTAATTTATTTTAGTAAAAAAAATAACGTAGTAATTATAAAATATATATTCACAATTGTCCCAATTGTGAAAATTAATATTTAGTTTAGAACGTTTGATCTATTTCTCGACGAGGAAGCGATGGCCCTTAGAATGTGACCCAGCTATATTTATTCAACGTAGCAAAACGCACCTTCCGTTGGTAACCAACATCCGCCATTTCAAAACATTTTTTCTATTTTCCGTTTGGAATTTTAACAAGATGATATTAATTTTATTATATTTAAGTACTTACGAGTGTCTCCGGTGACGCGTTAACAACGCGTTGACTTTAGCAATGTATATGTAACTTTATATAAACATGGATGTCAATCCATGTTTATATATTTTTTTATCCAACTTAATTATATTTTTTTAAGAAACATTCAAAATATTAGGCTTCATATATTTCTTGTCTTACGCCTGTCGTGGCACAAAGACACATGCGTGCGACTGTAAACGCGACAAGTGTGGGTTCGATTCCCCCTCCAGAAAATATTTACCATTTTCATTTCCTGGGTTTGGTAACAAGGCAAAGCGCGGCGTTGAGATCCGCCGCTCAGCACGCACTGCCTCAATTCGGCGAAAAGTAGACAACGGACTTGTTAAAAGAGAACGGAGTGTCTTCACTAGGTTTTCAGGTTCCTTCTGCCTACCCTGCTATATGCGGGATACAGCGTGAAGCTAACAAAGAAAACTATTTCTTAAATAGAATATGGTATATCATAAGGAATACTTACAATATTTATTTCGTTATTAACTACCAAAATTAAGAGAAATCACAGGTCAAAACATTGATAAACGATGCGATTGTAACGATTACAAACATAACTCTATGAAAGACGAAAGTCATTTAACTCTGTTACATTAGTAGCCGGATGCTGTCATTTAACTTTGTCAGGTTATATCGAGAATCGATTGATCCGAATAGGGCTTTATGAATAATTCAAAAGCATTTTGTTTCATTAAATGGTATATTTTGGGTTAGTGGGTCTGATCTTCTAACAAATAATTCTAATGTACATATTTGGTAGGTATATTATAAATAACAGTAAAGTAGAGAACGGAAATGTTAAAAGAGAACAGAGTGTCTTAACAGTAGGTTCTCTGGTTCCCTCTGCCTATCCTGCTATGTGCGGGTTACAGTGTTAAGCTAAAAAAGTAAGTGGACTAAATTATGACAATAAATATTAACAAATGATTAAGATTTTAACAAAAGAAGAAAACAGATTTGATATAAAATGCAGTGAAAAGTAACATTATTACGAATAACTCAAAAACTACTCGTCACTCGCTTTAGTAAATTTAAATGGTGGTCCCATCAGAAGTACTAGCTATCTTATAAAAGAAAATCATCAAAATTGATTCACCCAATAAAAAGTTATATGGTTACACATATAAAAACAAATATAGTCGAATTGAGAAACTCCTATATTTTTAAAATCGATTAAAATTATCAATTTTTGGGTTTTATAAAAGTTAAATATGTTATATTTGCTTGACAAATTAGAAACTAAGTAAAACGCAGCACTATTAAAAAACTTTATAACAAAGAACCTAACAATGTAGAGCCACGCCTTCTAAGCTTCTATCTATTATCTTAAATCTAATCCGGAATCAAATGTATTACTAACTTATTCTGCGCTACCATAACATCATTATAACCATCGTAGTGCAATTGTTATATACTGTATAACGCGGTGGTAATAAATTCAAATTCCACATCTCCTTGTCTATATTAAAAAATATTTAGTAACATTATCAATATTTTGTTTTCTTTGCATTCACATGTATGCCGCATATAGCTTAGAGAAGTTATAGTGTTCAGACACTCTCTCGTCTAGTCGCTCTCGTCGCTCCAAGGAGTAGAAAAGATTGTCAAATTTTATATGTATTTGAATTGCCAATTCATACGTGTAATTCGAATCGAACCCAAGATTCGAATCGAACCCATGATCTTTTAATAAACTTATGTCAGTAATGAAAATTAAAGTAATAATAATACGATTTTTAAACAAAAAATAGAGATCATATGTTCATAATTTGCTTAATACTTTAAAAAAATAAACTTAAATAATTTAATAGTACTTTTAAAAGACGTATTAAAAACGTGTTTGCTTAGTAAATATTAAAAAAAGTATAGTACCATATAGCGTAGGCTGTATAGTATACGTATAAGTCGTATAATCATTAAAAGCAATAGGTGACATTGACAGCTACAAGTGAGTTGTCAGATATACCAGTTAATTTGCATCCCACACAAGTTTGGAGTTATAAAAACTTTTTATTAAGTTAAATATTTGTTTTTGAAATCACGTGTATTTAAAATACATTTAATGTATGTCACATCTGAAAAGTAATAAAAGTAAGACATAGCGCGGCGTTGAGTTCCGCCACTTAACACGCAATGATCAAATTCGGGTAGGAAGCGGATACGGAGTGAATTGACACTATGTTCTCTCTAGTGCCCTGCTGAGCGATATTTCGCTTACGTTATATTTAACGTTAAGCTGCTTTTATACTGTAAACAGTGTTAAGCGTAGAGGTTTTAAGTTCGATTTTTACCCACACTACTACCATTTATGTATATTATCTTTACTTACTAATTTTGTATTTTAAAAGAGAGAGAGAAAAGAAGGGAGAATTAAATTAGTAAATAAATATAACCTTTAATATTTTCACAATTCAGGGTCAAAGTAATATATTTAACTTTTATCATAAACTATGAATAGAGAGATTAATTTCTTGAACGTTTATTACTCCTTGTAAAATTGCTGAACAGATCTAGATGATATATACATAGGATACAATTTATAAAAAAATAGGTTATTTCACCTTATTATAATAATAAAAATCTACTAAGTATAATAATAAGAACCGATTTATAAAGTTATTATTCTTGGCATAAAAACATAATACTCTATCGAGACGCAGTTACAATATGTTTGATCTATATATGATATGTACGAGTTCAAATCGCATTCAGGGTAGTAAAAAAAGGAATGAAATATAACTATTTTCATATTTAAGATTTTTTTTAAATGGTCTTTTTAACCGGCTTCAAAAAAGATGAAAGTTAACCATTTCACTGTTATTTTTCTATGTTTTACCACATAACTTTACTGGGAGAACCAATTTTGATGGTTTTTTTTATATGATAGTTAAATTTAGTTCGAGAAGTTTTTGAGTTATTTGTAATAATTTTACGTTTTTTAGTAAAATCTAGTCCATATTGAACAACCTTGCAAAATATCTTAATAGGTATTTTATCTAAAAGCATACGTAATCAGATTTTTATATTAACTGCTATCTACTGATAACAGCTAATGTATGTACATACAAATGTGAATGGTTTTTTTATCTTTACAATCAATTTTCATAACAAATTTAGCATCTATGTAGTCTATGATATTTTTTTAGCTTTACGCTGTATCCCACAAATAGCAAGGTAGGCAGAGGGTACCTGAGAACCTAGTGTTAAGACACTCCGTTCCCCACTTTTTATCGAATTAAGACATTGCGTGCTGAGTGGTGGAACTCGGCGCCGCGCTTTGCCTTATTACTAAACCCAGGAAATGAAAATACTAAACTTTTACATTTCCTGGAGTGGGAAATCGAACCCACAACCTATCGCGTTTACAGTCGCACGCTTACGCACTATGATATATAGAGAAATATCGTAATATACATATCCCAGCGTGAATTAGTTAATAAGTCGACTTGCAAATACTTTTATTTTAACATTAATAGTCGTTATAACTGCTTTTTTATGAGCTAAATAAATTAATAATTAAAAAAAATCAATAAAGTAAAAACTTCAGAATAATAAACTATTTACATAATACTTAAAAACAGAATCTATAGAAAAAAACTTTAACTTTAAACTACCTGTCTAGAAAATTGTATGTATTTTCGATTTATGTACTCACGGCTTATATCGATATATTACGACTTTTAATCTCTATTAGTATTTTTAATAATAAATTAAGTACTTCGGCTAAAAGTAGGGAACGGAGTGTCTTAACACTAGGTTCCCTCTGCCTACTTTACCCTGTTATATGAGGGATACAACGTGAACTATGTATGTATGTATGGAAATTAAGTACTTAGTAATAGATCTTTTCTAAGATGCGACTAATTTTAAAATATGACCTAAAGGTATTCATTATCATATCATGTTCGTTGTAAATTTACTATCTTACGTATAAATGTTTACGTCCATTTTTATCTTATGATAAATTTTAATATGATGAAACAGTCGCTTTCTTATTTTCTCTACATTATTAAAAAAGAATAAAGAAATAATAATACAACCATACTGCTACCATATAAACAAACTTCAATTTGAATAATTTAAAAAATCTAACGACTTTATCCAAGGTTACACTGTCGAAATTATAATTTATGCGCACTAATACCAACTAAATATTAAATTAACCATTCAGATATTAATTAACACATTTTTTATAACACTTTGAATAAAGCAAAACCTAAAAAAACACAAGAAATATCACTTAAACGAATTTCTATATATTTAGGGAAAAGTGACACTTTTAAAAACAACTATACACTTTAAAATAGTTTAAATTAGCAACGGTTAATTCATAACACATCCGTATTACATAATAAAAACAAAAATGACATACTTAAAACAGCAAATTGTAAACGTCAAAATTTGCCGCGCGCGCGTTTTTTTCTTTTTTTTTAGCGACGCGTGCTAACTGGCTAAGCGTCGTGAGCGTACTGCCGCGCGTCCTTCGACTTTCACTATAAACGAATAAATAGTACTTAGTGTATGGCTAACTTTAGTTCAGCTTAGGCGCGGTTTGAATTTTACTTTATTGTTATTATTGTTTGGTTTTAAAATAATTAAATAATTTAAAGGAATGATTATTATGTTATAATCTTTTTTTTTATTTTATATTATATTTAATGTTAGTAATTTTCTATTTATTAACACTAAACTAACGCCTGTCGTAGCGCAGAGGAACAAGCGTGCGACTGTAAACGCGACAGGTTGTGGGTTCGATTCCCACTCGGAGTCAGAATTTTTCATTTCCTGGGATTGGTAACAAGGCAAAGCGCGGCGTTGAATTCTGCTACTCAGCACGTAATGTGTCAATTCGGCGAAAAGTGAGGAACGGAGTGTCTTAACAATAGGTTCCCTCTGCCTACCCTGCTATATGCGGGATACAGTGTGAAGCTATATATGTTTGTATGTACGTAAAAATTAATATATGTTGAATAAGAAAATATAAATTTAAAAAATATAATAACTGATTAATTGAGATTTATTATCTGTATACGATTGTTGTATTTTATATTATATCAATTATATATATTACATTCATAATAGGATTAACCTAAACGCACTTAGAATGTTATCACAAGGTCCTTTATACTAAAATCATATTGCCAAAAAAAAAACGTAGCAAATATATAAAGTGCGTAATATAGGAGTGGTATTAATCAATCAACATTTTTTTAGATTTGGACAGAGAGAATAATTTACTCATAAATATATTGGTACATTGATAGACAACTTTATTAGATATGTCTCTACATTTTGTTATATGGTATTAATATATTTAATTTATAGTATATCAAGAAATTGTCAAATTAGTAGATTTAACAATTGTATTTAAAATTTTTACACATATTAAATGAAACATTTGTTTGTCGGTAGGAGGTAAGTCCTACGATTGGCTCGCGACCACTATCATGTCAAAGTCCGGCTTGATAACACATAACCCATGTATTCCCCTTTCCTACCCATTCTTTCCCCAGATTGTAGTGGTTCCGATATGAGCTACTAAATTGTCCTCCTCTTCCATCTGTATGTTCTAGGTTGGCAACCTCTGGTGTCGTAGATGTCCATGGGTGAAGGTAACCAGTTACCATCAGGTGGTCCTTCTGCTCGTTTGCCATCCGTTAACCATAAAAAAAAAAAATGTATTAATCACGAGTCTACCTGTGACCACGGACTACTGTAAAATTTTCCAAACGTCGCGTTTCGAAAAACCCAACTCTTTTCTTCTGACTAGTAAAATACACGCGATATAATCCGAAATTTAAATAGTTACGTTATGTCAAATTTTCATAACCTGGCGAAACAGGATCAAAATGTCAAAATAGTAGAGCAAATATCACGAAAGCTCTAAATTCAGCTACAAATTATCATCATTAATACCGTTTATCTATTACTGAAAATTCATTATAATTTAGGCTATTTTTGGAAGATATATATGATACAGCTCTTGAACTTTAATAGAAATGAAAAAATAAGGCATATATTTTATTTTGTTAAACACAGTGTTTTGACACGTTCGTTCTCTACGTTCTCTATCTACCTCACTCTGCGAGAACACAGTAAAGCTACATACAAACTTCAGTATTAACACTATCGTGGCTCATTTGCGAAGTAACTTCACATACTATGGCAGTGGGCTCTTTACCACGGGGAATGTTCATGTTAAATAGTGGGAAACGGAGCGTCTTAACACTAGGTTCTCAGGTTCCCTCTGCCTACCCTACTAAATGCGGTATACAGCGTGAAGCCACATAAAAAAATATTATTTCATTCCTTTAATACTATGCCAAATTTTATATTTGGCTAGACAAAACAACATTGAGGTCCATCACCAAACCCATACACCACACCCAAGTCCCGAAATTGTAAAACGTACAACCGAGTGTAATATCACTACCTTCTCTATACTATATCCATATGCCAGAGACACAAAAAAAAAACTATTCTATTCAACGAATAAATACATGTCATGTTATTCTAGAAATAACTATTGTATTTAGATCAATGGAAATCTTGTAACACGTGTTTCCAGTAAACACCTAAGAGGCTGCGGAAATACTTGCTTACATAAAAGACTTATTTCTTATTCCATATGACAAATCATACAATCAAACAAACAAAAAGACCGCCATATTGCACACTGAATACAAAAGTAACATTATAAATACGGGGCACGTCGCGTTATATAACTAAGTTAGCTGCATATTTCCTCTGGATTTGCATTTACTTTGTGTTTAAAGTAGTTTAGTTATGTTATCACAGTAGCGTGTTTTTGAGGCACATGTTGGGATTTATTCTGCCTTATTATTTATTTTTTATCTGTTTACTAGTTTTAAAAAGGCCTTTCATAGCAATTTGAGACAGCGTCTGACTAAATAAGTGGTTGTGAGTTCGATTCCCACTCACAGGAATAATTATATTTAAATTATTTTTATTTCTCCGCTCTGGTAAGAAAACAACGCGGCGTAGAGTTCTACCATTCAGCACACAATTTCCTGAATTTAAATGGAAAGTGAACAGAGTGTTTGGACACTAAGTTCTCTCTGTTTGTCTATGCGATGCTATGTGAGATAAATCAGGAAGTTACTTAAATTAATTATTAAGTACAACTATTTTAAATTCATCAAGTCATTTATAATTATGACACTGCAATTGAATCGTCATACTAATATTTGACTAATTTAATGACAAATTAGATGACGAGTAATTTATATAATTTACTTTAAACCCACAGAGTGTATTCACAGTAATATTATATTACCCGTCAGAATTAAAAAATATATATATAACGCCTCAGTGACATGCAGCTTTGCATGTATTCAATTTAGTTATTACTCCTAGTACTATTCGCCTTGTGGTTCATTTCAGTTCATCATCCGTTTTTATTTAAAAGTACTTTTGTAAGTTATTTTCATAAAAAAATGACACAATAAATTAATAAATAAATAAAAAAATTGGCCTTGGCATGGACAGAGCATAGGCCTGTCGTGGCGCAAAGACACAAGCGTGCGAATGTAAGCGCGACAGGTTGTGGATTCGATCCCCAATCCAGGAAATGAAAATATTAAATAACCCTTAGTATTTTCATTTAGCTGTGGTAAAAAGGCAAAACGCGGCGTTGAGTTCCGCCACTCAGAACGTAATGCTGCAATTCGGCAGAAAGTGGGGTACGCAAATTTTAATAGAACAGAGTGTATTAACACTAGGTTTTCAAGCTCCCTCTGCTTACACTGCTATGTGCGGGATACAGCGTGAAACTAAAAAAAAAATTAAAAAAATAATTTAAAGTTAGTGTGATAACATTGCAAGTATTAGTTACCTACGTTTATCTTATTTAGTATTATCCTTTAATGTATTGGCAGGTTGGAATTGAGTCACGTTTAAGTAAACAAGTAGCGAACGCTATCAAAGGACAAACAGACAGACTGGCATGACATTCTATTCAATGTTATAAAATATATATATTTTGTATTATTTTTGAACATATGTAATATATAAGGAGACGTATTAAAATATATATCTTATTATAATATTATAGCAAGGTCATCGTGGTCACCGTGACGTGATTGTGGGTTCGATTCTCACTAAGGGAAATGATTATATTTTGATTATTTTCGTATATCCGCTCTGGCATGCCAAAGGTATCGAGTTTTGTTATTTAACACGCATTGTCGCTAATTCGAGATGCATATTGACACTAGCTTAGTCCTGTCTATCCTGATGCTAGCTGCTACGCATTAAAAAGTGTGAATCTGTATAAAAAATAAATGTCTATACCATATATTATTATTAAAGCTCATGTTTCTATTTACAAATGATCTTCCATAACTTTGTCTCTTGCCATTACATGCCGTTTTTACTGCTTTTTGTTCATTTCCTCCCTTATTTTTGACAATAATTTCTAATATTTTTTCCTTTTTCATAAAATTCTCTCTCTTTCTCTCTCTTAGTTCTCCCAAATACTCCCCATGCCTTATGTCAGCTTTGTACGCCCAGTAATAGGTGTGGGTTGTCTGTCAGTCACTTAGTTTATATATAGGTATGCTGAATATTACAATTACTTTTATGTTTTATATGAAACATGCTTTACATACAAATCTAATAATTGCTTATAATGAACACATTTGTTTTACTAAGTTATACGAAGTACTCATCGTTCGGTCCAGTGCTTAGTAAGTGTAAACAATAAATCGTGGTTTCGATTCCCGTTCAGAACGAAAAAAAACATTATAAAAGTAATCCTTCCTGTATATCAACTAATTTTGTGTGGAACTAGTATTAAGACACTCCGTTCCCCACTTTCCGCCGAATTGAGGCATTGCGTGCTGAGTGGCGGAACTCAACGCCGTGCCTTGCCTTGTTACCAAACTTAGGAAATGAAAAATTCCATTTCCTGGATTGGAGATCGAACCCACAAGCTGTCGCGTTTACAGTCGTGCGTTTGTAGTCAGTACGCAGAGGCACATTTGCTTTTTAATAACAAATACCTAAGGTACTTCATGCTTATATTGATCGCATATCGATTACTTAATAGTAACAAAATTTTCCTTACAAACACTTGTCATGAATTATTTATAGTTTCATTCTAAACACAAGCAAAAAACCTGGAACTTGTGGATTCTTAGAAAAATGTCATTCTGCTTACAATTTCATAGTTATTGTTAAACCACAACATATTGTACTCAGTAATTAGTTATAAAAAACTATTAATACACATATTTACATTCATTCATATAAATATCCATATTATAAATAGTAAAGTGTGGTATAACGCAGAAGTACAAGCGTGCGACTGTAAACGTGACATGTTGTGGGTTCGATTCCTACTCCGTGAAACGAATATATTAAATAATATTTAGTATTTTTATTTCTTCGCTCGGTAATAAGCCAAAGCGCGGCGTTGAGTTCCGTCACTCAGCACGCAATGCCTGAATTCGGCGGAAAGTGTGGAACTGAATTCTTAAGAGAACGGAGTGTCTTAACACTAGGTTCTCAGATTCCCTCTGCCTACCCTGCTATTTACGGGATATAGCGTGAAGCTTAAAAAAATAATGTGATTGTTTGCTTGTCCGTTTACGTCGCATAGAATCAATGTTATGTTATGATTTTTTTGGTGGTGATTGTTGGGCGGCAAAAGTGTGACATAACCTACTTTTTGCGCATTTCTATTCATTTTCATGGAAAATTACATAATTATGCGAAATTTCATTCAGCAAACAAGCAAATTCGCAGGCAGCAACTAGTATAAGTATATTCCAAAGGTATGTATGATTAAAAGCGTATACTTTCTTATAGAAACTTAGATCATTTTTTTTTTTTTTTATGGATAACGGATGGCAAACGAGCAGAAGGACCACCTGATGGTAAGTGGATACCTTCGCCCATGAACATCTACAACACCAGAGATGTTGTAGATGCGTTGCCAACCTAGAGGATACAGATGGAAGAGGAGGACAATGTAGTATTCCGTTCTCGGAACCACCACATTTTGGGGAAAGGATGGGTGGGAATGGGAAAACCTGGCTTACATGCCATTGAACCGGAACACATCATAAGATATTTGGCGGTTCGTCTTTGACATGATAGTGGTCGCGAGCCAGACGGAGGACGAACCTCCTACCACCTAACTAAAACATATAAGAATAAATAAGTAAAATACTCTTTATTTAAACTTATTAATATATTTACAATAACATTGATAATCATATTCACTTAATTTATGTCTATAAATGTAACATAATTCAAATTATAAATAGAACTTGAGATAAATGGAACAGCGACTGATCGTCCCGACCCGATTATTTAGAAGTTCGATTTCCACTCTGGGTTTCACTCATTACTTGTAATTAAATTATTTTCAAACATACAAAGACAAAGCGCGGAATTGAGATTCGCTACGTAACACGCAATTTCTCCTCCCGAATTCGAATTCGAAGGAAAATGAAATAAATAATAATATGTATTAATATAAACATAATTTAACTTAGACATTTTTTTTATGGAAAGGACAAGGCAAACGAGCGTTCGGGTCACCTGATGGTAAGTGATCACTGCCGCCCACGGCCCCGTGTAACACCAGAGGAGCTACAGGTGCGTTGCCGGCCTTTGATGTGAGAGTAGGCGAGCTTTTTGAAGGTACCCATTTCGTATCGACCTGGAAACGCTGCTGCAGGTTGGCCATTCCACAATTCAGTGATACGTGGAAGGAAATTCCTTCGAAACCAATCAATTCAGACAATTGAGAGATTAGGCTTGAGAAAAATATAAAGCATTCTGAAACTAGTATTTATGATCTTAAACGTTTACTGAGAAGACACTTTTTTGCTTTATTCTAGTATTATAATATATATAATTACATAAACCGCAGTCCGCAATACATCGCTGAGGATAATTATTATTTACATAGCATTTGTATGGAGCACGTCGTAAATCAAATGGATTCGTATATTCTTGTATTGTAGTGTAGAATAAAATTAGTATATACCGGCTCTTTTATTTATAGTAGGTAAAGAATATCGTACCTTTTACTAGATTTTTTCTAGACTTTTTTTTTAACTTCATGCTGTATCCCGCATATAGCAGGGAAGGAAGAGAGAACCTGAGAACCTAGTGTTAAAACACTCCGTTCCTCACTTTCCGCCGAATTGAGGCATGCTGAGTGGCGGAACTTAACGCCGCACTTTGCCTTGTTACCAAACTCAGGAAAATGAAAATACTAAACTTTTCTGAATTATTACAATTATCATTCTTCTGTTACTTAAAGTAAGCATAAAACTAAGATATTATTATTTTTAGATATATAATAACGAGATTAATATTATTTTAGTAATCCTCACAGTGGGAAAAGGAAATATTAAAAGAGAACGGAGTGTCTTAACACTAGGTTCTCTGGTTCCCTCTGCCTATCCAGCTATGTCTGGAATACGTGAAGCTAGTAATCAAATAATTTGATTTAAGGAGGTGTTGGTATTTTAAGGGAGGCTTAAGTTTCCATCGAAGGATAAGCAGTTTGGGATGAGAAAGGGTAAAAAATGCGTGAATTTTTTCATGCAATTTTTAGAAAATTCTATCGATTTCTAGAAAATTCTATATAATGTCGAAATCGGCAAAAAGTAGAGAACGGGGTGTCTTTACGCCAGAATCTCTCGGAATACTTGTCGGAAAACTGAAAATGTTGAAAAAAACGTGAACGGTCTTAAGACGTAACATTACTTTAGTGAAAAGTCGTATCGTTTTAAACAATATTGTATATTGTAAAACAGTAATTAAGTTACAACAAAAAATAAATTATAAAAATAAATTATTAATAATTAAAATTAAAACAAAAAAAAAACAGACTATGAAGTCGAAGTTATATGAATAAAATGTACAAAATAAATATTACGAATAACTCAAAAACTCATCAATCTTAAGTAAATTTAAATGGGACTACATGAGAAGCCCTAGTTATCATATTACAAAGAATCATCAAAATTGATTTAATCAGTAAAAAGTTGTGATATATGTCGTAAAAATACAGTGGAATTCAGAAATTTCTCTTTTTGGAAATCGGTAAATAAATAAGCCCTTTAATACTTCAGTGTACCGATTCACCAGGTCTTAATTTAACTATTTCCGGTTTATTCGGATCACCATTTCCCCTAACTACGTACACTGTTTGATAATTGTCATCAACATTATTTTTATGGTAATTTTGAAAATTATTTGAATAATATCTGTTATTATAATCAAAATTATTATTAGGTTTAACATAATTGATATATTGTGGTCGATAATTTTGAGCTTCTGGAAAAGAGAATCTAGTTTCTCTGTAGTTATCAATTATTTCTTTATTTTGTTCTGGAAATTTAAGAGCTTTGCCTTTTTTGTTAAAACTTTCATCATATTTATTTTGATCATTATATATAGTGTTATAATTATTATTTTCGTTTGGAAATGTCCATTTTGGAGTTTCATCTTGAAAATCATCAATATATTGTGATAAAGGCTTATTTTGTATACGTTTTTGGATATTATTTACATTATAACCATAACCGGAACCATAACCGTGGTTTTGGTTGTAAACTGTGTAAGGATTTGGTTGTTGAAAACCGTACTGGTTGCCAGGGTTAGGATTGTAAAAACCATAATGTTGCTGGAATTGAATGGAATTCTGTTCTTGATTGAAGCCGTTTTGAGACAGCTGATTGTAGAATTGTTCGACATTCTGTTGGCCTTGTTGTGGTGCGTTGAAAAATCTGTAATTTGTGCAAAGATGTTTTTTTATTTGATAGGAAAATTATAAGCTATTAGTAGATTAAGTTACTTTTAGTTAAGATAATTCAAATAAAATAAACTAAAAAAAAAGTAATATTATTATAAATAGCTCAAAAAATGACAAGTCAGATCTAAATTAAATTTTACTGGGACCACATAAAAAGCACTAGCTATCATATTAAAAAGGATTATTAAAAATTGGTTCACCGAGTAAAAAAATAGAACAACGGTAACACATAAAAAATACAATCAAATTGAGAATTTTCTACGTTTTTGGAGTTGATTAAAAATAACCAACTCATCCATTGTTAATGAATTTCTGGACATATTTGCATAATTCCCAATATTTTTTAATATTATTGGTTCGAATCTAAAACTCAATCAATGCCTCAATCTGGCGGAAAGTGGGGAACGGATTTGTTAAAAGAGAACGGAGTGTCTTAACACTAGGTTCTCAGATTCCCTCTGCCTACCCTGCTATATGCGGGATACAGCGTGAAGTTAAAAAAAAGAATCCAGCGTGAAGTTAAAAATAAATAAATATATAAATCTAAAACTAAGCCTTACCTAAAAAATCCACCATTATGATTGTTCAGATAATGCACAAGCTGTTCAGTATCTGTTGGACATTGTGGGTATCCATACCGACAAGATGCGGTGTTGCCTTTCGATGACATCCCTAGGAACACTGCTCGACCAAAAACGAAGAGTGGATTTGTACTGATGCCGTTGTAAGCTGATAGTAGTCTGAAATACAAAAAAAAATACAAAGTAATTTATAGCTTTCACAAAATAAGATTTAAAAAAAAATGTTCTGTTAGATCGTGATTGGAGGCCTCCCTTAAGTAATGCCTGTATTAGAAGGCCCCGCTCAACGCTGGCACAAGTGTGTGTCTGATTCTTTGATATTTCTATTGTCTCGTTTAAAGTAAGTCTTTTTTTCCAACAGAAATATTAAAAAATAACTTAATATATTTTGAAACATATCAAAACTGTTCAATTATTTAATATGTGTATGGAAATGTACTGAAAGGTAATAAATGCGATTGCGATTTGTATGAATCCATGTTTTCATTCGTTAGTTGTATAAAACAAAATATATGTTTTAAAAATCTTTTTAATACACACAAGTTAAAATTTTCAAGAGGTTAAAACTTCTCACAGTCTTTAATGAAAAGCTGAATTCTATACGCCAAAGGATACATTTACAAAATAATCACTTACGTAAGCAAAGGTTGTAATCCTGACACAGATTGTAATATTCCGGAAGCACCCAAATTTCCGCCGCCTGCCGCTTCGCATAGCAGCCGCGCGACACATTGACGGTCGTCGTATAAAGCAATTGATGTTAGCGCTTCCGTTACCCTTGATATAGCTGAGGTTGCTAAAGATGGTTCTGGACGAGGCACTGTAATGTAAAGGAAATACAATGGACCTTCCTTGCAGTAACTACCAAAGAATTTTGAATACGTAGCGAGTTAAGGAGACCTAGGTATACATGACTTTATTCTCTATTTTCGCCTATTTCGGTTTTGTTTTGAGATAAATGGCATGGCATTTAGCTTTAAATTAAGACTTCTCAAATTCACCGGGGTGTTAAAACATCCATTTTTTTATTAAATAGAAGGAGAATAGAGAATGACAGGAAACTGATGCTATAGTTGTCACTAATAGTAGAAACGTAGGAAATATTGGTTGTTGGCTTAATCCCCCCTCAGAAGAATGAATCACTCTCTCTTTGTGCTAAGAAAATCTCGGTGTTGATCTCGAACACTCAACAAGTATTCAGACGGAAAGTAGAGAATAGTATATTTTGAAACCAGGTTCTCTCTGTTCTTTCCTGCGGGAAAATCGAGAAGCTGCTTTATATACATACTGTAATATTGTCCAATATATGGATTTATAGGACCTTGACCATAATTTGGAAGAGGCCCAACACCTAAATAATGTTGAGGGTAATTGTGCTGTCTTGGTTTCCGTTTCTTAGGACGTTTCTTCTTTATATCTTGAAATTTAACTTCAGAATTTTGATTTATATTATCATTAATAAATTTGACAGGATTTGTATAATAATTTCCATCATTAGTAAGATCGTCTTCAAATTCTTTGAATCTAATTGGTTGTAAAATATCATCGTAATGAACGAATCCATTGTTAGCTCTTGCAAGTGTTGTAGTGTTGAAAATTTGCCTGAAATTAGATTTTTTTGTCTTATTATCAAATTAGTTTTTTTTTTATTTATTTACTTGAATTACTATATTTAATGTATTTTTAATTGGATATATTAATTTTTAATTTGTGTTAATTACTTTATAAAAATGTCCTCTAAATTACTTTATGAAAGTGTACCTCATTATTACAATTTTTTTTTTGTAATAATGTATTCCTTTTCGAAGTTAATATTTTTCTATTATTTTTGTAAATGTATAGAAAATAATAATATAGGTAAATATTATAAACAAATTAACAAAATGCGGAACTCAACACGCGGAACCAAGAAATGAAAATACTAAATTTTACATTTCCTGGAGTGGGAATCGAACCCACAACCTGTCGCGTTTACAGTCGCACGCTTGTGTCTCTGCGCCACGACAGGCGTTATATGCGGTATGCTATATGCGGGATACAAAGTGAAGCTTAAAAAAAAAAAAGGAAAAAAAAATTACAATTCCAATAAAACAGATTTACACTTACGATAGCAACTCCGTAGCATCATAGTTTGCTCCAGTTTTATTCACAGGCGTCATACAATGAACGTATGGTAATAACAGTAGAGTTGGGAAAATATTAAATTTCTTCATATTTACTAAAAAGGACAATATTATAAATTAAATATAAAACATACAAAGCGACATATATATATTGTTACGTAGGTAATGTATGAGATACTATTTTTCTAGTCCCTAAAATAACAAACAATATATTTTTAATCTGTATAAGATGTGTATTTAATGGTCACAATTGGAGTGGGAATCGAACCCACAACCTGTCGCGTTTACAGTCACGACAGATGTTGCAACAGACGTTTCTAAAATTAAAAAAAAACAAAAATAACACTCAAAAATTTGCAATATTGAACAAAATCTATACTAAAATTGCTACAATATATGTATCTATTGACCAAGCTTTTTAAAAGCTTTTCACAACCAATAAACGCAATCTAGTTGAAAGCAAGAACATTAACGCTAACATAGTTAAAAGTTCTTTTAGCTCATAATATACGCTATTAGTACAATTTTGTCCAGTTCCTCAACGCCTACATATTTCTCACGACTATATTGCTTAATAGTATGTTTAAAATATATATTATAAAATTTACACTTAAAACTGATTCTTAGGGGTTCTAATTACATAAAATTGTACTCAGATATTGATGGACGCCCGTCGTGGCGCAGAGGTACAAGCGTGCGACTGTAGTTAGGTTGTGGGTTCGATTCCCACTCCAGGAAATGGAATTTTTCATTTCCTGGGTTTGGTAACAATGCAAAGTGCGGCGTTGAGTTCCGCTACTCAGTACGCATTGCCTCAATTCGGCGTAAAGTGGCGAACGAAGTGTCTTAACACTAGGTTCCCTCTGCCTACCCTGCTATATGCGGGATACAGCGTGAAGCTATATATATATGTATTTAAATATTGATATATTTCTGATGAATTCATTCATTTAACTTTATGTATCAATAATTTTGACCTTGTGTCAAGAAAATCCGTTCGCCGCTTTCCGTCCGAATTCGAAACATTGCTTGCAAAGTGGCGAAACTCAACACCGTGCATAGTCTTACCAGGGCGAAGAAAAGAAAATAGTTCCAGTACAATCATTAATTGTTGAAAGAGAATGGAGTGTCTTAACACTAGATTCTCTGGTTCCCTCTGCCTACCCCGCTATATGCGGGATACAGCGTGAAGTTAAAAAAAATAATAATCATTCCCTCGAACGTGAATCGAACCCACAACCAATCGCGTTTACTGTTAGATGGTGTCCTACGGCGCTACGATGATCTCTAAGTTTACTTTGGAATACCATAATAACATATACGCAATTAAGACATTAATATATAGAATTAAAAATTAAAAAATATTATTTAAAGTTAAAATAAAAAAATATACTTACCGGTCTATAGTCTCAAAACTCAAAAACACAAATGCTTGGATTTCACTCAGCATCTCTAGAAAGTGGTGTGAGATCATTCTTGCCTAACACATGCCCTAGAAGGTTTGTTTGTCTCATTGACGTCGCAATCAGGATCTAATAAAAATATTATTGTAACATCCATATAACAAACATTAAGACCATCGTGGTACAGTGGATATGGTTATGGTACACGACATGGTTGTGGGTTCGATCGATTCGTCACTAAAATTTTTATATATATTTAAATAATTAATAACTTTTTTCAAGTCTTGTACGACAAAGCGTGGCATTGAATTCTACCTTAACACGGTCTTTAAAATGAGTGAAATGGAAGAACGGACTATTAAATTATTTTTTTTAATCAAATCGAATTTTATTTTTCAAATTTCAAAAGTGGGGAACGAAAAGAAAGAACGGAGTGTCTTAACACTAGGTTCTCTGGTTCCCTCTACCTACCCTGCTATATGCAGGTTACAGCGTGAAGTTAAAAAAAAAATAGTGTCTTTTCACTTTATTATATGATACAGAATTCATTATTATTAAAGGCCTACAGGCGTAGAGGCACAAGCGTGTTACTGTAACCGCGACAGGTTGTGGGCTCGATTCCCACTCCAGGAAATGAAAATATTAAATTATTAAATTAATTAATATTTAGTATTTTCATTTCCTCGCTCTGGTAACCAAGCAAAACGCGGCGTTGAGATCCGCCACTCAGCACGCAATGCCTTAATTCAGCGGAAAATGAGGAGTGGAAACCTTAAAGAGAACGGAGTGTCTTAACACTAGGTTCTCGGGTTTCCTCTATATATCCTGCTATGTGCGAGATACAGCATGAAGTTAAAAAAAAAAAATTAACATTGAAAATAAACAAATAATTCAATCTTCTGTTACATTTGTGATAATATTACAGTTGAACATAATTTATGGGTAACTTTTGCAAATGATATAAATAACAAACTTAATATTGAGTTAATTTATGATGTCAATACACTGTGTATGAATGAATTTGCTTCGCTTTTATCTATCTCAAAATAGAAATATATTTCGTTCTAAGGACTTGTTAGAGGTCTCGGCGCAATGGGACAGCGTCTGACTTTAAAACTGTTTGTGGGTTCGATTCTCACTTGGGGAATAATTATATTTCAATTATTTTCATTTCCCCGCTGTGTGAAGACAAATGTAAACAATGTCGAATTCGGGCAGAAAATGGCAATTTGATTACCTTAATATACAAGATTAACGCCTGTCGACGACTGTGTGACGCAAAAGCACAAACGTGTAACTGTAAACGCGACAGGTTGTGGCTTCGATTCCCACTCTAGGAAATGGAATTATTCATTTCCTGGGTTTGGTAACAAGGGAAAAACGCGGCGTTGAGTTCCACCACTCAGCACGCAATGCCTCAATTCGGCGGAAAGTGGGGAACGGAGTGTCTTAACACTAGGTTCCCTCTGCCTACCCTGCTATGTGCGGGATACAGCGTGAAAATATGTATGTCTGTTATATGCAAGATCAAGCGTGATGCTGTTTTTTAAAAGACTTATAACACCATCGTGGCACAGTTGAATTAGGTTTAACTATACGTGATGATTTTGGATTCTATTTTCATTAGTAGGAATATTTATGTGCATTTTGGATATGTTTTTAACCGATTTGTAAATAAAGAGGAGGTTCTTAATTCAACTGTGTTTTTTTATGTGTGTACCGCATAACTTTTTACTGTGTGAACCTATTTTGTTTGTTGTTGTTAGCTATATATGATAGCTCATATAATAGCTCTATTGTGGCTTCATTTAATTTAGTTAAGATCTTACGAGTAGTTTATAAGATATTCGTAACAATATAACCTTTAGTTAGTGCATTTTATATAAAGTGGTTTCCTTCTTTGTATAACGTTGTTAATGAAAAATATACCTAGAAACTTTACACAAACGCAAAGAACAAAATGCAGTATTTTACAATCTCATCTCCACTTTAATCTCACGTTATAAAATCATATTAAAATAATATTATCTAAGTAATTATATTATATTAAAATTATACTTATCTATAATTTTATTGGCATCCTTGTGAAATGATTATTTTAAAATTTTGCGCAGTGAAACTTGACTGTTTACTTTACGACAAACGGAATATATGGTTAAAAGAGGTGCAATAAATTTTAAAAAATGCAAGAGAAAATAGAGAGCCCACCGTAAAGAAGCATAAAAAAATGTAGGACAGTATCGGGCTATGAGTATGCGTCGCACTCCAGTACTATGTGGTTTCGAAGGAATTTCCTTCCTCGTGCCACTGAACTGTGGAATGGCCTACCTGCGGCAGTATTTCCTGGTCGATACGACATGGGCACCTTCAAAAAGCACGCCTAATCCCACCTCAAAGGCTGGCAACGCACCTGTAGCTCCTCTGGTGTTACATGTGGCCGTGGGCGGCCGGGTTCACTTACCGTCAGGTGACCCGAACGCTCGATTGCCTTGTCCTTACCATAAAAAAAAACTATATGCAAATGCTATCAGTTCAGTTCAGTTCTTAAATTATGGCGCATCAAACGTGCCAGTTGAGCACAAATCACTTCGCGAATGTCACGTTATATGGAGAACACACGAAGGAGGATTGATTGGTAAAAAAGAGATTAATTTACACTATGAGATGAGGCATATTTAAAACGACCTAGTAGTTCTACGCAAATGATTTTTGGATTCGATTATAATTATTAATATGAAAATGACACTGAAAAGTAAATAAAAATAAAACGAAAACAAGTAAAAAATTAGATGGAATTTTTCCCCTTTACCACCCACCCTTTCCCCAAAATATGGTGGTTCCGATAGCGGGCTACTACACTGTCTCCACCTTCCATCTGTATTCTCTAGGTTGGCAACGCATCTACAACATCTCTGGTGTTGTAGATGTTCATAGATAGGAACCACTTACCATCAGATGGTCCTTCTGCTCGTTTGCCATCCGTTATCAATAAAAAAAAAGATGAATATTAATTAGATAAAAGCATTCATACATAAAAATCATTTAGGTAACATAATATATATATACATATTTATATATGTATATATATTTATATATGTATACATATGACTATATTTGTGTGTATATAGATTCTTGCACTTTTATACCGGTAAATGTTTTACTCTTGCTCTCATAACCATAGGACTGGAAGAAATTTCTATTAGAAATAAGTCCACCTTTACCAACAATATTGTTTATACTATATTAATTGTTCTTACAAAGTGCAATAAAGAATATATATTTAATGTATTTATTTTGCTTAACATTTGTTATCTTTATTATCATCTTATAGAAACATCTCGTTTCACAATCCGATGGATATCGTTTACGTATATGTCACCTTGCGGTTTGCAGTACTACTTTATAATTCCTATATTTAGTACCTATAAATATTTTAGTCTTGAGTACTTAATTTGTGAAAAAAATGGTTTGTCTATGAAATAAAACAATTGTTTAATTATACATACATACATATATATCTTCACGCTGTATCCCGTATATAGCAGGGTAGACAGAGGAAACCTAGTGTTAAGACACTCCGTCCCCCACTTTCCGCCGAATTGAAGCATTGCGTGCTGAGTAGCAGAACTCAACGCTACGCTTTGCCTTGTTACCAAACCCAGGAAATGAAAAATTCCATTTCCTGGAGTGGGAATCGAATCCACAACCTGTCGCGTCTCTTAACTTTATCTATATCGCAAAATTCAAAATATATCTACGCAGATAAAAATATTTATAAATATCATATGTAGGCCAAACTTGATTCACGTTTTATTACGTTTATTATCAGAATTCAAATAATCTTAGTAAAAGGCGTTGTAAAATTTTGTAAGCATAATTCAAGTTAATCCACGACTTGCATTTTATGTACAATGTATATATTTTCATGATAATAATATTAACATCATTTGTTTCATATGTTTTATTTTATATAAGGGGTCTAGAATTTTCGAAAAAAACATTTTTTTACCCGACTGTCAGAGGAGGGTTAAGTTGAGTCTGTCGAAGAGGCACAAGCGTTCGACTGTAAACGCGACAGGTTGTGGGTTCGATTCCACTCTAGGAAATGTAAAATTTAGTATTTTCATTTCTTGGGTTTAGTAACAAGGCAAAGCGCGGTGTTGAGTTCCGCCACTCAACAAGCAATGCCTCAATTTGGCTGAAAGTGGGGAACAGAAATGTTGAAAGAGAATGGAGTGTCTTTACACTAGGTTCTCTGGTTCCCTCTGCCTACCCCGCTATATGCGGGATACAGCGTAAAGTTAAAAATAAAAATGTTTTAATTTTTATTGCTTTATAGTTAATAAGTAATAAAATAACTTTTCAATTATTTTTACACATTTTCTACGGAACACAACAATTACTTAGCCAGAACGAGTTAGTGACTTTAAAGTCAAAATAATTATTTTATTAGCAATTAGTTAATTGTTTAATTTATTATAATTTTCTATACAAATTCCTATATAAATACAACAAATTATATTTAAATATGGCTTTTGGTATTATAATTAATTATTTCATTAACATATGATTATAATTATTAATAAAAAAACAAAAATAAGTTATTAGCAACTTAAATATGCGTAGTTAAAAATATATATATTTTTTATAACTTCACGATGAATCTTGTACATAGCAGGGTACGCAGAGAAACTATTGTTTAAACACTCCGTTTTATTTAAACATTTTCGTTCCCCATTTTTCGTCGAATTAAGGCATTGTGAGTGACGGACTGAATGGCGGAAATTAACGTCGTGCTTTGCCTTATTACTAGAGCGAGGAAATGAAAATAATAAATATTATTATTATTTTCATTTCCTGGAGTGGGAATCGAACCCACAACCTGTCGCATTCACAGTCGCACGCTTGTTCCTCTGCGCTACGACAGGCATCAAATAGCTGAACTATAATTTATTATTAAGCATATATTTGACATTATAACCAATTACTTCATTAGCATATTATTATAATAAGACCATTAATCTAAGGCATATTTTTTTATGAAATCTAATATTGGGAAAAACAACGTTACAGATACCGTTATGGCTCGATTGTTATATGTTTTATTTAATAAAAGATAGTTACGGGTTCAACTTTATATGTTTATTATTAAAGTTATATAACTAGTCGGATTCCTCAACCTAAGAGATTGATACATACATACATAGCTTCACGCTGTATCCCATTATTATAGCAGGGTAGACAGGTCGCACGCTTGTGCCCCTGCGCCACGACAGGCGTTCATCATAAAATATAACTTATTCATTCATTCATAGCTTCACGCTGTATCCCGCTTATAGCAGGGTAGGCAGAGGAACCTGAGAGACTAGTGTTAAAACTCTCCGTTCTCTTTCAACAAATTCGTTCCCTACTTTCCGCCAGATTGAGGCATTGCGTGTTGAGTGGCGGATATCAACGCCGCGCTTTGCCTTGTTACCAAAGCCAGCAAATGAAAAATTCCATTTCCTGGAGTGGGAATCGAACCCACAACCTGTCGCGTTTACAGTCGAACGCTTGTACATCTGCGCCACGACAGGCATTAAAAAATAAAAAAAATGTCATTTCTTTAAATAAACAAACACTTATTATCACAGGTGACTGTCCTTGTAAATATCTCATTGTTATGCTACGTGCAAACTGCCTAATCATTTGCTCAATGAAACAACCGGAAAGATACTTGCGAGGACTTTTTTTATTTTTAACCGACTTCCAAATAAGGAGAAGGTTTGAATGTGAATTTGACTGTTTTTTTATATGTGTTACCGCATAACATTTTACTGGGTGAATTTTGATGATTCCTATGATGATATCTCTAATGTAGATCACATTACACACACATTTAAATTTAGTTAAGATATTTTTTAGCTTCACGCTGTATACCGTACATAGCAGAGTAGATAGAGGGAATTAGAAAACCTAGTGTTAAGACACTCCGTTCTCTTACGACTTCCGTTCTCCATTTTCCGCCGAATTGAGGCATTGCGTGCTGAGTGGTGCAACTCAACCAAGCGCTTTGCGTTGTTACCAGAGCGAGGAAATGAAAATAGTAAATAATATTTAATATCTTCATTTCCTCTTTCTGGTAACAGGCAAAAGATCTTTTAGTGAAGATCTGATAAGTAATTTTGGAGCTTTTAGTAATAATTAAATAATGGTGGTCTTTAAATAAGTCAATTTTTAGAGACGAGATGACAAGATTTGTTTAAGTGCCTAAGCGATTTATTTCAACATATTGTTCTGTTTTTTAACGAGGCTAAATACTTAAATGTCATATTAAATAATTAGACCTGTAGTTAATTTCTTTGACAATTACACTAGTAATTATATGAGGTCAATTTAGTCAGTCAAATTACTGTCTCCCAAAAAATATATTTTTTATTTTTTTATTCTTTTTATATATTTTTAATATAAACAATAAGGTATATCGCGACGTTGAGTTCCGCCACTCAGCACGCAATGCATAAATTCGGCGGAAGGCGAGGAACGGAAGTCTTAAAGGAAGGGAGTGTCTTCAGATACTAGGTTCACAGGTTTCCTCTGTCTACCCTGCTATATGTGAGATACAGTGTGAAGTTAAAAATATATATATTTTTTTAACTTCACGCTGTATCCCGCATATAGGTAGCAGGGTAGGCAGAGGGAATCAGAGAACCTAGTGTTAAGACACTCCATTCTCTTTCATCAATTCTGTTCCCCACTTTCCGCCGAATTGAAGCATTGCGTGTTGAGTGGCCGAACTCAACGCCGTGCTTTGCCTTGTTACCAAGCCCAAGAAATTAAAATACTAAATTTTACATTTCCTGGAGTGGGAATCGAACCCACAACCTGTCGCGTTTACAGTTGCATGCTTGTGCCTCTGCGCCACGACAGGCGAAAATAAACATTAATTTACATATTATAAAAATCTTTTTTTTCTTTAATAAAAATATAATTATCTTATTCTAAGAGACAAAACAATATACTATGGTACATATCTGGTTGAGAACATATGGCGTACAATAGTGGGGATCGGTGAAAATTTTAAAAAGGTAAACCGTTATATTTTGTGAAGCCGGTATATTTAAGGATGGCCTTGTTTTCAAACTCACTCTAAATTTTCCTGTCCCTTTTTATTTGGTATCCCATAAGGGTACTGCTAATAAATTCACCTATAATTTTTGTAATTAACAAAAGTAAATCGGTGGGAAGCGTGTTATATGGACGTCTCACCACTAGCATACAATATGATATTGAAATTGAAATGAACTATTTAATAATATTTCTTTAAATTTATTTTACTTTAAAATAAGACTCAATTGGGAATTTAAATTTCTTCTTTTTAAACGTGGTCGTAAAAAATTTAAAAAAACCATATTTTTTATACCCCAATAATTATTATGATAAAAAATATTTTTATTAATTAAATATAAATATAATATATTTATTTATTTAAAGTGAACTTTAAACCATAACCTAGTAGGAAACAATCTAAAATAGAAACTAGTTTTTTTTTTTTTATGGATAACTGATGGCAAACGAGCAGAAGGACCACCTGATGGTAAGTGGTTACCTTCGCCCATGAACATCTACAACACCAGAGGCGTTGTAGATGCGTTGCTAACCTAGAGGATACAAATGGAAGGGGAGGACAATGTAGTAGTCCGCTATCGAAACCACTACATTTTAGGGAAAAGATGGGTGGGATAGGGGAAAACCTGGCTTACATGCCATCGAACCGCAACACATCATAAGATATTTGGCGGTTCGTCTTTGACATGATAGTGGTCGCGAGCCAGACGGAGGACGAACCTCCTACCACCAAACAAAAGAAACTAGTATAACTAGTTTCCTTAAATAATTTTATTTACTTATTTATTTAGTCCACACTACTATAACATTCAAGGTAAAAACATAAAGTCATTAAATTTTTATCGTGCAATTACTTAGGCCGGCGAAACTACTGAATTATAATTAATTATTCAAAATTACATTAAATTAGTAAATATTGTTATGTTACAGTTATAATACGTAAAAAACGTTTGTCGGTATGTTTTACACAATCAATTCTAGTTTTTTGTGGATTTTAAGCAGATTTTTTTTTTTGAGTTGCCAACATAGTATTTTTAAAAAATATGCTTGACATCTAACTGTATTTATTATTAATTTTAATGTTGTTTAGCTATATATTTTTTGTAACCATTTTTAAAAAGTCTAAAGTCTATAGAACAAAATTCAAGTCATTATTACATAATATTTACTTCATATTACTTACGGCAAATAAAAAAAGGAAAAAAGAACAGATATATTAGAAATAGACGCTATTTTGATAAGCAATGTACAATATAAGATAATAGTTTCAGGGCAATAATTAAATTTTAAAAATATTTACGTCTCTCAGCTCCAGTAAGACTAAACGCGGCGTTAGGTTCCGCCATTCAACACGTGGAGAACGAAGTGACACATGTGTAAATAATGTGTAAAGCTATAAAAATATAGGCAATTTGCTAAATGACTATTTTAAAAGTACAACTGCAACTCAGTGATAGGAATTGAAAAGATCTTTAATTCACCTCAGTATACGTGTAGTGCTCGAATTGATCGGACCTTTCATATTTACTTACGTAAAAAAAAAAAAAAGTGAAAATATAATTTAATATTTGTGTTTTTTTCAAATTGTGGTTTTTTGTAAGTATTTCTGTAAATATTTATTTTTTTTATATCGATATTGTACAGTAAGTGAAAATTATTTTTAAGTCATTTAAAACATTTTTTTTTTTTTAATTTTCCCGCCTAAATTATTAATTTTTTATTTTAAAATGCATCTACCTGCCCATCTTACAGGTGAATTAAAAAATTAATTACATTTTTCGATAAGCGCGACGGTTGTAGGTTCGATACTCACTCGAGAAAATGATTATATTGAAATTATTTTCATTTCCCATTCTATAAAAAAAATTAATTGTTAACAAAATAAAAAAAAATTACAATATTTAAAATTAAACCAATTTTTAATTTTAGGTTCATCCTTTCTCTGAAATCCATAACGGAGAGATATTACACAATACTATAGGGTCAAAATTTTAAAAAGTATTTTTTTTTTAATTTCACGCTTTTATTTTTAAAGTAAATATTAACATTCGTTTATTTCGCCTGACGTGGCGCAGAGGTACAAGCGTGCGACTGTAAACGCGTCAGGTTGAGGGTTCGATTCCTACTCGAGAAAATGGAATTTTTCATTTCCCGAGTATGGTAACAAGGCAAAGCGCGGCGTTGAGTTCCACCACTCAACACGCAATGCTTCAATTCAGCGGAAAGTGGTGAACGAAGTGTCTTAACACTAGGTTCCCTCTGCCTACCCTGCTATATGCGGGTTACAGCGTGAAGCTATTGTATGTATGTAACATTCGTTTATTTACAAATTACATAACTTGTTAAACGTGTTACTTCTTTACGATATGCCTATTTGTGAC
>JAKGSA010000563.1:148132-191706 GCA_033558755.1 Philaethria dido
TAGGCTAAGCGTGTCACGATAGCATCTTGACATTGATATATATTACCTTAAAAATACTGTCATTTGTTTAAGTCACAATGACATTCAATTTGAATTTATTAAATTTATACTTAGGCCTCTTCTCTATTAATATGCTTTTATTAGCTTATTTTATAACTATCAATGCAAGAAAATCCTGCACCGCTACTCGCTCATTTTTTTGTAGCTTTATCAGGGTAGTCAGAAACAATGTTAAGGCACGATACTCCGTTCTCTTTCCGCCCGAATTCGATATATTTCGAAGTTTTAATTGAGTGGCAGAACTCAACAACTTTTTCTTACCTAAGTAGGGTTTCATTTCCCAACATAACAGTGTTGTTGGAAAAAAGAATCTGTTTCCTATTTCCGAATTCTTGATATTGCGTGTTAAGTAGCGGAACTCAACGCCGCGCTTTGTGGCGGAAAAATGAAAATAGTTTTAGCCCTTAAATGCATGATTTTCCTCTTGAAAAAAATATATCTTGTAGATATGTACATTCTAATAAAAAAATATAGTATTTTTATACTTTTTATACTATATTATTAAAAAACCTTGTTGCAGATATACAATATCATGCATTTACTAGACATTAATTACATACGAGTATGGAGCCGTGTTAGTGGTATGTAGCAGTTTTACGTCAATATGCATTGATCCCACGCCCTTCCACTGCATCACGATGGCTATTGCTTGCCGAGTTGCAATAAAAAATTATATGTGTCCAGATCCGATAATAATTGATGAATTATCATCGGATCTGGACACATGTATAAATTTTTATTGCAACTTTTCAAGCCGCTTCGCCGCGTTGCTTTAGTTTCTTTTTAGTTTCTTATATTACTATTTAAAGTGAACTGTATTACCTAAATAATATTTATTTAGTACTAAAAGGCAGCTTTAATATTTTGGAAACTTAGGAGTTACATACTTATAAATTGTAATAATCTAAGAAAAGAGGCGTTTGTGGCGCAGTATGACAGCTTAACTGTCAACGCCATTAATTGTTAGTAACTTTCCCATTTGGGGACATGATTATATTCAAATTATTTCCATTTCCACATTCTCTCCATTGTTCCGAAAATTTGTTTTCGGTATTTTAACATTAGATTCTCTTTGTCTACCATACTATGCGGAATAAAGCGTCAAATTAAAAAGTGATTCGAGATAACCATATAAGGATAATTACTTTATGATTGACAATTATCTTTAATATTTAAAGTACCATAATAATAATATTAAATGTCATTAAATTCATATTATTATATAATTATATGACTTATCTGTAAACAGCACTCAATACAAAATGTCAACAGTTGCATTTGACATTCTTTAAATATAAAATTATATTATACGGTGTTGGCAACTCCGAAAACGCATAAATATTTTAACGTAGCGAAACTCGAATCCCCGCCTCTTGGAAACCATCGAAGTGGTCTAACCGCTAAGCCATACGTTCTTATACAAGATGCGCGGGTTCGTGTCCCGCTTAGTTTTAATTTTTATACGTTTTCTAATTTTGTGATTAATACTTTAGAAATATTTAAAAAAGACAGAATAGTTTTGTTTCTATCTTTCATCTATCTATATTAGTGCTTACAAAATCACTTTTCACTTAATATCAAAATATTTTTTTTATACATTGTCATATACTTTTTATGCTATACTGCAATAAAAAAAAACTACATCACCCAAAAATCGAACCTAAGATTGGTCTTGAACCAGTAAACAAGTAATATGGATGCTGGACAACCTTGCACGATTACAAGGCTAACAAAAAACATTAAATTAAATGATACAAAAATATTTCAATCCTAATTGGGAATTCTTAAGTTTTTGCTTATGTATCGTTTTTTATTTGATTAAACAAAGTAGAAGAGTTCTGAAGAATGTTTTAACACTATTTAAAAGCGGAGAGTGGAGGAATGTGCCACTAGTACTAAGAATCATTAAGCAGAAGAAAAGATTTAATTTGTTTTTTTTTTTAGAACTTCTTTATCTTTGTAATATCACTTTTGACGGAGTGGTCGTGGTCGTCAGTTAAGGGCTTGTGGTACGCCTCACAATACAACACCCTTCTTCACGGATGGCTGCCTTCCGGGTGTACCCATAGAGGGGGCTATTCTTGGCAGCCCTCACCTGATCAGTTCATCGTTATGACAAGGCTGCACAGAGGTGTGGTGTCCATACAACTCGGTTCCCAGCGGCTTGCCTAAAAAAAAAAGAAAGGTCACCAGAAAAACGTGGACTTAAAATTATAATTGAGTTTGCAAAACAACAAGAATTTTGGGCATAAAATTGCAAATAAAACAAGATCTTAGAGACCTGAAAAAAAAGGTCATCGTCAAAATTCCACAGTGAAATTACCACATACCTTCATATCCTATACTGGCTTCCCTAAATACACTGGCTTGTCTAAAAATTACTAGCTTCCCTAAATATACCCTTCCTTATATGTAACGGCTTCCCTAAATATGCATTGGCTTCTCTAAATTTACCGGCTTGCCTAACTAAAATTTTCACCCCTCCATTGCGAGGCTGTCTATGGTGTCATTTCTTTGGCGAAGAGTGTTAGAAGAAAGTGAGATTCCGAATTATGAATACAAATCGAGCAGTAGCTAATTAACGAAAAAAAAAAATGTTTGATTTAATTTTTCTCAAACAAAATTACCAAATTATTCTGGCCTTTTTTTAGTTTCACGCTGTATCCCGCATATACCACGGTAGGCAGAGGGAACCTGAGAACCTAGTGTTAGACACTCCGTTCTGTTCCCCATTTATTTCTCTTATTATGTCAAAATATATAAAATGGATATTGACTAATTTTGAAAATATTAAATTAAACGTACATTACTATAATAAATCACTTAAGCGTAAAAAAGTATAATTTTTAATTTATTTATGTAATATGGTTACATTTTAGCTTAACATTGTAGGCATCACGTACATAAATACAAGGAAAAAGAAAAATACAAATATATATTCTGTTGATATTCAAGAACATCGAGAGGAAACTGTTTCATTTCTTCTATGTACTACATATAAGGTTATTATCTAGTGAAATAAAAAAAATCGATTAGGTACGTTACGTTAGACCGGACTTTTTTTTATTTCGGATATTTTTATCATGTTTCCTGCCTACTAAAATGCATAAACGTTCACCTCTACTGCCCTATCTTCTCTCTCGAGGTTTGATCTTTTCATATGGCGTTTCGAGTGAGAGAGTTGAGCACTCTTCTCTCTCTGACTAACACTTACGAGCCCACCATCACTGGGCTATTTTTCATCTACCGTATAATACTTACAATTTCCATCAAAACAAATACTAAATTATTAAATATGGTAACATTATTTAAAAAAGCGGATCATGTCCGGCTAAAGCCAGACAGATGGTAACTGTATACACATATGATTATACATTATTAAAAAAAACTTCCTATCCACTTCCACTCCACTTGTCCAGTCTAATTGGCTGTGTATAACTCGTTTAGTTCAGTCCCCACTGGATGGAATAATTATATTAAATTATATAACGCAACAGCTTATGGGTTTGATTTCCACACCAGGAAATGAAAATATTAGATAATATTTAGTATTTTCATTTCCTCGCTCTGGTAACACGGCGTTGAGTTCCACCACTTTGCACGCAATGCCTCAATTCGGCGGAAAGTGGGGGACGGAAAGAGAACGGCGTGTCTTAACACTAGGTTCTTAGGTTACCTCTGCCTACAATGTTATTGCGGGATACAGCGGGAAGCTAAAAAATATATATAAATTATGCAACTCTGTTAAGATACAGCGCGGCGTTAACATCCGCCAACTGGAGAATATATCTTGACACTAGGTTTTCTCTGCTTTGCGAAAGTGTGAAGCTAAAAAGCTATTCTTTAACTTGCTGTGTTGTAAGTAGCCTAAGTAGTCTAACTGTATATGTAGTCATGTCTGGATTTGAACCTCACCTCACCCTAGATTTCTCATCCATTACTAAATAACTGACACACGAAATACATGCAAAACTACCTCACGTAGAAAGCAGAAAATTGGTATTTAAGCTCCATGGGGAATGTAGGGGAGCACTAAGAGTGAATTTCCCGACATTCCTACGAAACGAAAAGGCAATTTTAGATTTTATAGTCGTAAAGAAAGACAATGGATACAACTAGTTCCATGTATAACGAGATAGACCGCTACTTACTTAGTTATTTAAAACGAGTTGTCATTAGCAACGTCGTTAACGCGGACTTTATAACCCTCGTCATACTATATATATACCTACCTATACCTTTAGTGTTAGTGTAAGAATTTAAAAAAAATATTTTAAGGGTTTTCTTCAATTGTAAGTGTCTGCTGTGGTAACCTAAGAAAACCTAGTGTCAAGTAGTAGTGGGCGATATAAATCGATATTTCAAAAAATATCGATTCAAGTACGCGATATATCGCTTCAATCCGATATTATCGAATCATTTAGTATCGAATGTATTATCGATATATTTCATCCGATACATAAAATATAATGACTATAAAATACAGTTCCCAACCAGTCCATACAACACGGTTCCTACCGGCTTGACTAACTTTTTAAAGTATAAGTATGAGACCTAAAAAAAAAGTCGCCAGGAATCGAGGCATTGCGTCCTAAATGGCGAAAACTCAAAGCTTTTTTTTTTTATTTTAATTTCTTTTTATTTTTATTAAAAAATATCCTACATCCTTTTTAATACCTCTAAGAATATATATACAAAGTTTCATAACAATCGGTTGAGAGGTTTAGGCGTAAACCCGTAACAAACAAACTTACATTCACAATTATAATATTAGTAAAGATTACTTACACAGATCACCATTTAAAGTAACACGAGTATGCGAAAACGTTATCTCATTAGGTTAGGGACAACTTGTTTAATTTAGTTCCAGATTGCATATTCCATACATGTTGAGCGACAAGGCTAGTTAATTACATTGAAAAACTGTCATTCGTATACTCAATTTGAACACAGATAGGTTTCGTAAGTTACGTTTTTGGCCGACTTTAAAAATATTGGGTGAAACAATTTTAGTGATTTTTTTTATATCAACGCTTGTCGTGGCGCAGAGGCATTAGGGTGTGTTTGTAAACGCGACAGTTTGTGGGTTCGATTCCCACTCCAGGAAATGGAATTTTTCATTTTCTGGGTTCGGTATAAAGGCAAAGCGAGCGTTGAGTTCCGCCTCTCAGTACGCAATGCTTCAATTCTGCGGAAAGTTGGGAACGGAGTGTCTTAACACTAGGTCCCCTCTGCCTACCCTGCTGCATGCGGGATACAGCGTGAAGCTATGTGTTTTATATCATAGCTAGTGTTCTTTTGGTTCTATTTAAATTTAGTTAAGGTCTGAGGAGTAGTTTTTGAGTTATGCGTAATAAGTGCTTTTTTGCTAAAATTTTAAATTGTGTTTATTACTTTTAATGATAAAAGGGCAAGTCTTCAGTTATTAAAATAAAATAATTCCAAAAATATATGTATATATTTCGTAAGAATTTGTAATAAAGTTAAAAAAGAAAATATATTTAAACAAAAATTACTTTACTTAAATATATTGATCTGAAGTTACTGTGCTAAAAATATTTATTTAAGATAAATGAGTTCGCTTTAATATTTCATATATTTATATTGCGTTAATCACTGTTTTTTTAATTGTAAATATTTTTACAGGCAAAAAAAATGTTACTCAAAATAGTTACTCTCGAATTCCACCGGAAATCTGCAAACAGAATGTCTTTACACTAGGTTCTTTCTGACTATGAATAAAGCGTGATGCTGCTAATAAATATATACTGTAATATATTCTGTATACACATATACTGCAATACAACCATAAGAATACCTGTTCCATTAAAAATTCCCGCAAAGACATCTCATTCCACATACCGTAAATAGCCCACACCTGTTTATAGGGCTGCCATCTTGTGAAATAGCAGAAGCCTGATTTTGCGTTACATTAGGCTGGTAATTTTTTTAGCTCTTAAGTTTTCCGATTCCGCTGAATTGAAGCATTTTCATTTCCTCGCTCTGGTAACAAGGCAAAGCGCGGCGTTGAGTTCCGCCAAACAATGCCTTAATTCGGCGGAGTGTAGGAAACGGAAATCTCAAGAGAACGAAATGTTTTAACACTAGGTTCTCAGGTTCCCTCTGCCTACCCTGTTATGTGTAATACAGCGTGAAGCTAAAAAAATCGACCTAAAAGCCAAACATTTCCGGCTAAAATCGGACACATGGCAACCTTACCCGCACCGCCTTATTTAAAATTACAAAGTAGGAATATCTACTTTTTACTTAAGTAAAACGCAAGCAAAGTAGCTAAAAAGATAACATATTTTAAAAGGCGAAACAATATTAATTTAATTAACCATTAAAGTGTCGTTAAGGTGAGTGACTTTAAGGTGTCAATGTTCATACGTTTTAAATCTTATTATCACTTAAAGTGCCATTTCCACACTTAGTAGAATGATAAAAATATGTTTTTATAGCTTTAAGGTATCTCGTATAGCAAAGTAGTACAGTAAAGTTAAAGATAAGCTAACCTAGTGTTAAGACACTACATTTCTCCGTTCTCCGCTTCAAATCACTAGAACGGAAAAATGAAAATAATTTCAAACACACAACCAATCAGTCGCTATTCTTGTCACGAGAAAAATACTTATAATACACGCGGCGTTGAGTTCCGCCACTCAACACGCAATGCCTCAATTCGGCGGAAAGTGGGAAACGGAATTGTTGAAAGAGAATGGAGTGTCTTAACACTAGGTTCTCTGGTTCCCTCTGCCTACCCTGCTATATGCGGGTTACAGCGTGAAGTTAAAAAAAAAAGAAAAAGAATATATCAAAATTTTAAATCTTTCTCACTATATGACTTACCCACTGACTTTGTTTTCGTATGTATTTATGTAGCCAGATATAGTTCGCCATTTGTTCCCTAAGAATTACATTTAAATTTTAATGTTGTAGATATATTTTTTTCCTCTAATTTAACCTTCCTACAAGGTCCATACCCCATATATTTTTAAAAACCATAACTTTACAAGGCAGAGATATGTTTATAATTTAAATTTAAACCCTTGCCCGCAGCCGCGGTATTGGCTTGCGAATTAGAGATATTATGTGACAAGTGGTAAAATGAAGCGCAACCTTAAATGCCACCAATCAACACGCAATGACTCATGGAGAAAAGAGGGTCTTGACACTAGGTTCGCTTACGCCGCTAAAGAAAAATCGTAATTTTTTTTTACATAAAGCAGCTTTACGCTTTATCCTGTACAGCCAAGTGGTCTTTTCTCTGACCACCTTGTGTCAAATGTCACAGAGAAGTAGTCATTCCGATCGCATCTTTCCGCCCGGATTTGAGACATGGCGTGTGAAATAGTGGAACTCAACACTGCGCTTTGTCTTGCGAGACCTAAGAAATATATTTTTTTTATATTATCATCACACCACTGCTACGGATTCGTTATTAATAATCTTTAGTTCTTATCTTATGAGGTTACTTCAAAGCAATTGAGAGATACTTGTAGCATACGCAGAACCTGATTCACTTGATGGTTCAATGAACTTTTGACATTATACGTCTAATCATTTAGATTTGGTACGCACTCTTACCTCACAGGTATATGAAGTATCTTCTGCGTTTGCGCGTTTCATACATACATAGTTTAACGCTGTATCCCGCATATAGCAAGGTAGGTAGAAGTAACCTAGTGTTAAGACACTCCGTTCCCCACTTTCCGCCGAATCGAGGCATTGCGTGCTGAGTGGTGGAACTCAACGCCGCACTTTGCCTTGTTACCAAACCCAGGAAATGAAAAAATCCATTTCCTTGTTGTGCGGTGACAATAAAGATTCTATTTTTTTAATAAATTAATATTTTAACTAGAAAAAACTACTTCAAATAAAAAGCACTTAAAAATAATATTATTAAGTATATTTATATACTCAACGTGCAATGCCTCAAATTTGAAGGAAAGTGGGAACGGAGAACGGGAACGGAGTGTCTTAACACTAGGAACTCAGGTTCCCTCTAGCTACCCTGCTATATGCGGGATACAGTGTGAAGCTACAGAGACCATATGACTATTGCGTAGTAAATTTTCTATTTCATTCTCTTGCCGACATATTCCTACATGTGTTACCTACATATGTAATTATGTCGGCAAGATAATTCGATAGTTATTCATCGCCAGCATAATTCGATAGTGAAATTGCTATAAAAAACTAAATAACCTATATCGATATCCATATATTTCTAAATATACCGGCTTTACTAAATCCATACCTTATCTTTTTAAAATTTTCACCCCCCCGCCACTATTGACTGCCCTGATATTGCGGGATAAGACGTGAACCTGTTTTTACTGTTATGAAATATTAGGAATTACTCAATGCAAATAATTATACATGCTCTTCATATATACGTAGTAACAATTAATGAAATTCATACAAAAATAATGTTTATTACACGAACTGTGTTATTACATAGTAATATAATGGTCAAAATTTCACATAATAATTACTTAGGCCTATTTAAAATGTTACTTAACTCATAGTGAACGAAATTTATGAGCGATCGATCTTTACTGACGTAACTTCATGTACGAACGTTTTGTAATGATTTGGAAATTATATCTTTTCTATCTCTCATTTTTAATGGTAGCGAAAATTTGTGCTAAACCATAGATATTGCCCGTTTGATGGCGGAACTCAACGCCGTTCTCTTGTCTAGCTAAACTGGGAAAAGAAAAATATTTTTAGTAAATAAATATTTTGTTACTGATATATGGTTTCAATTTTTCGCTAAATATATCTAAAGAGGCTGCCGTGGTACAGTGGAAAATAGTTTGACTGTAAACTTCGTGGTTATCGGTTCTATCCCACTCGGGGAATTTTTATTTTATTTTTTTTCATTTTTTTTATAAATTCACGTTGTATTCAGCACATAGCAGGGTAGGCAGAAAGAACCAGAGAACTTAATGAGAATTTTATTCTCCGTTCTCTTTTAACATTTCCGTTGCACACTTTCCGCCGAATTGAGACATTGCGTGCTGAGTAGCGGAACTCAACGCTGCGCTTTGCCTTATTATATTTAAATTATTTTCATTTCACCATTTCGGTCTGCCTCAATTCGGCGGAAAGTGGGGAACGGAGTATCTTAGCACTTGGTTCCCTCTGCCTACCCTGCTATATGCGGGATACAGCGTGAAGCTATGTATGTATGTATGCACTACTCCGGTAAGACAAAGCAAGGCATAGTGTTCCAATACTCAATACACAATATCCAAAGTTCGGGAAGATTGAAATAAAGAACGGAGTGTCTTAACACTAGGTTCTCTACCCCGTTAAATGGAATCAAGTATAAAACTGTTTTTAATTTTCCTTATGTGAACCCATACCTGCTTCATTAGGCACGTTTTCACTGAGCTATGACGGCGTTACACAAAATAGGCTTTTTAATTAATTTCCTATTACGTTATTTTATGGCATATGATTTCCATATATATTATTCTGATTGACGTATATCGGTTACTTTTGGCTCCATGTTCTTGACCCAAGTTGCTTAACAGATACTTTATACAAACGTAACTTAAGGTTTCGTCATACAAATCATTTTATTGTTATTACAAGGCGGAATAATTGTTTTATGAATATAAAATGCTGGGAAATGGCATATTAAATAAGTTTGACTTCATTTTCCGACTGAATTCGAAAATTTGCGTGTTAAGTGACGGAACTCAACGCTGTACCTTGTCTCACTAGAGAGAAAAAATGAAAATGACTTATATGTAATCATTCTTTGAATGGGAATCAAACCCAGTTGCAACCTCGTTTACAGTCAAAGGGTGCCTCACTGCAACATGATGCCCTTTAGGGCTTTTGCTTGAATTGATATCTTTTTAGTTCGATATATAACAATAGATTCCGTCCTTCTCTGTTTTCCTTAACCTTTTTTGGTGTAACCCTGAATACTAATAGTAATAATAGTAAGACGTATAAAGACAATTAAGTAAATAAAAAATAAAGGTTATTCTGGTGCAGTGAGACCTAATTCGATTATAAGCACGAATAGTTAGGGGTTCGATGTCCACTCGGTGAAATGATAATATTATCATGCAAGAGAAAGCGCGGCGTTGATTTCCGCCACTCAACACATTATTCTTTTTTAGCATCACGGTGTATCCCGCATAAAGGATAGTAGGAAGAGGGAAACTGAGAACCTAGTGTTCAGACACTCCGTTCCCCACTTTCCGCCGATTTGAGGCATTGTGTGTTGAGTGGCGGAACTCAACACCGCGCTTGAGACATAATGTCTCGATAGAAAACGGGAAACGGAGAATGGAGTATCTTAACACTAGGTTCTCTCTGATTATCCTGCTATATAAGTAAAATGCCTGAACCTGCAAAATAAAAAAAAAATATATATTCACGGTCATATAATTTATGTTCATACAGTTTTGAATTTAAGTAATAAAGTTTCACCTGGCATGTTTTCGAAATACTCTGACATGATAATTATATTAACTGACAGACGAATGCCACCTGAATGTTCGTAAACTAATTAAAATATATATTTTTTTTTTAACTTCACGCTGTATCCCGCATATAGCAGGGTAGGCAGAGGGAACCTGAGAACCTAGTGTTAAGACACTCCGTTCTCTTACAACAATTCCGTTCCCCACTTTCCGCCAAATTGAGGCACTGCGTGTTGAGTTAAAATATTTGTAAATAAATATTGCGTATTACTTAATATTATTTAATATTTTCATTGGAGTGGGAATCGAATCCGCAACCTGTCGCGTTTACAGTCGCATGCTTGCGCCACGACAGGTAACTGTAATTTAAATTCATTTATTCGATTTGATTTCCACCACTCAACACTCATTGTTTTCAATTCGGATGATAAGAAGAGAATGGAGTGTCTTAACACTATGTTACCTTTACCTACCCTACCTTGGCATGCGGGATAAAACATGAAGCTAAAAAAAATATTAATATAATATTTTTTGTTACCATTTTCCATGACACGTCAATTATGGAAAGAGCCTTGGTGATTATTAATTTGGATATTCTTTTATTTGCACTCGTTACCCTTGACTCTATATAACTTACTTTAAAGGGAAATTGAAAAAATTGAAATTGCTAATATAAATATTAATATTTAGGAATCATTGTTAACAAAACTTTAACGTTAGACAGGCGATATTTAAAATGGATAATGGTCGTATGTTTGAATCTCCAAGATCTACCTTTGACCTCACTAGATCCTATCGTTTGTTCCCCAGAGTTTTTATTTTTAATTGGGATTGAATGAATATTTGCTTGTGATAATACACTTATTTTATATGACACATTTCTCAATTAATTTTGGCATTTTTTTTGTTTCTGACCGTACTTGTGTTGGATGATACACAATGATTATATGTGAATTCCACTAGTAAAAAATTACTTTATTTAAAATATTTTTATTTACTCACTTTAGTACAGCGGAAAAATAATGCATAAGAAATAAAAAGGAAAACTCTAATTTTTTTTTATATTTATTCTGATCACTACGGACACGTGGTCCGTAACTTTTGTCAACTTTCACTACATTTTCATATCACTTAACTAAGCTTAGGAAATAAGATATTTTTTTCCAAAGAGAGTCCAAGTAACGTTTAAATGTTAATAATATTTTTTTTTCAGATTAACAATGAATCGATAGCAAAACCAAAAAATGGTTCACATAACAATAACACAGTCCTCCCAAATCAAGAAGGAAGACGGGCTAGCTAACTTAATCGGGCACTTCGGCAAGTGGCAATGTATACTTCTCTTAACAATCTCCTTAGTGAAGTTATCCTCAGGATGGGTCCAAATGACGATCATATTTTTGACCCCAAAATTGACTTTTTGGTGCAAAACTTTCGAAAATTCGACCATGATTGGGGAAAATATGACATGTTATGGGGACTGTATGGAGTATGAGTATGATCCGTCCCCTTTCAGTAACACTATCATATCGGAGTGGGACCTCGTGTGTGACAGGAGCTGGCTGGCGAGCTTCACGCAAATGGTTCTGCAGTTTGGTATACTGCTGGGTAGTATATTGTTTGGATTCTTGTCTGATAGGTAAGTATCCACACTTGTATTCAGATATTAAGATATTAGTTATGAGATCTTAACTAAATTTAAACCACATCGAAAACACCAATAAAAAAAGGATCATAATATTAAATAAATCAGTAAAAAGTTATGAGGTAACACGAAATAAAGCAGTCGAATTGTGACTTCACCGTTTTTATGAAGTCAGTTAAAAGCTGTTGAGATTAAATTCTATTCATTCAAATACCTATTTTAAATATATGCATAGTTCAATAGGGGAGATTTTTTTAGTTGTGGTCAGCACTATCTACTTTGCAAAAGTTGGAAATGTCTATTAAAAAATGCAGACCACATACAAAATACACCAAAAGACGTACTTGTCAATGAATTTTCATACAAATTTGTTGCAAAACAAAAACTAATTACTAATATTATAACATATTGTGTAATGCTATTAAAACTTAACTAGCATTAACTTACTCAATAGTAGTCAGTAACTGTTACTCAATTTAAATATATAAGAAAACAGGTATTTTGTATTTCCATACATTTAGGCCTATTAGTTATTTTCGAATTATATAAGTAACATACATACATACATACATAGCTTCACGCTGTATCCCGCATATAGCAGAGTAGGCAGAGGGAACTTAGTGTTAAGACACTCCGTTCCCCACTTTCCACAAAATTGAGGCATTGCATGCTGAGTGGCGGAACTCAACGCCGCTAAGTAAGATAAATTGATAAATGTTAAATTTAGTAATTTAACCTCTACCGAGTGATTGTAAATACGACAGGTTGTGGGTTCGATTCCCACGCCAGGTAATGAAAATATTAAATAACATTTAGTATTTTCAAATCCTCGCTCTGGTAATAAAGGCGGCGTTGAGTTACGACCCTCAGCACGAAATGCCTCAATTCGCCGCAAAGTGGGAAATCGAAATCTTATGAGAACGGAGTGTCTTAATGTTAGTTTCTCAGGTTCCCTCTGCCTACCCTGCTATGTGCGGGATACAGCGTGAAGGTTAAAAAGAAATTAAATAATAAAGAATATTTAAAAAGACCCAATTTTTTTAAAATATTTCCGCAACTTTGAACTATTAGCTATTTTCGAAATGTAATCGAGATAAGAAACGACTTCGAGTACTTGGATCGTTTACAAGAGACGTAGATTCGAGTACTGCAACGTTAAAATTGTATATTTAACAAAAAATGTTATTTTTATCCTAAGTATGTCTAAATGACACTAAAAATATTTTAAAAAGATAATACTATACGAGTATAATTAATTCAAAGGCTTTATTAGATTGTACTATCTTTTTTTATTATTTTTACATATTCCATTTCGCGGTTGGTAAAGGAAACCTACTAAATAATTTTACAGTTTTCGTCTATGTCTCTATTATTGCTTGTTACTTTATTCCGGAATTTAACGCCGCATTTTCTCTGAGCACGGAGAATTTAGATGATTCGCCTGTCGTGGCGCAGAGGAACAAGCGTGCGACTGTAAACGCGACGGGTTGTGGGTTCGATTCCCACTCCAGGAAATGTAAAATTTAGCATTTTCATTTCTTAGATTTGGTAACAAGACAAAGCGCGGCGTTGATTTCCGCCACTCAACACGCATGCCTCAATTCGGCGGAAAGTGGGGAACGGAATTGTTGAAAGAGAATGGAGTGTCTTAACACTAGGTTCTCAGGTTCCCTCTGCCTACCCTGCTATATGCGGGTTACAGCGTGAAGTTAAAAAAAAAATCTTTATTTTTTTTTTTAATCAAAATAATGTCAATTGTACCACAACTGGGTGTATAAAGTAAAACATAGTTTTTTAAGTTTTAAAAAATAAACAAATTAACCTAACCCTCTTTTTTAATTCATAACAAATTTAAACCTAAAACATATCTAGAAGCGAATATATACATATTTCATTTTTAAAATAATTGCAAAATCATGACGCAAATAATAATTTATCAAAAGAAAATCTTATCACTAAGTAACATCAAATAAATATTAAAAAAACATTGGTACTATAAAAACTTTAACAATAAAATTTTACGTTATAGTTTTTGTTAGAAGATGTTTTCAATATATTTATAAGCTAGGATTCCGTATACAAGAATACTACACAATAATTTAAGACCCTCTTATAATAATCGGCAGGATAGGCAGAGGGCAGACCTGATAATCTAGTATTAAGACTTCATTCCCCACTTGCCGCCGAATTGAGGCGTTGAGTGCTGAGTGGCGGAACTCAACGAACTTTGCCTTGTTACCAAACCCAGGAAATGAAAATACTAAACTTTTACATTTCCTGGAATGGGAATCGAACCCACAACCTGTCGCTTTTACAGTCAAAATTTGTAATTGCTAGCTAGTAGACAAAGATATGCGTTAAAGGCCTCCACTCACAGTATCTAAGTCTTGATTTTTTTGATAGAAATCGGAAAACAGAGTGTGTATTGAAACACTCCACTTCCTCTCCAGTTTTTTCTGCCCTGCTATGTGGAAAGGAAAAAATGAATCTAAACAAAAGGACTATAACTCAAGAGGATATAAAACCTTTAATATACAATTTGGACTCAAACTTGACCTTTTTAATATTTTTTTCTGACTGCACTAATAAAAATTAAATATCACAATCATACATGAAAAAATACTTTTTGTAACAAACGTGACTTGGCACGTGTTTTACCAAACAATTTTTTATGGGTAAATCCAAATTAAAGGGAATGCTTATCATATATTTGTATAAGTTCATCTCCCGCATTACGAGGAGGACAAAAAAGGCTTAGTGTTACGTCACTCCGTTTTTTTGTTTCCTTCGTTTTTAAGTGACTTCATAAAAAAGAAGGGGTTCTCAATTTGACTGTAAAATGTATCTGAGAAGTAGTTTTTGAGCTATTCGTAATATTTTTTTTTGGGTAATTTACATGGAATAGGTTTTCTTTTTTTGTTATAACCTTAGTTATTATTAGAGTAGTAGTAACTATTTATCTCTTAGCTGCAACTACAACAACTGTATATCAAACTCAAGATTAACGCGTCAAAACTGTGCAACTCCAACAAGATGGCTTTGTACTTTTTTAAGAAAATATGTTAGTTAGGCCATCGTGGTTCAGTGGGACAGCGTCTGTCTCTAAACGAAAGTGGTTTTGGATTCGATTAAAATGCGGGGGAACAATTATTATATTTAAATAATTTTCACTTCCATGCTCTTGTAAGACGTGGCATTCAATTGGACCACTCAAATCAATATCTGAAAATCAGGCGAAAATCAGATAACAGAGTGTCTCAATTCGGTGGAAAGTGGGGAACGGGGTGTTTTAACACTAGGTTCCCTCTGCCTACCCGCATCCCTATGCCTGCCATACAGCGTGAAATTATACATTATGATTTCTAATAATATAATTAATATTATGTTTTCATTAATTTCAGATATGGCAGAAAAAACACATTTCTCGTATCAATAACTACGCTAATCATATTCGGATTCGCCGTCTCTTTCGCACCAGATTACATTACATTCACAATCCTAAGATTCTTCTTAGGAGTAGCAACAGCTGGCACTATGGTTGTCTCTTTCGTCATGGTCATGGAGGCAATAGGACCTGAATATCGGGAAATTTGTGGCTGTCTTTTCCAAATACCTTTTACTTTGGGACATATGACTATTCCATTGTTTGCATATTTCTATAGGGACTGGAATGATTATAGCTTAGCCTTGGCAATACCGCCTTTAATATATTTGGGATACTTTTTTGTACTATCAGAATCTCCTAGATGGTTGATAACTACGGGCAAAGTGGATGAAGCGACTAGATTAGTTGAAAAAGCTGCGAAAATGTAAGTATAGTTAGACTCCATATGTAAATGTAATTATAATTAATCTCTTCTGACCCATCTCGCTATGTGGAAAGGGAATGAAACTTAAAAATAAGAATAAATACAAAGAGGATATAAAACCTTTCAATATACGATGGTCATTAAAATTTTCGATTTAATGACCATCGTAACATCGTGGATTTGATTCTGACTCACATTAAAATATTTAAATTATTGTTATGTTTTTCACGTTTCCGGCGTTCCGTCACTTAAGGCGCTGTTTCAAGTTCGGAACGAAGTGTCTTAAAACTTGGGTCTCTCTGAATATCTCATAGTAAAGGGTGTCCCAAAATTAACGCAAGATTTGACTTTGCCGCCATTTGCTATTATATTCATTATTCATTCGCTATAAAAGACTAAAAATGGCATTTTCTATTTAATTCAAATCTTGCGTTAATTTTGGGACACCCTATATAAGATTAAAATACAAAAGAAAATACAAATGAATGTTTGCAGCAAAAAGCGTAAAGCAAAAAGTGATTTATATTACTAGTAAATGTTAAAATTGCTAAATAATTCATTCATAGAAATATATAAAAACAGCTCTCAATAACATTATAATAAGAAAAGTCTCTTCAATGACGTCTATATAATAATAAGTTAGAATATTTTACTTTATTAGAACACCATTATAGCCCAATTGAAAACATAATTATTAGATGCGATGATTATGAATTCAAGATATTTTCCTTAATCTAACAAACCGTGATAATATTACTTAGGTTAGGTTAGGTTTGTCGTAGTTAGATCACTTAAAGGAAAGTGTAGAATGAACATGAGTACTCTGACTACTTATCCTGCAGGAAACAGACACGTTGAAAGATACAATTTAAAGAAAGTCAAAGTTTGAGGTTTAGGAAAAGGAAAAAAAATCATTACGCTTACAGGAAAGTTGTCAGATAGAAGCTAGTGTCAAGTGTCAATATATTCTGCTTGCTGCTCTTTCCATTCGAATTCGTGACTGATTAGTGTGACTGATGAAATGTGATTAGTGGCGGAACTCAACGCCACCCTATGTCTTATCGGAGCGAAAAAATAAACCAATTTTTAATTTAATCACTTCCCCAAGCGGGAATCGAACTCAAAACCAATCATGTTTACATTAAGACGCTACCTAACTACGCCACGTGGCTTCATCATTAAAAATAACTCAAAAATAATAGATTTTTTAAAACTTTTTACAACAATTTAATTCCAGGAATGGTCTTCCAACATCAAAAATAGAAGAAACTTTAAAGCAAATGTCCGAAGACATACAATCTCAGTCTACTAAGTCCAAACCAAATTACTCCAATCTTTTCCAAGGAACGTTACTCTTAAAGACAGTATGTTCTTGTATCCTGTGGCTCATTACTGGTTTCACGTTCTACGGCTTCAACCAGTATATTAGTCAGACGAGTACAGACCCCTTCGTTACTGTAGCCGCAATGGCTGTTATACAGGTTTGCTATTATTTATATTTTATTTGTATTTTAAATACAAGGTTGAAGTTACATGTGTATTTATTAGTGGCAAGGCGTCCATACAACTCTATTTCCACCGGATGCCTAACATTTCAAAATACAAATATGAGACCTAAAAAAAAGCTCACCAGTAAAATATGGAGCTCCAAAACATAAAGTCAAACAAGGTGTGAAAGCTAAAAAGGTCACCAGGAAAATATTGGGCATAAAAATGCAAAAACACAAGCTCGGACATGTTTTTGATCTAAAAGAAAGGTCATTGCCAAAAATTGATAGTGAAATTACTAAATACCTTGACATACTTTATTCCCTAAATTATTGTATACCGGCTTTCCTAAATATGCTTCGGCTTCCCTTAATTTACCAGCTTGCCAAACAAAAATTTTCACTCTCCCTCGCCACTGGTATTTATAATACTAATGTAATGTATTTTTTGGTATATTGCTTTATAGAAATATTGGTTTTCCACACCTTTTCTCCGTATGAACAATAAGTATGTCAAATTTCATATTTCGCAAAAGGAGTCTCCCCAGATTTCCCTTCATATATTGATATAATGATAAAGCCAAAATTAAATAACTCAGATAATTTTTCAACCTCTGACATAACAGATAGTATGATAAAATTCATAGGTGCCATATTTATGAGAAACAAAAGAACTGAATTAAAAAAATGAACTGAACTGAATTTGAAAAGAAAAAAAAAAGTCTACCAAATCACAAAAGAACCATTCATCATTTAATTTATTTTAAATTTATTATTTTATATACATTTCAGGTACCATCAATCCTCATATCAATATTTCTTCTCCAACATTTTGGTCGAAAAGCGACAGTTATGACCTTCTTCACAATCGGAGGACTATGTGTCTTGGCACTCAGTCTGGTACCCGAAGTGTTCTGGATAACGCTCACCTTGGGTTGCGTTGGAGTCAGCTGTGCATCGATTGTGGCCACATGCAACTACATATATACATCAGAACTATTTCCTACGGTGGTCAGAAACATGGGCATGGGAGCTTGTTCCATGTCCATGAGACTGGGTTCCATGGTAGCTCCCTTCATTGCTAATTTAGCTGTTACTCTTCCGTTGCTACCTACTGTTATATTTGGTGTAGCGCCTATAGGAGCTGCCTTAGTTTGTATTCTGTTACCTGAGACTAAGGGAACTGCATTATCTGATAGTATTGATGAGCTTAATGAAACAAAGTAATGATTTGTTAAGTTTAAGTGAAAAAAAAATAGTTTTATGACGATAAGAACTGATGAAATATGAGGAGTTTATTCCATTGCACTCGAGGGCCATTTAAAATTTGCCTCCAAGCGGGTTTCCGCTACGGAGACAATGCAAATAATTTAAAATAGTTATTTCTTATGTGAATTTAAAGGTGATAAGACATATTTTGTCGAAATATTCAATAATTCGATTTTTTTGGTATTATGTTTAACAATACAAAAGTTAATAAAGTAAAAGTTATTAAAATAAAAAATCGACTGGCAAGGCATAATATTTTTATAATTTTGTATTGTATCGAACTGGACCATTGCGGAAATAGGCGATATTTGTAAAAAGCAGGGTATAGTGTATTTGAAAAGATATACATGTTGAACATCACTTACATACTTCATAAACATTGTAACAGTTAATTTTTAATAGTTTTTATAAAATATTGATATAAGCAATAAAATAATTCCTGTTAAATGAAAGTAAAAGAAATTAAACAAACATTGTGATATACTTATGTGATAATTAAATTTAATTAATCATAATATACAACTTACTTATAAATGTTTAAATAAATAACATATAAAAGGATACTTTTTTATTTTCTATATATAGGAGTACTAACTTAATTCGAGGCCTGTCGTGGCGCAGAGGCACAAGCCTGCGACTGTAAACACGACAGGTTGTGGGTTCGATTCCCAATCCAGGAAATGGAAATATTAAATAATATTACGTATTTTCATTTCCTCGCTCTGGTAACTTGGTAAAATACAGCGTTGAGTTCCGCCACTCAGCACGCAATGCCTCCATTCAGTGGAAAGTGAGATACAGTAAAGTCAAAGGAAAAAGGAGTGCCTTAACTCTATGTTGTCTGCCTTCTCTGCTATGTGCGGTATACAGTGTGAAGCTAAAAAATTACAAAAATTTTGTTCATACGTTTCACTGACGTTTTATAATCCTACTAAGTATGACAATTTGTGAGGATGAATGGATGTGTGTTACTCCTACAAGAAAAACCTACTAAACGTAGAACACTTCTTTACAATAACATAGATTATTGGAATAACACAAATTCTATGTTTTGTAAAGATTTTGCGTCATTGGAAATATATAATTAAAAAAGATATCTCGTAGTTTTTCATAAATAATACAATAAATAAATTAAATATTTGTTTATTAAAGTAAATAAATTTAACAACAAACTTTAAAAAAATCTTATATTACTAGCTTATTGAATTATTTATTAAGTGCTCATAAATTATAAGTATCACGTCTATATATTAGTAGTGGGCGATATAAATTGATATTTCAAAAAATATCGATACATGTACGCGATATATCGCTTCAATCCGATATAGTATCGAATGTAATATCGATATATTTCATCCGATATATAAAATATCTTTATCTATCTATCTACAGCGTGTTACAACCCGCATATAGCAGGGTAGGCAGAGGGAACCAGAGAACCTAGTGTTAAGACACTCCATTCTCTTTCAACAATTCCGTTCCCCACTTTCCGCCGAATTGAGGCATTGCGTGTTGAGTGGCGAAACTCAACGCCTCGCTTTGCCTTGTTACCAAACTCAAGAAATGAAAATACCAAATTTTCACGCTTGTGCCTCTGCGCCACGACAAAGTCAGCAGTTTTAGCCAGAAAAATATTGGGTATTAAATTGCAAAAAAAAACAAGCTCTGACATCTTAAACACCTATTTAATATTATAGACTAGATAACAAGTAATTACTTACGATATTTTAAAAATATCGATAATTTTGATTGATATATCGCAAAGTATCGATATAACACTACAATATATTATATCTAAAAAATTTTTTTTACATGAACATCCCTACTATGTATACAAATTAACAATATTTTTGATCTTTACACATCCTGCATATCGCAGAGAGAATCTTAAAACATTTTACTCTACTTTTCGCTGTTATTGAATACATCATTAGTTAAAAGGCGGTACATAACACTGCGATTTGTTTTATCTAATTAATATAACTCAAAATTTAAAATTTCACCTAAGGTATCGGATCTAAGAGGTACTGCCTTACTGCACGACAATGACATAATTGTCGATTTACAACCATTGGAAACCTTAATATTATCAAGTGTTTGATTCATTGACGAGTGACACAAAAAATACAATATAAAATTTAAGAAGAAAGTAAGGCGTTGAGTTGCGCTGATAAACAAACAATGTCCAGATTTTCAGCGGAAAGCAGAGAACGGAATATCTTGACACTAAGTACTCTCTGAATACCGTGCTACCCTACTTTATAACCTATTTATCATTAAATTTATAACAATCACAAATAAATAACATACACATAAACCGTAAAGTTAACTGTCTTCCGTCTCCTTAAGACTATCAGGCAACGCAGTGCCCTTCGTCTCAGGCAGCAACAAACAAACCAAAGCCGCCAATATAGGAGCCAAACCAAAAATGACGGTAGGAAGCCAAGGAACCGTTAAAGATAAGTTAGCAATGAACGGAGCTACCATAGAACCGATTCTCATCGAAGTAGAACAGGCTCCGACACCCATGTTTCTTACCACTGTTGGAAATATTTCTGAGGAATATATATAAATACATGCACCTACTATGGTAGCGCAACTGACTCCTATACAACCTAAGGTTAAGGTTAGCCAGAATATGTCTGGCACTACGCCTAAAGCTAAAACACATATACCTCCTATCGTCAGGAAGGATATGATGGCTGATTTACGTCCGAAATACCGTAAGATCCAAATTGAAAGAAGATTTGCTGGTATCTGAAAATAGAATAGGAAGTTTATTGGAATTATACATACATACATACATACATAGCTTCACGCTGTATCCCGCATATAGCAGGGTAGGCAGAGGGAACCTAGTGTTAAGGACACTCCGTTCCCCACTTTCCGCCGAATTGAGGCATTGCGTACTGAGCGGTACGATTTATATCTTTGTATTTATATAATTGGAATTATGTATTTAATAAATCAATTACTAACAAAAATTCAATTTTTTGAGATCAATGCTACGTGTTCATACTAATATAATAAATTTTACGTGTTCGTCCGCAAATTTTTACATAAAACAATTTTCTTCGAGCTAGAATAATTATTTGTAAGAATAGATAAAATAATATTTGGTATAACGTAGATTTTGGCCAAAACCCAGAGTATAACAATACTGTACACTTAATGGTCCAAAATCTCTATGATGCTTTAAACTAATTAAGAAGCAAAAGTTTAAAACCTATAAATGTGGCCATTCACACAGCGAAATGCTTATTTATATGACAAGGCGCAATATTGAAATTCGCCACTCAACTCGCAATGTTTCGATTTCGATTGAAAAGTATAGAATAGTATCTTGAAAGAGAATATCTTACACTAGGCTCTCTCTGAGTACCCAGCTATACCGGAAAAGATGTGAAGCTACTTTTTACCCGACTGTCAGAGGAGGGTTATGTTTTTCGCGCGTGTCATGTATATTTGTAATATTTTTTATTACCTTATATCTTCCAAACCCCTGGACTAAATTATATAATTAAGGTGACGTTAGATAGGTATTTATTCTCCAAGTGTGACGTATACGTGACGTATACGTTTATATATGTGACGTAACTCTTAATTCAATACGGCGACTTTTAGAGGCAATTACGCCATGAATAAAAACAAAAAAATCTTTGATGGGTACCGTGTGGGGTATCAAATGAAAGGACTTTATTAGCATATTTTATATATATAGCTAGCTTTTATAGCATATTTTATTTGTATTTGCTTCCTAAATTGGAAGAATTGGTTCAGTCGGGTATTTTGCTTTTATAATTATGTGTGTTATTCATATTCTTATTAAAAAATTCTGAATAACGCCTGTCGTGGCGCAGAGGCACAAGCGTGCGACTGTAAATGCGACAGGTTGTGGGTTCGATTCCCACTCCAGGAAATGTAAAATTTAGTATTTTCATATCTTGGGTTTGGTAACAAGGCAAAGCGCGGCGTTGACTTCCGCCACTCAACACGCAATGTCTCAATTCGGCGGATAGTGGGGAACGGAATTGTTGATAGAAAATGGAGTGTCTTAACACTAGGTTCTCTGGTTCCCTCTGCCTACCCAGCTACATGTGGGATACAGCGTGAAGTTGAAAAAAAAAGAAAAAAAATATCCTGACTAGATACTCACTTGTATTGCACCAACAACCGCTACAGTAACAAAAGGATCAGGACTAGTTTGACTTATATATTGATTAAATCCATAATAAGTAAGACCAGTGATGAGCCAAAGGAAGCAAGAGCACACAGTCTTTAGGAGTAAGGATCCATGTAGTAAGTCTGTGTAGTTGGGCTTCGCTTCGGCAGCCTTTGATTGTATGTCTTCGGACATTTTCTTTATGGTCTCCTCTATTTTGGTGGCAGGGAGGTTGTTCCTGAAAATTGGAATGTAGTGATTATTATAATTTTTCAGTTTTTGTTGAAATATATTAATTAGTATTATATTAGTGAACGTATTTCATTCGTTTTGCTCAAACTTTTGAAAGAATCTTACTTACATTGCTGCAGCTTTCTTCACAAGTTCCGTAGCTTCATCCAGCTTGCCCATCGAGATCAACCATCTCGGAGATTCTGTTAGTACGAAGAAGTATAGCACATAGACAATAGCTGGTACTGCCAAAGCCAACGTATAGTCATTCCAATCTCTAAAGAAGTAGGCAAATAGAGGTACCGACATATGAGCCACTATGAAGGGTAATTGGAAAAGACATCCACAAACTTCCCTATACTTCGAACCTATTATCTCCATGATGATGACGAAAGATATGACCATAGTTCCTGCGGTTGCTACTCCTAAGAAAAATCTTTGGACTGTAAAAGTTATATAGTCAGGGGAGAAAGGGATACCGAATCCGAAAGCTACGAGAGCTACCACTGATAGTATGAATGTGTTCTTTCTGCCATATCTGTAAAAATACAAATGATTTTTATTTTTATAATATTTTTGTAAATGTTTTTGGATATTTTGGATAATTAAGGCAAGATCAAAAAGGCATAGTATATGAAATACTAAGTTAACAATCTTTATCATAGAAAAAAAAATTAACTGTTGAAATTAAAAGTTCGATGGTCTCCCAACATAAACCAAATTTTCGCATTAAGAGCTATAGACTAAACAGTTAGATATTATATTTTTAGAAAACGTATAGAAATTTTGAACGCTGGGGGATTCAAACCCGTGCCTTTTGGCAACCGTCCAAGCGCATCTCTTACTTAATATCAAACTAGCATCAGGGCCCTATAAGCCTAAAAATCCCCTGAATATGATTAAATTCGAGAACCACTGCCAAAAAAATACTTATTGAATATTAATTATTACACATATATTAATTATTGAAATGTTAGTATTTTCATTTCCTGGGTTTGGTAACAAGGCAAAGCGCGGCGTTGAGTTCCGCCACTCGGCGGAAAGTGGGGAACGGAATTGCTGTAAGAGAACAGAGTGTCTTAACACTAGGTTCTCAGGTTCCCTCTGCCTACCCCGCTATATGCGGGATACAGCGTGAAGATAAAAAAAAATATTGTTACACATACTTATGAAACCAAAACTATTTTGTCGAATTATTACTAACTAAATCATTTACTTTGTGAGTACACAAAGTGTAAACATATCTGTTCGAGTGCGCTGTATTTCGGTTATCTTCAAGTGTTATTATAATCTTTTATACTGCTTATTAAAGTATTAAAAATAATCCGCGTTACAATGTATCTGTATTTTTATTGACATCATGTTTATATTTTTCACTTATTGAATGACTTTCGTTTTATTTTTGTCCATATTGATGATTTTAAAAGTCATTGTTAGTTTCTTAATTATGTTATAGTATTAGTCGCTTTTGGCCCCCTATAGGCTCACTGCAAATTGATATGGCGGAAGTTAACGCCGCGATTTCTATAATCAAAGAGGAGAAACTAATATAATAAAAATAAATATTTTCATGAATGCAATTTAATTTTACGCTCATGTGGTTCATCTTTTCACATTATGTATCCTTATCGTTACCTTAAAGTTGAAGTTATATTAATATTTAAATATGTTGTAAAAAATATATAATTTCGAAAAAATATTAAAACTAATTTACTGCTTGACCGAGAATATATAATTTATGTATGTTTGTGTAAAAAGTTTATTGAAAAAAAAATGTTCATCTTTGTTACATAGCACCATGATTAGGTTCACTTGCAAACTTATCTACTATCTCTTGTGAGGAAGAACATAAACAGCTACTAACTTCCCTTATCGTTAAGAGAAAATGCCAAGATATGTTTGGCTCTAACTTTAAATTTGATGCAAGTTCTGTGGCACTTGTTAAAGACCCAGAGCTAGAGAAGTGATATTGTAACAAAACAAACTTGTATAATCAAGCGATTTCCCAAATTATACTTTTGGCGACTTCCCGGTGTTGATTTGAGGCACAATGGTATCTTTAATCTATAGAAATAAAAAATTAATTACCTGTCAGAAAGAAATCCAAACACGACGCTACCAATCAATATGCCAAACTGTAGAACCATTTGCGTGAAGCTCGCGAGCCAGCTCCTGCCGCACACGAGGTCCCACTCCGATATAATAGTATTACCGAAAGGGGACGTGTCATACTCATACTCCATACAGTCCCCATAACACGTCATATTTTCACCAATTCTATTAGTGCCTTCGAAGGTCTTACACCAGAAAGTTAAACTAGGTGTCAAGAACAGAATCGCCATTTGCACCCATCCTGATGAGAACTTCACTAAGGATACTGTTATTAATACTATGCATTGCCATTTTCCAAAATGTCCTATTAAATCAGCTAAGCCATCTTCTTTTTTAATTTGAGTAGTCTGGTTTATTACACCGTGTACCATGTTTTTAATTAAAATACTCTAATCATTTAAAAAATTATGAAAATTGTCAAAATAATATATACCTTTATACCAATTTCAAAGCCAAATTCTATTCTACTTTATAACACAACGTAAAAAATAATAAGCTCGATCGAACTACCGTGAGAATATAAACAGGGATTCAAAATGCCGTTGTATTATCCGCTGATAACGTTAATCTAACAATACTACTGCTAGTTTAACTTAAGATTTAGCCTTACGAAGCAGATTTAGGGCTGTCGTATAGTTTTATGGGTTGTAAAATGAAATGAGTGTTTGTAAATATCAAAATATGTAATCTTTTTCCTCGTTTTTAGATGATTTTGGTCCAAATAGTCACGTTTATTGGTACTATGGTTCACGCTGTATCTCGCTGTATCTGTAGACAGAGGAAACCACAGAACCTAGTGTTAAGACACTCCAATCTCTTAAGATTTCCGTTCCTCACTAGTACTATGATATAATTTTAAGGCGTAAAAGCAAACACGCATGAATTTATGGAGAAGGAAGAACCCAATACCACATCAACAATGATAATGATCATCTGAACGGATCGGATTATCAATTATATACCCTATATACGTTAGACTTTATTCTAAGACTCTTTCGCTTATAGCTCAATAAATATATTTAAGGGAAAATGCCCGAAATATCTTATGGCAAACTAACAATAATTTATAATAACTGTATTTTTTTTTCTTTTACTTGTTTATTTATAACTTTATTTTTTTTGCATGCGGTGTTAACCTTAAAATAGTTTTACAATGATTTCAGTCTCTAAGTCACAAATTTATCTTTTTTGTATGTATCAAATACAATGATAATTTGCTGGTTGACCTAATTAAATAAATAAATAAATAAATAAAAATAAATAGCTAAGCTACACGTCAAGTTATAAATTACCTCAAAGCAAATATTACACACAAAGACAGGTAAACTGAGTATCCAGCTATTGCAAGCTTGCTTGCTTGCAATAGCTGAATATTCAGTTTCATGCTTTTTCGTGCATAGCAGAGAAAGGGATGTGAACCTAGTGACACTGCGAAATTTTTAAAAATTATCATTTGGCATGTCAGGTTAGTTAGTTTCCTTACATACCGTAAGGGACCACTAAGAGCAAATTTTCTGGAATTTTACGGTGAAGCAAGTGTGAAGTGAAGAAGAATTTTACAATCGAAACAATGGGAGATAAAAATGGATATAGTCTAGCAAAGCAAGGCTCATAATGTGCACGCCAACGAAGCAGAGGACGATATTGTGGCGTAGCCACTTACGTAACTACTAGATTTTATTTTCCATTATTAAAAACTATTTCCATATTTACCTTTTTTATCAATATTTTCTATAATATAAAAGGAACAATTTATTATTTAACATAAACTTTGCTCTAAAAACATCAGACCTATATTGTAAAAAAACGATAAATACATTTTCAGTCAGGCTTGGGGGCGCCAGGGTTTCATTGCACACGGGCGCAACAAGAGCTAAACCGCCTCTGGTTCGATTCCCACTCCATGAAATAGAAAATAATAAACATTTATAATAATATTTAATATTTTCATTTCCTCGTTCCAACAAGGCAAAGCGCGGCGTTGAGTTCCACCAATCAGCACGCAATGCCACAATTCGGTGGAAAGTAAGGAACGGAGTGTCTTAACACTGGCTTCTCAGGTTCCCTCTGCCTACTCTACTGGGTGCGGGGTTCGATGTGAAGCTAAAAGAAACAAAACAAACTACATCGCTTCTACAACTACTCTAGTGGTATTTAATAAAAGCCTTGCAAATCAGAAACCACGTGGAGACTTCGTGACACATATAATACCTCTATAGATATTAAACTTCAAGTGTTATAAACTTTTATTTATCTGTCAATATAAGTTTTATGTTTATCTTTATATAAATATTTATTTTAATAATTTTTATATTTATTTTTTTCATTTATTTAATAATTGTTTGTTTTCATTTTTATTTCTGTAACTTTATTATTTATACGGTCTACGGTAAAGCTCTTTACTACTAATACTCAACCAATATATGTTATAATGTATAGGTATTACTCCAAACAAAATTAAAATTCTTTTCCGTTCTCCTAAGAAATTCCGGAAATCCTATATATATGTACATATATATGTATACTATTTCCTCTCAGTGCTCCTTTTTTCGTCAGTAGATTCCCCTGTATGCCGCCTGTCAATCACTCAGTAACGCAAACGTCTTAATATAAGCATATTACATTTTTTAAATCTTTTTTACAGTCGCAATAAAAAATTAAGGAACAAAAATAGCCAAAGTATCATATTTTCATTTCAGTCAAAACATTCCTTTCTCCGCTTTCAATATGTATTTTATGAATATAAAGTCAATATGAAGTTAATTTATTTATATTAAAATAAAAATATATTAATTATTATAACAATAAATAAATTAATTATTAAATTACTTATCATATAATCGGAAACATATTTCTACTAATAAATTGTCACACTTTATACTATGTTTTTATAGATATAAGTAATAAAAGTAATCTACATGCATATATTTTGGTACATATCTAAATAACCACTAAAAAGATTACTATGATATAAATGACAGTAAAAACCGGCTTAATTCAAGAAAATGCTGACTGTGTTATGACGATGTCGGTGAGTTACATTGCAAAAAATATGTATGTCATTTTAAATATTTTTAAACAGAATGTTTTTTTTTTCTTTTTTTTTTTATCCCGCACATAGTAGGGTAGGCAGAGGAAACCTGAGAACCTAGTTAAGACACTCCGTTCTCTTACAACAAATCAGTTCCCCACTTTCCGCCGAATTGAGGCATTGCGTGCTGAGTGGCGGAACTCAACGCAGCTTTGCCTTATAACCAAACCCAGGAAATAAAAAATTCCATTTCCTGGAGTGGGAATCGAACCCACAACCTGTCGTGTTTACAGTCGCACGCTTATGCCTCTACGCCACGACATTCGTTAAACAGAATGTTCGAAGCATTATTATGGTACAGTACAAGAAACACAAAAAATTATTATGAAACAAGAAGAATTATTAATAACGCCAAGCGTGCGACTGTAAACGCGACAAGTTGTGGGTTCGATTCCCACTCCAGGAAATAGAATTTTTCATTTTCTGGCTTTGGTATTGTTACCAAATCCAATTTGCCTTGTGGCAAAGCGCGGCGTTGAGTTCGGCCACTCAGCACGCAATGCCTTAATTCGGCGGAAAATGGGGAACGGAGTGTCTTAACACTAGGTTCCCTCTGACTACCCTGCTATATGCGGGATACAGCGTGTAGCTATGTATGTATGTATGTATGAAAGAATTGTTATGGTACAGTGGAATGTCTAATTGAGTAAGCGATGGGTATGGGTTCGACATTTTACAAGGGTGTTTTTCTATTTTCTTTTAAGCTAATTTTTATTTTTTGTCAATTTCAGGCTTAGATTGATGTTTAAATGTACAATAAAAATCTTATGGAATTGACGGTTGTCAGTAAAAGATTTTAACTTGTTTTAAAATAAATTTAATTTTAATTTTCAATCGATTATCTTTTTTCGGTTTTTTTTATATATTTAAGATTTATCACATTTCGTTATCGTCATAATAAACTTATCAAATTAATTATTTATTTAATTACATTTAGGTGTGACATTTGCATAAATTTATACAATAGTTTTTTACTTGTAATTGTTTTTTTTAATGCTTAAAAGTTGCAATGGAGGTTACAAACGTACTAAATAAATTTAAAAAAAAAATTAAAATTTTATTAAATAAACAAAAAATATAAATAGATAAATAATTATTTCAAATAATTTTAAAAAAAAGGTTACAATAAAAGTAACACATAATAAATAGCATTAATATATTAATTACTCATATTTGTTCTTCTTCAAATCCATAGACAATAATCACACATGTTATTCTTAATAAATTATTGTTTTTAAACATAAAAATATAATTATTTTACTATATTTAAAATATTTTAATTTCTCCACTCTGGTAAGGCAAAGCACGGCGTTTAGTTCCGCCACTTAACACACGATATATACATACATAGCTTCACGCTGTATCCCGCATATATCAGGGCAGGCAGAGGAAACCTAGTGTTAAGACACTCCTTTCCCCACTTTCCGCCGAATTGAAGCATTACGTGCTGAGTGGCGGAACTAAACGCCGCGCTTTGCCTTGTTACCAAACCCAGGAAATGAAATTCCTCATTTCCTGGAGTGGGAATCGAACCCACAACCTGTCGCGTTTAAAGTCGCGTACTTGTGCCTCTGCGCCACGACAGGCGTCTTACATATATTTTTAAATTTACTTTGCAAGTAACGTTTGGACTAGATGACTAATAATAAATTATTGTAAAAATATTATTGTATGCCTTTCTCTCCTAACGCGAATGGCTCTTCAGCGGCTGTTCTCAGGTAGAAATTACCGCGTAGACTGTAAAGAAGGAAAAACATATATATGAATTATATTAAAAAATATAAATTTATTACGCCTGCCGCGCAAAGGCACAAGCGTGCGATTAGTATTTTCATTTCTTGGGTTTGGTAACAAGGCAAAGCGAGGCGTTGAGTTCCGCCACTCAACACGCAATGCCTCAATTCGACGGAAAGTGGGGAACGGAATTGTTGAAAGAGAATAGAGTGTCTTAACACTAGGTTCTTTAGGACACAGCGTGAAGTTGAAAAAAAAAAAAAAATTATTAATATTAATAATGTGACAGTCTCTGGCTATGGATGTTTTTGTTACTCTTTCACGCTAAAACTATTGAACGAATCTAAATTAAATTAATATTACAGTAATTTTGTCATAATTGTTGCTAAATTATCAGCCTCGCTGTCCGGAAGATTTCTTGAAAAATAATAAGAATGTTGTCGTGAATGAACTTTTATAAAATTATAACAATTGTATGAAAAGTTTTCGAATACCACGAAAAGAAATTATATTTATCTGAGTTTTCCTGATTTTTTTTTTTTATATTAAGAAACACAATGCTACGCCTTGTTTTACCAAAGCGAAGAAATAAAAGAAATGAGTCATACCAACACATCTAAATCTTACTAAAACAGTGATTGCATTAAATGCGCTTATTCTTGTAAATAACAATAGTTTTTGTTTCATCAAAATCGGGCTAGAATTTCAAAAATTACAGCGTCTTAAAGTTTGATCATTTTTAAAACTCGCGTTCCGTCAGTATCGGCTGGTGACGTCACGTGGCGATAGGTATGTGTGCGTGTGGCCGTGTGTGTGTGTGCGTGTTGTTACACGTACATGTATGTAAGTATGCACGTGACGTCACACAGTAGCGCTGCTAGCGCGACCGAGGCTGCACTTTAACACGACATATCTCACTCATTTTTGAAGATAGAAAATAAATAAAAACAGATTCTATTTTCTTCAGTTACCTTCTACTTAGATATACTGTTAGCTAAAAACGTCGTTGTGACTCTATATAAACGTTTCATAAAAAATAAATCTCCAGCCTTAAATAGCTAAAGTCGTCTTTGCTTAACAAAAAACGGAGGAAAAGGTCACTAAATTCTCTCCGCGTGACTATAAAATAATAAAAATAAAAAAGAAAACTTACTCAGGGCTAGCTTGAAATCCCATTTGAGCTAAGCCAGAACAGTTTCCTCTGAGAAAAGCGGCGTAGTTAGCACATTTTGTGGCTAAAAAGTCGCCACCTGTCACTGACTCCGCCCAAAACCGCCATGACCGCCAGTGACTGCAGAAATCTGTAATACGTAAAAATATATGTATGTAATATTTTTTTTTAGCTTCAAGATGTATCCCGCATATAGCAGGGTAGCTAGAGGGAACCTGAGAACCTAGTGTTAAGACACTCCGTACCCCACTTTCCGTTGATTGAGTCATGAAGCTTAATAATTATAATAATTAATATTTATTATTTTCATTTCCTCGATCTGGTAACAAGGCAAAGCGCGGCGTTGAGCTCCGCCAATCAGCACGGAACGGAACGGAAATGTTAATGCAACGGAGTGTCTTAACACGTCGATTCTCACGTTCACTCTGCCTATCTTGTTATGTGCGGGATACAGCGTGAAGTTAAAAAAAAATTGAAATTATGTATGATTAACTTAGTTCAAAGCTACCTAGCTAATACAATACCTTTATGAACTCCATTGTTTTATTTACATCACGTACATTATAATTATATGGTCTACAGAAGATGGAAACAATACGGATTTTTTTTTAACTTCACGCTGTATCCCACATATAGCAGGGTAGGCAGAGGGAACCAGAGAATCTAGTGTTAAGACACTCCGTTTTCTTACAACATACACATTCATTACACTTTCCGCCAAATTGATGCATTGCATGCTGAGTGGCGGAACTCAACGCCGCTTTGCCTTGTTACCAAACCCAGGAAATGAAAATACTAACTTTTCCAGGAGTGGGAATCGAACCCACTACCTGTCGTGTTTACAGTCGCACGTTTGTGCCTCTGCGCCACGACAGGTGCTAATTATAATAGTATGGTAAGAGTCATAAAGTTCAAGCAAACAAAGTTGCAGGCGACAACATGTATGTAATGTATTATTTATATTTTTATAGGTGACAAGTACGTGTGAGAATAATTATTTACTTTAAAATGACAAAATAATAATGGTGACACAATTCCTATGAATGGTACTTTGTTTTTTTTTAGCTTCACGCTGTATCCCGCATGTAAGGCAAAAGGAACCTGGGAACCTAGTATTAAGACACTATGATCTATTAAATTTTGCGTTCTCCATTTTCCGTCATTGAGGCATTGCTGAGTGGAACCCAACGCCGCGCTTTACCTTGTTACCAGATCGAGAAATTGAAAATACTAAATATTAATTATTATAAACATTTAAATCCAACTTGTCGCGTTTACAGTCGCACGCTTGTACCTCTGTGCCACGACTGGCTTCATAATATTACAAGCACTTTCAAATCGTTAATTAATATAAAGATACCAGTATTGTTGAAGCCTGTCGTGGCGCAGATGCACAAGCGTGCGACAGGTTGTGGGTTCGATTCCCACTCCAGGAAATGTAAAATTTAGTATTTTCATTTCTTGGGTTTGGTAACAAAGCAAAACGCGGCCTTGAGTTCCGCCACTCAACACGAAATGCCTCAATTTGGCGGAAAGTGGGGAACGGAAATGTTGAAAGAGAATGGAGCGTCTTAACACTAGGTTCTCTGGTTCCTTCTGCCTACCCTGCTATATGCGGGATATAGTTTGAAGTTAAAAAAAAAAGAAGAAAATATAGTAATAATAATAACTTACCCTGATCACTAAAAGGTATCAATATGGGGGTACACCCGGGCTGCACGGGCGCGCCCCCGTTGGGCCAGAAGTCCACGTGTCCGCAGCTCACCGCCGCCCCGAACTGCCCCGCCGCCGTGTGCGTCACGTCTACGAACTGCGCGTCGCTAGGGCTTATGGGGGGACTGCGGACTGGCGGGTAGAAGCCGGGGCCGGCTGGGTCCAGACCTGATAGTCTGGAGAGAGAAATACATAAGTTTTACTCAATGAAGAAAACCTGGCTTAAACTATAGTAAAAAGAAAAAATATTACGAATAACATATATACATAGCTTCACACTGTATCCCGCATATAGCAGGGTAGGTAGACGAAATCTAGTGTTAAGACACTCCGTTCCCCACTTTCCACCGAATTGAGGTATTGCGTGCTGAGTGGCGGAACTCGACACCACGCTTTGCCTTGTCACCAAAGCCAGGAAATGAAAATACTAAACTTTTACATTACCTGAAGTGGGAATCGAACCCACAACCTGTCGCGTTTACAGTCGCACGCTTGTGCCTTTGTTGTGATTTTATTAATATGAGAAATATTTATTTTATTAATTTAATGGACTTCTAATATATTTAGACACAAAATTCGCACTTCTTCTCCATACACACTATACTCGTATGTATGCCAATGTTCATACTCGTTAAAAAAACTTTTTGTTTACCAAACAATTTAAAAATCTAAAAAATTAAATCATTCTACCTTTTAACACGATATCCTTTGGAGTTCAAATGCCTTGCAAGAACACTCGCCACCTGAGCTCCCATCGAGTGCCCCACAATATGTAGGCCCTGGATCTGCAGACCAGCTTTTAATAGCTTCACCATTGCCTTACCGGCTGCATCACCTACCTGCAATATTCGTATCGATAGACGTGAATACTATTATCTTCTTAATGTTAGAAATGCGAAAGTTGGATATCCCAATGATGTCCAACGCCTGTCGTAGCGCAGAGACACAAGCGTGCGACTGTAAACGCGACAGATTGTGGGTTCGATTCCCACTTCAGGAAACGTAAAATTTAGTATTTTCATTTCTTAGTTGGGGAAAGTGGGGAACGGAAATGTTGAAAGAGAATGGAGTGTCTTAACACTAGGTTCTCTAGTTCCCTCTGCCTATCCCGCTATATGCGGGATACAGCGTGAAGTTAAAAAAAAAATATCCCAATGATTGTTATTCTTTAACGCAAACGCATTCAAGAGGAAAGTAGAGAATAGAGGATCTATATCAGTGTTTACCAACCTTTTTTAAGTGATGCCCCATATTAGTATTATAAAAAAATGTATTGATAACTTAAGAAGCTTAAATAATATGTATGAAGACATGACTGAAATTTTTTAACAAAACAGTAAGTAAATTATCAAAATCTATAATGAAAACTTGAAATTGAAATTCAAAATTCTTAAAAAAAAAAAATTTTCGAAATGTCCTTCTAGTAACAAAGAAATTGCCCCCTGTGGGAAACACTGGTGTAGGTACTAGGCTCTCTGTGACTACTCTAACATACTTAGAAAAATAACTACATACAACAAGAACCTAGTGTCACACTCCGTTTTTCACTTTCCGTCCGAATCCAAAACATTACGTGTAGAATGGCGGAACTCAACGCCGCATTTTAACATAAAAACATATGGACACTTAAATTAATAGTAAATCATAGGCTTACCGGTTGTACATCAAGAAGAACGTTGAAATAACTTCCAAAAGCTAAATTAGCCCAGTCCAGTGCCAGAATGTTATAACCACCACGTTTTATATACGAGGACACCACTGCATCCACACTACCGTCTGTCACGTATTCCACGTATCTGCGAAGAGAATAACTATATCTATATATAAATACGTGAAGCAAAAACATTATACACCTTTTTACGAAAATTAGCGGAAGGAGGAGCATGAAACTTGGCACACTTATAGTTTATATAGAGAAGAAGGGCATAATGCTAATATTTTTTTAAAAATTCATAAAAGATATATTAAATTAATAAAATAAATGTTACACAGTGTGTGTTATACCATGCGTTTGGCATCTATGCTTAAATAAAGTGACATATATATTGCTAAAGACAACGCGTTATTAACGCGTCAACGGGGACACTAGTTTTAATTATTTAACAAATTAATATTAACGCCTGTTGTGGCGCAGAGGCACAAGCGTGCAACTGTACGTGCGACAGGTTGTGGATTCGATTCCCACTCCAGGAAATGAAAATTCTAAATAATATTTAGTATTTTCATTTCCTGGGTCTAGTAACGAGGCAAACTGCGGCGTTGATTTCCGCCACTCAGCACGCAATGCCTCAATTCGGTGGAAAGTTGGGAACGGAAATGTTGAAAGAGAACGGAGTGTCTGTCACTAGCGTCAAGATACTCCGTTCCCCACTTTTCGCCGATTTGAGACATTAAGTGTTAAGCTGCGGAACTCAACGCCGCGCTTTGTCTAGTTGGAATTATTTATAGCTACTAAATACTTACCCATGAAGATATAACACCGTGGGTCTGTCCAGAACAAATGTCTTATCTTTTAATAACGACTGTATTTCGTTAACTCGATATGAAGTGTTGTTTTTTAGACTGTCCCTGTAATGTGAGGAAATTTTATAATAAAATAAAGTGGGAAACGGAATTATTGAAAGAAAATGGAGTGCCTTAACACTAGGTTATCTTATCTTAGGTTATAACATTATTACGAATAACTCATAAACTACTCGTCAGTACTTCAATTAATTCAAATAGGACATCAGAAGCACTAGCTATCATATAAGAAAAGAATCCTCAAAATTTGTTCACCAAAAATATGCAATATCACATGTGTGATATTTTTTATGTAAAAAACACAGTCGAATTGAGGACTTCCTCCTTTTTAGGAAATCGATTAATAGAACCCATAACAATAAACAAATGGATTAATTAGTATTCTTCTTTAAAATAATTTGAAATGTATGACTTTCATATTTTTTTTAGCTTCACGCTGTATCCCGCATATAGCAGGGTAGGTAGAGGGAACCTGGGAACCTAGTGTTAAGACAGTCCGTTCTTCACTTTCTGCCGAATTGAGGCATTGCTTGCTGAGTGGCGGAAGTCTACGCCGCGCTTTGCCTTGTTACCAAACCCAGGAAATGAAAATACTTAACTTCATATTCATATTTAAATTATTTTCATTTACCCGCTTTGAAAAACAAAGGGCGGCGTTAAACTCCGTCAACAGTAGAAGCTAAAAAAATATTTCAACTAACGATACAAGAATGTCAAAGCATATAAAAGTGACATTATTTAAACACATTTAAATGTATCTGTGTAATAATAAATTAGATAATAAAATGGTATTTATTAACCCAAAAATGATAAAACTTTGCTAATTGGATTACTCGAATAACAACATTAATATTATTACTTCACCTACTTTAAAAAACTGAAGGAGAGCAACTATTAATTACAAAAAAATAAATCAATTCGGCGGAAAGAGGGGAACGGAGTGTCTTAACACTAGGTTCCAGTCGCGAGGGGTGAAAATTTTAGTTAGGCAAGCCGGTAAATTAAGAGAAGCCGGTATAAATATTTAGGGAAGCCGATAATTTTTAGGGAAGCCGATAATTTTTAAGGAAGCCGATATATTTTACGGAAGCAGGTATAGGATGTGAAGGTATTTAGTAACCATGCCTTGTTTGACTTGTTCTTTCGAGCTCCACATTTAATCTGGCATAGCAGGGTAGTCAGAGAACCTAGTGTCAAGACACTCTGTTCGAGACACTGTTTACTATAGTAAACAGTGTCTGTATTTATATATGTATGTATGTAATATTACCTGTAATGAACAATTTTCAAATCGCTCAAGCTTGACGATCGACCCTTTGGTACTGAAAAAATAAGAAAACTATTTTAATATTTTATATTATTTAAAGCAAAAACTACTGAGACTTTACAGGAATATAGATTATACGTCAAAATAACACATAGACTACAATTTATAATGACTATGCAATTTAGTGGGCATAATAAAACGACAAGATCTAGTACAGAAATAATGAAGATTTGAACAAAAAAGAAAACCGATTTTACAAAAAATGCATTAAAAAGTAACAGAATTACGAATAACTCATAAAGTACTCTTCAGATTTTAACTAAGTTTAATTAGGGCCAAATACGAAGCTCTGGCTATCATATAAACAAAAGAATCATGAAAATTGGCTCACCCAGTAAAAATGTATGTGGTAACACACTTAAAAAAAAAGTCACAATGAGAATCTCCTTCGTTTTGGAAGTAGATTAAAAATATAAAAACTTACCCGGTATAAATGATCGTGAAATTTGCCTGAAGGTTCCTGGTACAAACGGTATAGATTGCGCCGTTTGACAGTCGCCTGTGATCACAACTAAAAATAAGGTTATTTCTATTTACTTTTCATTGTTACTCTTTTCCCTCAAAACAAGGTTAGCATAGAGAACATCGTGACAAGTCACTCCCTTCCCAAACAAAACAAAATTTGTACCAGCTTTTCCCGCATAGCAGGGTAGACAGAGGGAACCAGAGAACTCAGTGTTAAGACACTCCGTTTTCTTTTAATATTTCCGTTCCACACTTCCCGCCGAACTGAGGCATTGCATGCTGAGTGGCGGAACTCAACGCCGCGCTTTGCCTTGTTACCAGAGCGAGGCAATGAAAATACATGAAAGGGCTACTATAATTTATGCCAATGCCAACAAGTGTTTTATGTATATCGCGTGATGACAGTAATTACTGAGCTTTGCCAACGTAATGATAGTTTAAGATGTTAGATAAATATTTTAAAGAAACATAGTTATGTATGCAATATTTAAACTTTGGATGTTCCATTATTGAGGTCAATATCGCGCAGTGAAATAGTATTGGATGTAAACGGAATGCTATAGGTTCAATCTTCGCGCAGGGAAATGATTTTATTTAAATTATTCGTTTTTCCCCGCTCTGGTAAAATGTGGCACGGCGTTAAGTTTCGTTTGTCAACAATCGTCATATTGTTTTTTTCTAATAATCCTGCCAAGCTTTGTATATGGTTGTTATTCTATAAATTTTGGTCTTAGTGGTGCTGTGGGATGAACCTTGAATGTACGTTAGTCTTAAGTTTGATTCCGACTCGACAAAATAATATTTTCAAATTATTTTCTTTGCCCCACTCTAAGTAAGTCTCTAACAACTTTGTAAGTCAATCCGAGGCGTCGGTTTTCACCACTTACTGATCTGATCTTGAAGCTGGTAGGGTAGTGCAGAATGGAATGTCTTAACACTAGATTTTCTTTGCCTATTCTACTATGTATGAAGCTTCTTTTTTTTGTAACTTCACGCTGTAACCCGCATATAGCAGGGTAGACAGAGGACCTGAGAACCTAGTGTTAAGACACTCCGTTCTCTTACTACAATTTTGTTCTCCACTTTCCGCTGAATTGAGGCACTGCGTGCTAAGTGGCGGAGCTCAACGCCGAGCTTTGCCTTATTACCAAACCCAGGAAATGGAAATAATAACATTTCCTGGAGTGGAAATCGAACCCACGACCTGTCGCGTTTACAGTCGCACGCTTTTGCCTCTGCGTCATGACAGGCGTTAATGTATGAAGCAAAAAGTTATTATTTCGATACAAGATGTTAAATTTACCAGTACCATTATGAAAGTGTGAGCTTATGGTGATTCCATGACACTTGGTTCACTGTGTGGTCTCACAATATTTACTTATTTATGTTATATCTTCTGTATACATAATTATGTTTTTACTATTTTTTTATTCTAGATCAATATAAACCTTTTTTTTTATTTCGTCAATGACAGACACACATATCGATGATTCAATTCAAAAGTACCACAAAAGAAAATTACACTTTTTACAGTAAAGCTAATTCAAAAAACCCATTCAAAAGATACAATCACGTTACTTATGTAGCTTAAAATTTGAAATCAATTCATCTTTTTTTAAATAGAAAAATATAAGAAAATACGGTTGTATTTTTGTTATAAAAATATTCTGACATTCTTTAGATTTGTGATAGTTTTGAATTGAAGCAGCGATATATATGTTTGTTACTTAAACAATAACAGATGAACACAACTAAGGTTAAAAATAAGGTAAAGAATACAATAATGATTAATTCTAGTGAAACTCACTATGTTCCCTGTCTACCCCGTTTTGCAAGAAAATGCGTGAAGTTCTAACAAAAATAAATAAATAATAACCATACTCACCCGCAAGTAAAATACAAATTCCAAATTTAATAAACATAATTATTTATTTCCTTTTAAACTTTCAAAAAACAATTTAAAATTAAAAAAAAACGAAAAGACGTAAATATTATTTTCGCGCCCTTTTTTTCTTTTTTTTTTTCTATACACGTCTATGACATGTGTACTCTATGACAAGTGAACTATAACTAAGACTTGAGGTGTACAAGGATAAGCAACAAAAAAGTATTTATAATTTTAACCTCTTTGAAAATTACAGGTTCGATATTTACATATTTTTTATCGAGCACAGATAACATTTTGTTTATACGTCTTTGCATCTGTTTGAATTAATTTAAGAATAATGATTACATATTATATATAAGGAAAATTTCAATTATTTTATGATTATTAAATGTATTCTAAGTTCTAATTTATTAATTTACAACTAGTGCTTATAAAATAATATTGTAATATTTTTACCAGTATATTGAAAGTGGTCTGTCATAAGTAAAAAAAACAAAAAATAAAGCAAACCTTGGAAAGACCTCAAACTTATTTCGTTTTCTTTTTGTTTGTCTTACATATTTCAAATGATTACGTTTAACATGACTCATCTCAAATACACAACGGAGAACGGAGTATCTTGACACTAGGTTCACTCTGCCTACCCTGTTATGCGGAAAAATGCACACACTACTGCAAAATACACCGAGACGAATGCATTTTTTATTGACTTTTTTTTCTGTTTTATGACTTCCTTTTCATTTAATTTCTTTAGCTTCACGCTGTATCCCGCATATATCAGGCTAGGCGGAGGGAACCTGAGAACCTAGTGCTAAGACACTCCGTCCTCCTTATCATTTCCGTACCCCACTTTCCGCCGAATTGAGGCATTGCCTGGTGAGTGGCGGAACTCAACGCCGCGCTTTGCCTTATTACCAAACCCAAGAAATGTAAATACTAAATTTTACATTTCCTGGAGTGGGGATCGAACCCACACCCTGTCGCATTTACAGTCGCACGCTTGTGCCTCTGCGCCACGACAGGCGTTAACTTACACTTAGATGCTCAAACAAATACATTTTTTGTATTCCTTTGCAATTTCATAATTTAACATTCAAACAACCTAAGGGTCGACGACATTATTTATATAATCGCGCACTAATTTATCAAAAACACTTATTTTATATAACATTTTTAAAAAATAAATTATTTTAGAAAAATCACTCTTTAATACATTAATATTTTTATTTAAATTTAAAAACTTGACTTTTTATCTCCTTCGTGTGTTCTCCATACAACGTGACATTGTTGAAGTGATTTATCCTCTGGCACGTTTGAAGTGTCATAATTAAAGAAATGAACTAAACTTAAGTTTTTTTAGTAGAAGTTATAAATTATTATACTAAAGAATACATTAGAAAAAATATAATAGATACGTTGTTGCAAATTAAGACGTGAATGTATGTATGTAACATGTCGCGCTTTTGATTTTTTGTAGTAAAACTACAAACACATAAAACATTTAAGTTCCAATAAATAATAAATATACAGGATATCCACATTTCTGTTAATTTTAAGAAATTTTTAATTTTTTTAAAATTTACATTACAAATAAATATAATTTAAATTAAATATAATTCTTGAATCCCTTTACTTTTTTTAAACATTTAACAGTTTATCTCGTCTAATATTCGTGTAAATTTTAATGTCAACATTAATCTGTCGTGGCGCAAAGGCACATGCGTGCCACTGTAAACGCGACAGGTTGTGGGTTCGATTCCCACTCCAAGAAACGAAAATTCTAAATAATATTTAGTATTTTTTTGGTATTTTCATTTGCTGAGTCTGGTAATAAGACAAAGCGCGGCGTTGAGTTGCGCCGCCACTTATCACGCAATGCCTCAATCCGGCGGAAAGTGGGGAACTGAATTATTGAAAGAGAACGGAGTGTCTTAACACTAAATTCTCAGGTTCCCTCTCCCTACTCAGCTATATGCGGGATACAGCGTGAAGGTAAAAAAAATAAACTCTATGTTCTTTGTTTTTATGACATCAGCTGAAATTAGTCAAAAACAGTTGAATAAATAAATATGTATACTATTTATTTAAAATATTATACATATTTATTTATTCAACTGTTTTTGACTAATTTCAGTAGTAATAATAGAATGTATTTACTTTTTCTCATGTATGTTAAGTACAATAAAGAATATAATAACATTTGTATAAAATGGAGCAAACAAAAATACTTAACAACTGTGTCCATTAAGCCATACGTATTTATCGCTCTGTTGAGAAAATGTTTCACATCAAAAATACAATACAACCAATCCTTATTTCCAGAGAATAAGATTTCAAAAAAAGATATTGAAGTCCTACCAACTGAACCGTCCATAGAGTTACGTCTTGTAAATCACTGCGTGAAAATCGTTTCAATCTCTTTTTAGGAAAATTATGCGGTCGAAGGCATAGATACAGCGAATTTAGAGAAGAAATGTAGAAAGCTAACATTTAACACAGTAATTAGAGCAATAGAAATACATTATTAAAATGAATATTACACACTATCCATGTGTTGGTATAATATACGAGGTGTGTTCAAAAAGTAAGGTGACTTTGTATTTTTAAGAAAAAAAAAAAAACGCAAAACACTTATAACCTTTACGCCTCTCCCAACCAAACAAAAAATGCTATACACTTGAAACTTGGTACAGATGTTCGGGAAGAGTGTACCAACATAACAAAATAAAAAAATCGATAATCGAAAGTACGTTGCCCGCCAAATTTGAAAAGTCACCTTACTTTTTGAACACACCTCGTATGTATACGAGTATATGTTATTCGTAATATTTTTTCTTTTTACTATAGTTTAAGCCAGGTTTTCTTCATTGAGTAAAACTTATATATTTCTCTCTCCAGACTATCAGGTCTAGACCCAGCCGGCCCCGGCTTCTACCCGCCAGTCCGCAGTCCCCCCATGAGCCCTGACGACGCGCAGTTCGTAGACGTGACGCACACGGCGGCGGGGCAGTTCGGGGCGGCGGTGAGCTGCGGACACGTGGACTTCTGGCCCAACGGGGGCGCGCCCGTGCAGCCCGGGTGTACCCCCATATTGATACCTTTTAGTGATCAGGGTAAGTTATTATTATTACTATTTTTTCTTCTTTTTTTTTAACTTCAAACTATATCCCGCATATAGCAGGGTAGGCAGAAAGAACCAGTTAACCTAGTGTTAAGACACTCCATTCTCTTTCAACATTTCCGTTCCCCACTTTCTGCCAAATTGAGGCATTTCATGTTGAGTGGCGGAACTCAACGCCGCGTTTTGCTTTGTTACCAAACCCAAGAAATGAAAATACTAAATTTTACATTTCCTGGAGTGGGAATCGAACCCACAACCTGTCGCACGCTTATGCATCTGTACCACAGGCTTCAACAATACTGGTATCCTTATATTAATTAACGATTTGAAAGTGCTTGTAATATTATGAAGCCAGTCGTGGCACAGAGGTACAAGCGTGCGACTGTAAACGCGACAAGTTGGATTTAAATGTTTATAATAATTAATATTTAGTATTTTCAATTTCTCGATCTGGTAACAAGGTAAAGCGCGGCGTTGGGTTCCACTCAGCAATGCCTCAATGACGGAAAATGGAGAACGCAAAATTTAATAGATCATAGTGTCTTAATACTAGGTTCTCAGGTTCCTTCTGCCTGCCCTGTTATATGCGGGATACAGCGTGAAGGTAAAAAAAAACAAAGTACCATTCACAGGAATTGTGTCACCATTATTATTTTGTCATTTTTAAGCTAATAATTCTTCTCACACGTACTTGTTACCTATAAAAATATAAATAATACATTACATACATATTGTCGCCTGTGTTAGATTTTTCTTATATATTTTATTAAATAACAAATATATATGTTTATTTTGTATATATTATAACAAAAGAATAATTGTAGAATATTAGGGTAGTTAAATAATAACAAAAAGATAACCAATACTGTTTTTATTCAAATAATATAGTAGCATTAAACTACCTTCAATTTCAAAATATTCTCGATTCAATTACGATATTACTTTGCATCGTCAAATCAAGTTAAAGATGTCTGTATTGTCAGTCGTACGGGATTCTACCACCAGCTCGGAAAGCAGATTCTGCTGAGAAGAGCTGGCAAGAAACTCAACAGTTGCTCTTTTCAAATATAGTTTACATTAAGTACACAAAACTTATATTGTCACGTAACAATTCGGCACAATAACACAAATTATTGCTATAATTGGCAATACGTTACAATATTACAGAAAGGTCTATATTTAAACAATATTATAAGAAATAACAATCAAAAATATATCAACGATAACGTACCTTAACCAGAAGAAGCTCGGGAAACCACTAATCGCTGCTACACTATTTTCAGCCTTTTATACTTATTCTCAATGAGTCAAATCA